>OZ025274.1:16434382-16599382 GCA_964019165.1 Mastigias papua
CTTCAAATTCACTACTCAATATGTCAGATCAAGCACTCAGTTGGCTCTCCCTTCACCCAGAAATGAGTATCATACAAGGGCTACAATTGGTTACTTGGCATGTTAAATCACATAAATTTAACTAACATTGCTTTATCACTCAGGAACATAAACTATTACACAGTTTAAAGAAATGAAAGATTTGTTTTATCTACTCTGCTATTTGACAGCAGAATTTCATACCTGGAGTATTAACAACATCATACAGAGCCAGCTGATTGATTAATGGTGAATGTTTAAGTAAAAGTGATAATGGCTGTCCAATTCCACCAGATGCACCAAGAACTGCAACTTTATGACTATTCTACAAAAGAGATTATAAGGAAATTCAGTGTGAAGATAATTACTATAGACAAAATGAAGACAAAAACATATCATTTAAAATTATTCAGATAACAAGCAAGTAAGACATGAAAAACTCTATGTCAATTATACAGACTAATCACTAAAAAATTGCAAAACATGATGATGCTAATCACAGGTGATGAAAAATGGACCAGTGATAACACAAATGGTTACATACAGCAAAACACATGAACAGTAGACTAAACATAAAGTATAAGATGTGGTGCAAATTACAAGAATAATACAACTGCAAATCAATGAGCTAAAGAGTTTCAATGTTTGACGCTGTCATTTCATCTAACACACTCCAATACCATTTTACAGTACTTCTTGAAGGGCATTTACTGTTCAAAAAGTGTGTGGACACTTTTGAAATTGGATGCGAAATCTCCACGAGAGAAATTTTGTTTAAAAATGTCAAAAGCAATTTTCATGACAACACCCTTATCAATTGTCCCTAAACTTTACTTGAAACGTCTTCAGTCTTTCAACCTACTTGATAGTGAAAAAGTTTGACTTTATCAACATGGAAGCACATGCTAAAAAGAGTTTTTTGCCAAGATGGTAGCGATTGAAACCAAAGAGCTGATTTATGAACAGAGGCTACAGAAAAAAGATATCATAAACCGCCAACCATCACCAAGGAGATTGTTTGTTCTAGTAATCTTTTGTGACACCCTTCCAAATCCTTAAAAGTCAATAAAATGTTGCAAAATTTATGAGCTTTTCAACTATTATTCTTTTTTGCTGAAATAAGAAGCCTGTGTCCAACAATCCTTATGCAAGTCAACCAACCTACAAGGTGTGATAGTATAATATATGATGTTGCGATAATTCTTGGCAACCTGACCTTGGCAAATTTTCTACACTTCTTGTTTTTACAGGTATTGACAGCAGCAGACTTCAGGTTTTCAGTGATATTAAAAAGTTGCTGATTGCTTTTTCTTTCACCATGATAAAATACTACTTCTAACTTCTATTTGCACATCAGCTCATTTGTTTCAATTGCTGCCATCTTGACAAAACACTCACTATAAAGTTTGCTTACATGGTGACAGAGTAGCCTTTTTCACTGACAAGTAGCTTGAAAGGCTGAAGACGTTTCAAGGAAAGTTTAAGGACAATTGATAAAGGAGTTTTCATGAAAATTGCTTTTGAAAATCGTAAACAAAATTTTTCTGAGGATTTGCAACCAGATCTGAATTCCACATACTTCTTGAACAGTAGTGCATGTATCTATGCTCTATATGTAGTTAAAGTTTAGCATATGGGTTAATTAGTATATATGTGCATGATAGGGTAAATAAAAAGCTAATGAATAAGGGGATTGAATGGGACACTAAACAAAATGACTAAAAATTACAAAAAATATGCACTATATATGATAGAAATATCTCATAGAATATTCCATTATAAATAGCACTTTCCAAGCAGAAAGACCCAGGCTCTAATTACTCTGTTTCTTCATCCTTATCCATATTATTTGTATACATAGACATGCGTCCTTAGATACAATTACCCAGAAGAGTATGGTAGTTTTCAAGGAGATCTCACAAGCACAAGATAGTTGCCAGGTGTCCATGTTCCTCGGTAAGGGTTGCCAGGCCAGACAGCAGAGTATGGCCTTTTTTGATGAAATATTGAGTGTGCATGAGCGAAGTGGAAGTGTGCACTTAGCTTCAGGTGTGCACTGGACCTCCTGGCTTATAACTTAAAACTTGCCTAGCTATGACCAACAGTCACGCCGGAGCAATTTTTGCTTCAATGATACAATTATCACTACAATAGCTGGAAGGTATTTGCAATGAAATTCAGCTAAAAATAATTACACAACACCCTAACACGCCTTTCAGCGCCCTGCCATTCTCGTCTCCGAGTGTGCAATATCATTGGAAAAGAGAGTTTGAAGTGTGAACTTGCCAAACTCGCTAGTCAGGTTGTCAGGCTCGCAGGCGTGCAATGACAGTAAAGGCGGCGAACTGGCCATAAACGCGTGTTTACAGTGACAATGGACATGCAAATAAACTTATCCGGGTGCAGGTGACTTTCAAAAGCAACAATCCCAAGCGTGTGGTTGCCATATTTCTCAGTATGGGTCAAGTTTAGGCCTATCAGCCAACCACATCGATTCAGCTATATTCTCAATGAATGCAAAATTAACTGTTCTTCGATCAAAGTGCTACACAAGCACATAAGTAATACTTACTGTACTTGATACAGATATTGCCCTGGATGACAGAGGTGCACTAACAGAAATTCTTCGTAACAAGTGCAACATTTTGCTGGACAAGATTTCGCACGACCACCACCAACGTTGGAACAAGTTAACGAGAGATTGGAATTTGCAGCCTCGTATTACAAGTAACCTCTTTTTCACTACAACAAAGCAAATGATGGCGTCAGTATACAGCAGAGTGCTGTTCTACTTTCGTCTCACTCCCTTGTTACTTTCCAGCTCTACATGCCGTCTATTTTGTGCTCAATAGTTTTGTTCAGTTACCTTCCTCATTCATTTCTTCAAGGAGATTTCTTTTTACTTGCGAAGTCACACTCAATTGGCAAACTTGCTTCTTGTGAGGACCCAAGTTGGCTAGACTTGAAATGGGATTGGGAGAAAGTTCTTTACATTGTATTCTATAAAGTGGGCAAAAAGGCGTCACACATACTACAACAAACCAAGTAATTTATAAGTATAGATAGAATTCAAGAAATAAAATTACTCCATTTCAAACGTTTCGGCACAAGCCTGAACATTTGAAATGGAGTAATTTTATTTCTTGAATTCTATATATACAGTATATATATACTGTATATATATATATATATATATATATATATATATATATATATATATATATATATATATATATATATATATATATATATATATATATATATATATATATATATATATATATATATATATATATATATATACAGTATATATATACTGTATATATATATATATATATATATATATATATATATATATATATATATATATATATATATATATATATATATATATATATATATATATATATATATATATATATATATATATATATATATATATATATATATATATATATACATATACATATATATGCGCACTCAAATAGCTTCAATCACAAAGAAATTTTTTGAAGAAATAATCAGATACTCAAGAAAAAACTCCAACTTTTAAAACATTTCGGCACAAGCCTACATCAGTTCTTCAAAAAGTTTTTTTGCCTTGCAAAGCTCTGAAGTTTTATATAATGTTCAGTGATTTGCACAAGTTCATCAAGCCTTTCAAAAAGTGTTTTTTAAAAATCTTGAAATTACGTTTTGGACAGTCTAAAAAACACTGACATATATATATATATATATATATATATATATATATTTATATGTCAGTGTTGGTTTAGATTGTCCGAAACGTAATTTCAAGATTTTCAAAACACTGTTTTAAAAATAACTGTCAAAATTTGACAGTTGTACTTGAAATTCTCAGACATCTTGTCGTTCTGCCTCAAATATATATGACCAAAATCTTAGGAGCTCTTAAGGAAGCAATATTCCAAAATAACTGTTTTTGTGTATTTGATCCTATAAATCCTCACATGCTCATTTCGGTTAATGCTGTGAGTTGATGATAATCCTAAATATATTTATTTCCAAAATTGATGTCCAGGAGCACCTTAGGATGAATTATTCCTTCAGATATCTAGGTCAAAGCTCAAAATAATTAAAGCTTGACTACTTGGTTTACTCCTTTTAAAAATGAAATTTTTACTTAAATAAGACCGTAATAACCCCTAGTTTGATAAGAATGAATAGAACATCACAGGAAGAATTATTCCAAAGTGGAATTTATGATGATATAACAATCATCTACAGAATATGAACATAAGGTGAACGCAGTCATACAACTTGGAAAATATCGTTAACATAAGAGCTGAACGGCTGTTAATATGAAAAATCTAAAACTTGTTCACATCATACTTTAGAGCTTAAAAACAATGAAGTGGAGATTGCGTTTTGTTCGCAAATCACTTAACATTACATAAAATTTCAGAACTTTACTTGAATTATTGCATGTATAATTTGGAGGGAAAATTTTATTTCGCTATAGCACGAAAAAGCGGGAACATTCTTTTAGCATACTGAAAGCTTTTTTCGTCCGACACTTGTCAGAGTATGAAACGTCGTAAAATTTTATTTACATTTTTTACATCATTCTCAGATATGGAATATTCTTTCATTAGTGCTCCGAGAGTGTTTAGCTAAAAGGCAGGCTCGACAATAAGGGTTTAGACTAATACGAATGTAATTATAGTGTCTCCTATGAACAATGGTTAGGTTCAAATATTGTTTTATATTCCTTTGATTATTGGAATATTTCTTCTGTAAATACTCTTATATATGCATTATATGGCAAATTTATGTACCGGTATCTACGTTTAACACTTTACTTCATTTTAAAACAATGATAAATAGGATTGAACCTCAAATCACTCGCTCAGTATACAGTATAGGAACGCAGACAGTACAGGTGTTCTCGCATAAGTTTCATAACAAGGTCCTTCGTAGGGAGAAAAATAGAAGTTATATCGATATTAACAAGACCTTAAGGCTGTATGGAGTTCAAAGGCTAAGAAGCTCTCGAAAATATGAAAATATGGAAAAATAACATAGTATTGCTTTAATCTTCTGAAACTTTCATCCTCTTTGCCTCGATTGGCGAGTCATCATCTGATAATTTCCTTGTCTAAATGAGGAGGAATATTACAAAAAGATGTAACTCAACGGTATTGTTAATCATGATTTAGAAACTACACTGTGCTAACTTTAGTATCAAAAGCTTTGGCTGAAAATTGCATACAGTCCGACCGCAGAATTGATATGAAATATGGCCCGAGCGGGATTCGAACTTGCGACACCTTAGTGTAAAAAGTCAGGTATAGCGAGTTCGAGTAATACTTGGGTCAGCTATTTTCTCGCACATTCACTTTTGAAATAAAAAGTAATATATATTATACATTGTTGTGTATTTATGTTGCTGTTGTAGTTGCTTTATATATGTTATGTTGGGCCCAGGCCCTAGGGAGTTATGTTATGTTGAAGTTGACTTCATGTCGTGTTTTTTGTATATTAAAACTCTATCGGAGTTACAACATGGTACCAGAAGTGGGGTCCAAAAGGTATACAGTGTTGAATCTGTGAAGCAGTAGCGTTTGGATATTAGTGACTTGTGTCGGAACACTTCAGTTGGGTACGTCTAATAGAAATTCGCCATGGCCTCTGCAATGATGTGGGCAGCGCCAAAGGAGCTTATTTTAGAAGGTAATTTGACTGCAAATTATAATGCTTTTGAAGAACATTTTAAGCTTTTAGAACGCACAGAGTTGGTAAAGAAGAGTGAAATGGAGAAAGTTTCGTACTTCCTATTATGTGCTGGAGAACGAGTCCGGGAATTATACCGCACCTTTGAATTTGATCAGCCTGAGTTTGTAACCAATGAAACAGGGGAGGTGTGGCAGAGGACCATAAAAGAAGTAAAGGATAAATTCAGAGCTTATTGTAATCCACAGAAAAATCTTACCTATGAGAGATATGTATTTAATTCTAGAAGCCAAAAGGAATCTGAGTCAATTAATGCATATGTTACAGAGTTACGAAATCTCGCTACTAATTGTGAATTTGCAGATTTAAGGGACAGCCTTATTAGAGACCGGCTTGTGCTTGGAATTAGAGATCATGCCATGAGAGAAAGATTGCTCCGTGTAGAAGATTTAAGCCTGGAAAAGGCAGTCACTATGCTTCGTGCTGCTGAAATTTCCAAACAGCAAACAGCTAGGATCAAAACAGCTGAGAGCCCAGAGGAGGGAGCAATAGAAGAGATAACCCAAAAGTACCAAAAGCTTCAAACAAAATTCAACAAATCCCATAGACAAACTCCAACAAAATCCTGCAAATCGTGTGGTGCAAAACATGCACTACGAAAATGTCCAGCGTTTGGGAAAATTTGTTCTAAATGTAACAAGCGCAATGATTTTGCCAAGTGCTGCTGGACAAAGGATGTTCAAGATGTTCAAGTGTCTGATGATGAATCATCATTTGGTGAGATAGATATCATTATTAATGATAGAGTTGAGAAATCCACAGAAACTACCAAGATCCAAATTAATGGGCATTTTATGGACATTAAAATTGATTCTGGTGCAGAAGCAAATTTGCTTAGTAGCCAAGATTTTCAGAAAGTTGTACCTAAATCTCAACAAACAGCAAAGCTCAGGCCACCTAAGGAAAGATTTACAGCTTATGGGGGACATGTTATTCCAGTTCTTGGAAAATGTTTTTTACGTTGTCAAAACATGAAGGGGCAAGAGGAGATCTTAGAGTTTCATGTGGTCAATGAACACAAATCACTTTTAAGTTGTGAAAGTTCAAAAAAGTTACAATTCATTACTTTTAATGTGGATCAAGTACACAAAGATACACCACAAGATCCAGATGCTCTCATTGACATGACAACTCAGGAGATTTTGCAACAATACAAGCCACTTTTTGAAGGACTTGGGTGTATTGCAGAACCCTATCATATCAAAGTAAAGGAGGGTGCAGTGCCTGTAGTGCACGCACCAAGGAAACTTCCTATGTCACTAAGAGAGCGGGTTCAAGATGAACTTTCAAGCATGGAGAAAAAGGGTATCATACAGAAAGTTGAGGAGCCCACCCCATGGGTGAATAGTATGGTTGTTAATGAGAAGAAGTCTGGAAAGCTCCGAATTTGTATTGACCCTCGTGACTTAAATAAAGTGATTGAAAGAGAGCCTTATCAATTACCAACTCAACAAGAAATCACCAGCAGACTTGCTGGAGCACGCTATTTCAGTAAGCTTGATGCCACTTCAGGATATTGGCAAATTCCTTTGGATGAAGAATCTTCCTATCTGACAACAGTTAATACACACATGGGTAGATACAGATTTCGGGTGATTCCTTTTGGTATTGTTTTTGCACAAGAGGTTTTTCACAGAACCATTGATGAAAAATTCAGAAATATGAAGGGCGTTGAAACTGTAATAGATGATTTCCTGATATGGGGAAAAACTTTAGAAGAACATGACAGAAATTTGAAGAAATGTCTTGATAGAATTAAAGACTTTGGTCTTACTCTAAATCAAGATAAATGTGAATTTCGGCTTACAGATATTGAGTATCTTGGGGAAAAACTTACTCAAAATGGCATTCTGCCTGATGAGAAAAAAATCAGTGCTATTCTAGATTACCGTACACCACAGGACAAAGGTGATGTGCAGAGGCTGCTAGGAATGATTAACTACATCTCAAAGTTCACTCAGCACATGTCAGACATTACAGCCGCACTGTGAGAATTAATTAAGAAACATGCACATTTTGTCTGGGAGGAGAAACACAGTACTGCTTTTGACAATGTTAAGAAAGCCCTCACAAGTCCCAACATTCTCAAGTTTTATGATGTGGCCAAAGACGTAACCTTGAAGGTTGATGCCAGTTATGGAGGTCTAGGAGCCACAATACTCCAGGAGGATGGTCCAGTAGCATATGCTAGCAAAGCCATGACTGTAACCCAGAAAAACTGGGCATACATTGAAAAGGAGATGCTTGCAATCGTTTTTGGGTGTAGCAGATTTCATCAGTATGTGTATGGTAAAAAGATTAGAGTCGAAACAGATCACAAGCCCCTTGAAGTAATACTAAACAAGCCTCTGTCACAAGCTCCTATGCGGCTACAGAAAATGATGATGCAGCTACAAGCATATGATATTGAAAGAGTTTATAAGAAAGGAAATGAGATGTTTGCTGCTGATGCTTTAAGTAGAGCTTACTCAGAGAAAATTGTTGAAGAGCAACTTGACAGAGACATAGAACAAGAAAAATGCATACACTTGATGTCAAAAAAAGCCTATATTACTGACAGCAGGTTGCAAGAAATAGTCATGGAAAATATGGTGGACACAGCCATCCAAACGCTCATTGGGCAAATAAGGGGAGGATGGCCAGAACGGAGGGAGGATGTACCTCTAGAAATAAGATGCTATTATGATTATCGACTGGAATTACTGGAGCAAAATGGATTGGTCTACAAAGGTCACAGGATACTGATTCCCTACGTCTTAGGAAGGAAATACTGCAAAAACTACACATTAGTCATCAAGGGATTGTGAAAACAAAGCAGATAGCGCGTGACACTGTATTCTGGCCAGGTTTAGCTCAACAAATTGAATCTACGATACAGAAATGTGATACCTGTCAACAGCTACAGAACAACCATTAAAAGGAGCCTTTGCAGCCACACGAGTTACTAGAGAGACCTTGGCAAAAGGTTGGAACAGACCTTTTTCAGTGGAACAAGAAGGACTATCTAATTGTATCAGATTATTACAGCCGATATTTTGAAGTTTGTCAATTACACAGCACATCATCAGCTACCGTAATAAGCAAAGCAAAGTCATTGTTTGCTAGACATGGTATACCAGAAATTGTGGTGAGTGATAATGGGCCACAATTTATTGCAGAAGAGTTCAAGATCTTTGCAGCAACTTATGGATTTTCCCATGATACCACAAGCCCAAGATACCCACAAAGCAATGGGTTTATTGAACGTACTATACAAACTGTGAAGAATACGTTTGAAAAAGCTAAGCTTAGCAAAAAAGATCCATATTTGGCCTTATTGCAGCTACGTAATACTCCCATTGATGGTAGAAGCTCATGGTGCCCAGGTGTTCATGGGTAGGACAAAAAGAACAATCATTCCCATCAAGCCAGATAGTCTACAGCCAAAGACAATAAACCATAAGCAATTCAAAGAAATTCGTCAAGGGAAACAAAACAAAATTAAAGAGACTTTTGATAGAGGTACAAGGAAACTAAAAGAACTGCATTCGGGTCAAGCAGTGAGATTTCAAGTTGAACCAAGTGGCAGATGGAAAAGAGGGACAATAAAGAGGCCAGAAGGGAAAATAGCTATGTGGTTGAAACAGAGAGTGGAACCTATCGGAGAAATAGACGACATATACGTAAATTGTATGAGGATGCTAGGCCACAACAGAGTGAACCAGATTATGAGTGTCATGAAAATAAAGAAAATGAAAATACCAATGACGAACCTCCACGAGATAGTGAGGAGAACAGTTTGGCAAATGATATTGAAAATCTTCCTGTTCAAGATGAAGGCAATCAAGGTCAATATGAGCAGATCGCAAGAACAATACATAAAACAAGAAGTGGACGTTTAGTTAAACCAAACCGGAAGTATACTGAAAACTTTGTTTGAACAAAAGGGATGTTGTGTATTTATGTTGCTGTTGTAGTTGTTTTATATATGTTATGTTGGGCCCAGGCCCTAGGGAGTTATGTTATGTTGAAGTTGACTTCATATCGTGTTTTTTGTATATTAAAACTCTGTCGAAGTTACAACATACATAACGATAACATATCAATGGCTTGACAGATGACATATCAATGGCTTGACAGATGACATATCAATGGCTTGACAGATGACATATCAATGGCTTGACAGATGACATATCAATGGCTTGACAGATGACATATCAATGGCTTGACAGATGACAGGGATAGTCATTGGCAGAATCTGAGCCTAGGAGAAAATAGTGTCCATTGGGAAAGATGCAGAAGTTCAAATCAGTGTTGATCTGTTTGCATCTACGTAGTGAGAAAACCATAATGAGGAAATGAAATACATGATGAAGTAAATCTAACGATTGAAAATCACTGCTTACCGCAGGTATAAGATTCGGTGGTGGCATTTTTTCAGTGGTGACTGGGCTATTTGATGCACCTTCCTGCAGAGATCGGTTATCTTGCTGTAGCTTTGAAGGCTCCTCTTGGCTACTATTGGGGTTCATTAAATGTTTTGCTTTTACTTTCATCTCTTCATCCTGTCAGAAAAGGGATATGATGTACCATCTAAGACACTGATATGAACAGAATAATATTATTATTTGAAACCTTGCCCTTTCGCTTATATTTTAACCGCTCCATAAGAAATTCACTGAGGACAACTTATACCTAGTCGGTCCCTATTGAACAAATTTGCAAGAAAAAGTAGTTTCTCTAGTTGTGTTCAATGTTCGGCAGAGCTACAAATGAAAACCGTTCAAAAAAGAAATCAAATAAACGACCATTCTTCTGGGCAAGTCTAAATCATATGTTCCAAATGTCCCTCACAGCCATTATGTTCCTAATTGACAGACCCTTAGCTTGTTTCTTTGGCATACCACAATCCATAAAACCCTGCAATGTTCTCTGATATATGAGTCTATAGGAACGTGAGTTTGTGTGCTTCCTATAGACTGCAATGCTCGTTCTGTGACATCCTTCGTTGATCCTTGTTGTTGCGTATCCTTATTTAAAGTGCAGAGAACACGGAGGCAGAGAGAGGAGACTGTGTTGTTGACTGTACTCTGACTCTACTCTGACTGACTATACATTACAGATAACATGGATATATACATAGACATTGAACAACCGAAATAAACATGAGTTACGTACAGGAAGGGTAAGGCGCTTGTTAGTGTATTGTTGAATTGGCTCATGGTGTTAGGATTGCGTAGAGAACAATAGAATAGGAATGACCAAGTGTGTGATGACAGGAGTGACGTATGGTGATGTCCCAGGTGTGTAATGTTGTGAATGCGAATGAATGAAAAGAAGAAAATCGGCATAGACAGAGAAATGGCCTAAGCTAAGATGTTTACGTTCACTACAAGTCTTGTATAATAAAAAATAATGGGGGAATGACTTACCTTCTCGTAGTACTGACTTACTGAATCTCTCAGAGCGTAGCACTTAGCAATTCTAGCGACAAATGACTCATCCATATACAAATCACAAGGACATGCTACGTCTTTGGTGATGACACGTCTATTGTTATTTAGAATTAAATCCGGCTTCAACCTTCTTTGTCAAATGGCAATCTAATTGACTAAATAACATATACACTGCTTTGCTATAAAATCACCCTGCCTAGTACGATTTCAGTTCCTGTTCTACTTTATCTAATAGCTTATCGTGTCTCTTTGAATAATTGCTTTGGAACTGTTTGCAGCTCTGCAACTGCTCAACACATTTGATATACTATAAAGTTCATATCCATCTGATGGGAAAACTTGGAAAATACTTTCATACCACCTTGACAAAGCAAAAATGCATGGAAGTACATTATGTTTAAATTTGAGCCAAAAACGAACACGAACATCACGCCATATTGCATTTTAAAATACATCTTGTGATAGTAGATAGTCACTGGCATTCATATTGATTAAATGACCTTGCATTTCAAGCTCTAGCAATTCATGTACATCTATCTGTAGCAAAATTTTCGGAATTTGCATTCTCAATGGCATTAATTCCTTTAGTAGATTGCTTGAATTGTGAGACCGTTAAACACAAATGGTACCACATTCCATTAACTTTTCAGCTCTTCCTTCCCAATATCATATTAATTTTTGATGTCAGATGGTGAAGAAGAGGCCAATCCGAGGATACACCAGAACCATCTCGATACGAGTATCTAATTAATTTTCTCTTTACATTTAATACCCAAAACATATAGTTCATCCCATGATCGTTCAACTCCCCCCTTTCTCATATCCCAATCGAGACTGTTTCTTCCTATGAGTCTGATATTTATATCGTCGTGATTTAGCATACTGATTAAATGAGCAGCTCGTGTTAATATACAGACGATTGAAGATTTTCTTGTACCAAGACCTCCCTTCACTTTAGGCTGCAAAATAGATCCTACAGTTGTACTCTGACTCGAATCAAAGCTTTTTCTGAGAGGTTTGGTTAAGATTTTGTTAAGGTCTTGCGACTTTACATCTATAATCTGAATATTACTGAATTTTTGGCATACGCAAAAATATATATTAAACCATTCAAAAAGCAAAAAAACTAAGAAATTTCAAAATACCTAATAGAGACTCAAGAAAAAACTTCAACAACTAAGAAATTTCAGAATATTTAGTAGAGACCCAAGAAGAGCTTCAACTTTTAAAACGCTTCGGCACTAGTCTTCATCAGTTCTGACATTGCAGGCACATAGAGAGCATGTATAGTAATAAAACAAAGGAACAATATATAATATATAATTACCTGACGATAACAAAATACTCTACAAAACACAACAGGACTACAATGGATACACTTGAAATTAAAAGGAAGGGAAATTACAGTCAACGCAAAAGAATATGGTGTTGGAGATGATAGCGACAGTCCCACCGGGGTAAAGAGAACAAAGTGCGAGAAAAATGTCGGTGTGAGAAGCAAGAGAGAAAACCCAATTCACTTAAAGAGTCTGAGGAGGATCCTACAGTGCCAAGAGCATACAGGGATAACTTAATGCAGTCTGTTTGACTATAGCGTGAACGTATCGTATAATGATAAGGGGACTATAATCTAGAGCTTTGCGATCGCTATTGACATTTATATTGGTTTCAAATCCTATAGTAAGTTCAAAGATATATATAGTTTTGCTATAAGTGATTAAAACAAGGTCCGGTGGAAAAGAATTACGAGTATCAAGAGAAGGGGACAGAAAGGTAGGAAACTTGGAATCACTGACAATGTATTGGCTATAAAGTTAAGAATCGAATCATGCCTCCAAGTCTATTTACCTTGATCGAGGTACGATTTGCAGCTGGAGACGTTGTGCTGAAGAGTTTCTGACCGAAGACAAAAGGGGCACGCGGATCACTGTGCAATGGACCATTTAAAGAGGTTCTTGTGGGTTGCCAAAGTGTTAGTTAAGTATTTCAGAGAGAAGTTGAAAATGTCCTTGGAAATATTTTGTCGAACAAATGACCAAAGGCTAGTTACTTTTGGAGATGCAAATTTAATAATCGATGAAATGATAAAGCTTTGAGATGTCAATTCGCGTTCAAGGCGGCCTTGGTGTTGCTTTTGAACCGGTTTTACGGATTTTAAAACTTGCCATATTCTTGTACTCATCATATTGCACATTTGTATTCTGACTGGAATCCTGCTGCCATAGATACCTCTATATATATATATATATATATATATATATATATATATATATATATATATATATATATATATATATATATATATATATATATATATATATATATATATATATATATATATATATATATATATATATATATATATATATATATATATATATATATATAAAACTGCAACAATAATCTCAATAAAAGTTAGTGAACATATACTTCTGTCTGAAAAACATAACGGAAAACTGAAAAAGAATTGCATACCTCCAGCCATGGATGTTTCAGGGCGTCAGCAACGGAAATCCTACCACATTCATCTACAGTCAGAAGCTTTCGAATCAAATCTTTGGCTATGGGTTAAAAAGTAAAAAGTGACAAAAAACAGATAAACAATGCTACTAAAAATGCTACTAAAAATAGTACTAAAATGGTCAAAATCCGATCAACTTATTCCGGAGAAATAGCTGTGAATTCATTTCAATGAAAATTGGACTCTTACTTTAAATTATGTATCCAAGTTGCTTCTAGAATCAGGGAATATGTGACACTAGAATAAGTTGCTAGAAGAACTTCTTATAATTGCATGTAATAATGATAAATGTAATAATAATACTAATAAATATGTACACAATAGAAAAAGGTATTCTAGTGATAAAATGACTTCCTTAATCATTGTTCTCCTGTTGACGGAGACTACGCGGATTCATTTCTGATCTCTCATATACAGTAGCAAAAGTTAAATATAAATTTTGGTTCTGATAACAAATAAAACCTAGGACGATTAAGAATTTAGATTAAAACCAACTATAAAGTAGGAAAGAGGTCTGGCGTGATTTTCATCAGTAAAGTGTTTGACTATCAGGCTATTTTAAAGCAATAACAAATGACACACGCTATGAGTTAAAATGAGCAGCACAATGAAAAAATGCTGCTGAAAGTGTTTGATGATTGTCAGTGTTTGATGGTTGAAAGTGTTTGATGATTGATTGACAGTGTTTGATGATTGACAGTGTTTGATGATTGAAAGTGTTTGATGATTGAAAGTGTTTGATGATTGAGAGTATTTGATGGTTGAAAGTGTTTGATGATTGACAGTATTTGATGATTGACATTGTTTGATGATTGACAGTGTTTGATGATTGACAGTGTTTGATGATTGACAGTGTTTGATGGTTGAAAGTGTATGATGGTTGAAAGTGTTTGATGATTGACAGTGTTTGATGATTGACAGTGTTTGATGATTGACAGTATTTGATGATTGAGAGTGTTTGATGATTGAGAGTGTTTGATGATTGACAGTGTTTGATGATTGACAGTGTTTGATCATTGGCAGTGTTTGATGATTGACAGTATTTGATGATTGACAGTGTTTGATGATTGACAGTGTTTGATGGTTGAAAGTGTATGATGGTTGAAAGTGTTTGATGATTGACAGTGTTTGATGATTGACAGTGTTTGATGATTGGCAGTGTTTGATGATTGACAGTGTTTGATCATTACCCACAAAGCGAAAGGTCCTACACGAAGCTTTCATCATTGTTACAGTATTGCTCCCATGTCTTTCTCTAATGCTATGGCAGAATCCTCCAGCCAAGTCCTACGCTAGAATACTCTGGTAGAATCATCTGGTAGTTCACAGGTGTTGAGACTAGCAGATACATCATTCTGCCAGGGCTTAGAAGATAGGACAATTGTTTGGCAAGCATTGAATGTAATCTCAAAGTTGCGATTCTACCTAATCATTCTCATCAAAGTCTTTAGAATTTCGCACACAATTTTAATGGAATATTCTTCAGACTGCAGGTATCTTATTAATAAATATCTTTTGGATACCTAATATAGCTACTATCTTCGCTTCCTATGCTCCTGCTGTTAAACTGAGCAATTCTGTTTTGAACCGTCTTCATACCAATCATTTCTTAGGTAATAAGTAGAGAAGTAATTTGAACAATCAGACAACGCCAGAAGTCCAATTTTTATTCATATGGAAAACTTCAAAGGTCGAACAGAAACAATTAGAGCAGAAGATTCTACTTCTGCATGGATAATAGTTGGGTCGTCTTCAGATTCTTAATCTACATAAGGAAACCTCATACGCAGTGTGCATGATTCCTATGAAGTCTCTCAGCGTTCCCGTGTCTCGTCCATGTAGTCTAAAGCAACTTCAATACCCAATGGCATAAAGTACACGCCACTGTGGGGAGCGCTGCCACCCTCTTAAGAAAATCTAAATTAAGGCAATACAACCTTCACCTACATAAAATTTTGCAACTACACACTCATTTCATCACTGACCTTCTTCCGAAATTGAGCCCCAGTGACGTTCAGGAAAAGAATAGGATCCAGTCACGATTTGTTCGAATATAGTTTTTCCTTCAACATTATCAGAAAACGGTGGATATCCAGCAAGACTTGTAAGAAAGAAACTTATATAAGAATACGCTTTTGTAATTGTTATAAATAATCAGGAATAGGGTAAAAGGTGAACTATTGAGTATAACAAAAACGTAACAGCTACAAATTGAAAAGCAAACAGTACAAATACAACAGTCAATAGCATGGGCAAAAAGAGCAAAAGACCATAACGGACTGGAGATAAAAATATTGAAAAATGAAGTAAAAGCAATCATTAACATGAAAAGTATAGGGAAAAACGAACTACTTAAATAGAATAAATTAGTGAAAATATGAAAAAGTAAGGAAATTGAGGAATTACCAGATAAAGAGGATACATCCCAAACTCCAACAATCGACGGCTTTGCTATAGCCCCCAGTCCCACCCGTTCTTACAATTTCAGGAGCCAAATAGTTTGGTGTACCACACATTGTTTGCATCAGTGAATTCTCACCAACAATTCTTGAGAGTCCAAAGTCTGTGATCTTATAAGTTTAAAGAAACAGAGCTTGTACGACGAAACGAAAGAGCAAATATTTTTAAAAAGTTGTAAACAAAACAGATAGAAAGTATTCTAATGAGTTCAACACAATGTTTGACATTATTAAACACTTTTAGGAAGCTCTTAAAGAAAAGTGAGCTATATACCATAAACAAAACACTCAGTTTGCTATTACAGTAAAAATCTTATCTAAATAGAAAGTCAAATAAAATGAAAAATCTTCTAAATGTAAATATGTCCTATAAAACCTATAAAGTAACAATTTTTACTTGGGAAGCATAAATGCAATGACAGAAGAGTTGCTCAGAGGAAAGGCAGAATTAGGGAAATTTTGATTAGGAGAAAGCTCCCAATATATTGCAATGCTGTCAAAAATTCCGAATATACTCTTGAGCACCGAATAAATGGAGGGGGGGATAAATGGGGCTTTGAAAAATGCTCTGAAAATTAAAAGTTGGAGGTTGGGGCAAATGGGGGTTGGAAAATAGAAGACATGGATATTTCGTGGAACAACTAATGAAGACTGACTGACTAGTCATGACGTGTCAACAAAAGCAAGGTAAAGGAAATTACAGTTAAAGCGAAAGCGATTATAAAATTCAGTTGTAAGGTTGTTTGGTTGGTTTGGCTGATAAATGAAAAAGCCCCTGGGAAGAAACTCAATTTCACCGATAAAATCCCCACAATTAATAAATGGGGGTTGGACAAATGCGGAAGAGGGGGATGGAAAAAATTCACAAACTAACAATTGGGGGGGGGGTGCCGGGGGTGCGACGATCGTTTGGTACTCAAAGGTAACAAGGGAAGTAAAGTTACTATGGCAATTTCCTACAATACAGAATGACCATGACTTTGCTTGTAAATGAGAAGTTGTAATCTAAGAGAACACTTAAAAAACAAACGAGAAAGCTGAAAGACGAAACAGTGATATCGATGCAATACAGACCTTAATCGCAGTTTCTAATTCTTTTGTTACTAACAGAACATTCTCAGGCTAAATAGAAAATAGATATGAACTCAATTTAAGCAAAACTACAAAGCCAGTTTGAGGGTAAATAAAGAAAAATATATGTTGTATGAATTTAAAAGTAAAGAGAAGAAGGTAAGAGAAAATGAGCAATTAAAAGATAAGAAGAATCGCAGATGAGATGAAAAATCAAATCAGTGGACTTGATATACCTTTAAATCACGATGAGTGATTGAATTTGAATGCAAATACTAAAATGAAAGAGTGACTACTCTCACAATCAAATATGTATATTTCTAATATGAATAAAAGGTATAACGTACAAGTTATAGATTATATGTATAAAGAAAAGTTCAGCATCAATACATGATAACTAGCCTTCAAGCTATAATCAGCATTTCAGTTAAAAAATTTTAGACATTAAAAGCACTGACGCAGGAAAAAGCTGAAAGATTTTATAGCATAGTAATATCTAAAGAATGCCGAAGAATGTCTCTGCTTGTTCGTACGACAGTGAAATTCTATAGAACTAACAGACTAATCACAAGATACAAATCCTACAAAATAGTATTAATAATAAATTTCAGGTCAAAATCCCCTCTTATGACAAATCTTGCCATCATTTTCAAGTAGCTCAAACAACCAGCTCTTGGATTCATAGCATTTCTGCTTTCGACCAGTACGTTTTCACAAAAACACATATTATCTTAAGAAGTAAATCAAAAGATGCTTTGACACATAAATTAAAAAAGTAAAGGTAAGAAGGATGGAAGCATGACTCACACTGACAGCCTGGAGCATTTGATAGAACAAAAGCTTTGAAGTTTTTTCATCATATTTTCCTATCTCTCTCACTTTATCAAACAACTCTCCACCGCGGACTCTAAATGCCAAATTTCAAATTCAAAAGGAATCGTTACAATAAAAGATTATAACAAAGAAATACATACAGTGTAATTAATTTTGGGTCGAGATAGTGATAAGATAGTGAATTATGTGACATCAAACTACACTATGTATGCATTTGTATGAACTTCAGTTTTATCTTTTAACTTTTTCTTTCAATTTGATCCTTGCAGAAGTTCTAAATTGTAAATAATTTAATGTAGCTGCTTTTAGGAAAACAGATCCATTGTTGATAGCTGCAAATCCTATTTGATGAACAAATCAACCTGCATAAATATTATTCAATATTCATTTATTTATAATTAAAATCACCCTACTAGCACAAATACTAAAGAAATAAGGCAAAAATTGGAAGAGTAATACAGAAAACTTAAAGAGGATATTGAAAACTTGAACTTTAAACAAGAAACTGCTATAGGGAAGAAAAGGGGTGACAAATATTACAGGGATCAGAAGCTAAAAGTGCTAATGGAAAAGCAAGGAAAACGGATAAGTATGTCTAAGTTTAATAATAAACAAAATCATATGACAAACACACAATTCCAATATTATGTAAAGTGCCCCATCTGAGTCAAAGAAATCTTCGATTTTTATTATACCAGGCTGAAAGATATAGAAATAAACATATAAACATATAACATAGAAATAATGTATAAATAATATAATAGCAATACATGAATACAGAAGTAGCTTAATACATCTTTACAAAAGAAAATCATTTCATGAGTGGAAAAATTCTAAAGGGTATAGCTGCCAACATAATATTCTCGTGGTTCAAAATGCTGTTCATAACTACAAAATATGAATTCATATATTCATAATTGTAGATAAACTTATTTCAAAGTTTCTACAAATATTGTCCACCATTGTCCTTCAAGCTGACTCTTAGCTTTTATCATATTAAAGAAAACACTGAGAAGGAGCCTTCCAGTATTCATTCATTCAAATCTAAAAGGTTAACAGTCCCGATCTACAAAGCAAAAGATAAGCTGGCCAGGATTTCATAAGAATGATCCACTAGCTATTATGGAGAATACCTTAAGAAGCGCGTGGGCAAACCTGGTAAAAAGTATACCAAGACATTATGGGCTACAACTTACGTGGTCCAGATGTCTCAATATGTTTACTTCATCCATCAATGATTTAGACATTTTTGGCTATGTGAAAAAGTGCATGATACCATATTGGACTAAATATTCTGACACCATTTGCTAATGGTTTGACTGAGAATGCATTTAGTAAGAAGTTAACGAAGAACAGACATGCAACTTCTAACACTGAAACTAATTATGCCTTAGTTAAATGTTGAATCAAATAATGGTAAAATCATTATCAAAATTACTAGTAGAAGAACAAAAAACTAAAACGCTAGATACTTACTCCCAGGGAGAATGTTTTCTTCGTAATAATTTTCACAGCAAATTTTTTTCCAGATTCTTGGTGACAGGCCAGCCTAACTTCACCACAAGCACCTCTTTCATATTAGAGAAGAAACAAGAATTCGAAACAGAGAATAAAGTGGCTTCTCGCTAAGTAAAAAATAAAAACCTTCAGAAGAGCGGTGAAGAATGAATAAAGAAATTATGGAATACAGCAGGAAATAGATGGCTAACACTAGAAAAATGAGAAAAAAGGGCTAAAGATTTAATAGATATCGATTGCAAAATGTTTGTTTTGTGGCGATATGCTGTTCAAATATCAGACTTGATTGAATTGCGAGGAGAATCAAACAATGATAGAAAAAGCTGAGCGTATGTTAACATTATCATGTATCGAATACAGTAAGAACGCAGCTGTGAAGATAGCTCTTCAGTTGTGTACTTGGTATCTTAAAATGTAAATGAAACTCTTTCTAAAATCGTAAAATGTAAGTAATCTTCTACTGTAGTCTTTCTATAGTAATATGAACAGTACAGTAAAGCAACTGATGAAATAAATCAAGTGTAATTTCCACCTGGGAAACAGAATGTATGTTAAATTACTCTTAACATTCGCATTCTATGTTGGGATGTTGCAAGGTTTGGTGAATTGTCTGCTCCTAAGACCACCATACTACTTCAGCAAAACAGCTGAGAGGCAACCACATGGAAAACAAAATGACATGACAGAATTTGAAAGCACTGGAACGGCTGATAGTGTGAAGACAAAAGGGGATGAGTTCATGGGTGATTATGCATGGTTTCGGACAAAGAGAACACGAGGAGATATGTCCAGAATTCTCAAACATCACTTCAATACAAAGTTGATGAAGAGAAAATTGATCAGGAAGCCACTGGTCTTGCTAGAGGTTACAAGCAATACAAAGACTACGTAAAAATTATTAACTACATATAATTAAACACTATACGTTTACTAGATGGGAATGGTATCTATAAAGAACTTACGTTCCCAGCACATTTGTTACTGTGTATTTTTCTCGCAACTCCTTGCAAAACAATGAAAGTAGAAGACTCAGATGAAAATTAATAACATATCAAATTTTACATCTGTAAAGCACCCGTACGCACGAGCAAATAAGGATATTCCACTAAGGGTTAATTTAGGATCTAGCTACCCGTATGTGTATGATCGCTATGCAACATGGAATGATATCGACAATCCATTATAGGCAGCACTGTTTTCTCATTGATTCCTGTCATCAGGAACTAGAATCTTCTCGATTTCAAGTAGAGGTGGAAAATTGTGTTTTCTTTCTGGGAACCTAAGTACTTAGCTCAAAATTTCTGCAAAATTTATATGGAGGTCTATCTACTGTTTATCCATTTTCTATTTGCCTATTGATTAACTGCTGTAAGTAACTAGTGTATAATACAAACCAACGATTTTTTCTTCTAAGCTAACTTGAATTATATCACTACAGTTTCATACTCGTTTCAAAAGTTCAAGAATTGTCAGTAAAACAATCCACAAATATTTCGAACAAAAAGCTTTCTCAGGGCTAGGTTACCAGGTTCCCATCCTCAGTTTTTAACACAAAGTTATGATATTCTCAGTCATCGCAGATTAAAAGCATTGAGAGATGTTACTCATTTTGAAAGGAAAATAAGAAGAGGCGGTTAAGAATTTACACCAAAGTTCAAGATGCTCGTGCACTTGGGTCAAAAGTTCATTATTATCATGAGCTTATAAAACATAAAAAGATAAATTCTGCAGTAGAATTTCGAGTGCATGAATAGGATGAAAATGATGTATTTACTTTTGGAAAGTGCTGCTGCTGAGTTTTCAATTCAACAATGTCGTGAAAGATAAACACTAAAAAAGAAGAGACGGAATCTACACAAAAAAACGCCAACTGAGGAGGAGCTATATGCAAATAAGATCAAGTAAAGATAAGATAAAACACAGAGGAATTCTCTCTTAAGGCCACTTTACACGATGTGTGTTTTCCTGCGTCTAACTCACGAGTCAAAAACGCATGAGTTTTTGACTCATGAGTCAAACCGTTTAGACAATGCTTTCTTAACTCATGAGTCATTATTTTCATAATTTGCAATCCAGTGAACTATATGATAATATAAACGATAGAAGAGCGGGCTCTTCTACGAAAAAGGTTGCAATTTGCTTTGAAGTTCTACTTTGCGTCGAGAAATGTTCAGAGTACAGTGATCAACATAGGTTACACTTAAGATGAAAAAAGGTTTGCAATCATGTGACTTGCCTTTGCATTCTGAATGGCTAGTTACGTTAACCCTCTGTGCGTTGTCGCAAGAGCGATTAACATACCTCTAGAACAATAGGGTTGACGCCTGAGTTTTGACTCACGAGTCAGACGCAAGAGAAAAACGCATCGTGTAAACAGGACTGTAAATATGGAATCTAATGAAAGCAGTTGAATATGGCATACTCTAAGATAAGAAAAGTATGAAAATAAAAGTAAAAACCCTTTCTGTTGATAAGCGAAATTTCATCACCACTTTTTATGGCTTTGAATTTCTTCCTTCCTATAAGAGATGAATTAACAGTTACCAAATGCACGGGAAAGAAAATCACATAACACATAATAAAAAAACACTATCACTTCCTACCCACCTATGGTTACACCATTGACTTGTGTCCCATTGGAGCTAGAAACAAAGGCACATTCATACAATGCTGAGTTTGCAAACATAAATATGCTTTATCCATTTGGATAAATTTACTCATAGGAATATTACATATAAGCACAATGATGATGATAATAGTGATGGTAGTGCTGATAGTGATGATGATGTTGTTGATGTTGTTGATGTTGATGATGATGATAGTGATGATTGTGATAATAGTGATGATGGTCAAAGTGACAGTAGTAAATGGGAGATGATCAATATCAGTCATATTATTGTAACTATCTTAAAAGTACTGCTATGTGAAGTCCAGTGGCCCCTCCATTGTTCTATGAGCAGTTTTGCAAAATTCTGCAAATTTTTCATTGAAATATGCAATGATGTTGGTATAAAGAAACAGCACTTAAATCATATAGCCATCATCATTTGATTCACCAACTACATTTTCTGCAAGAGAAGCAAATCCTGGACAAGCCCTGATCCTCCTACATACTAAGAAATATAGATACAAGCTATCTTTGTCAACTGGCACTTATTTCAGTTGTGTTTTTAAATATCTTAGTTTTTTGTTTTCTGTCCTTTGACACCTATATGTAACCTTCTCAGTCAGATGCAAATTACCGACCATTAGAGAAATTTCCATTTTTTTCAGCAATTGAAATATAAATATGTAAAGTTTAAAAAACTATCTATTCAACCTCATCAGCATTATTAATAGATAAACTTCTTGTAGGGTCTGCTTTCATAATAAGTTTTGGATGAGCTCTGAGTTGTTAGATGCATGAGTATTGTCTTACTTTGTTAGCTTTTTATCTATAATAAATATAAAAATTTTTCTTTTCCCTCTATTCTAATTAGTAATAAAGAATGGATGATTGGTTGGGTGCTAAGGTACAATACCAAGTTCTTCTATATCATTTTGCTTATTATTTCCATCTGAAGGCTACAATACACTATCAGCTTTTTCACCAGTTTTCCCAATCAGTTTCTTCCATCAAATTGTTTCATCAGCCTAATTAAAGGAGCACACATTTACATGATCAGTCAAAGGTCTGCAGTTCTTCAGGTTTGTGATGCATAGCAACCCATGGAACATGTTGCTTCTGCAATATTCATTGCCAACAGGCCAGACAGCCACAACTTCAAGGCAAAAGCAGATGAGAAAGCAGAAACTTGTGTAGATAAAACCAAGGCCACACCAAGCTTGGACCATATGGCATGTTGTTGAAAGAGTTCTGCCAACAGGAACTGAGGCAAATTTTGTAATAGCCAATCAAAGTGATCCTCAACAACCAATCAGAAACCTAAATGATGATATCACTTTGTACATTGCATTCCACAAGCTAGGTTTTCCTTCCTGGCCTCTTATGACAAACTCAGTTTCTACTCATAACTCAACCTTCTTCATTTTTGTAGCCAAGCTTATAATGTTTTTACTGTGATTTGCCTTCAAAACAGTTCCATTGTCCTGTGTTTATTGTCTGCTGACTTGGATCCATGGTAAGCTGATAACTGATGTGGCATTCATTTCTTTCCATTATGAGATCAGTTTGACAGATCACTGATAAATTTTAACTGATCAGTCAAATATTTCATCAAATTTGACTGAAGAGCAAAAACTGATGTAAAAACCAATATAATGTATGTTAGCCATTAGCTATGCATGTAAGATGAGTAACTAAGCTGGGCATAACAAATTCATATGAAGGTGGAAAACATTTGAATACTATCAAGTGAGAAACCACCACCTTCCTAACTGACAAAGAAGGTAGCCAGTTATTGCACTTCACAAACAAAAAAAGATTTTGTCAATAAATTACACAAGTAAAAAATTTGAAAACATTGTAGAACAGGTTTACCTAAGATCTTCTACAAAAACTGTATAACTACTTTTGTCCTTAACAGAATGGCCTTCCTGAAAACAAAAACAAATTGAAATACACCAGATAATCAGTTACAATACAGATAACATTATAAAAATATCATAGCTATTAATAAGAAATTGTGGCATAACTGAACTATGAAGAAATTGGATATTAAATGGTATGAATTACTGTACACCATTGAGCTCTAGAGCAACACATGCAAATCTGAAACCAGAAATGAGAAGATGGCTATGACAGTTTGTGGCCTTCTCTGTGAGGACAATGGCTCAAGTGCAATGCACTGGATGCCATAGGAGCTATTGAATGCAGGATGACATGCAGTGTGTAAATTTTGATTTTTGGGAAAAGTATAGACTGCTGTGGTTCAGTTCTTGTAGTTTCTTTTCATGAGTCACAGCCCAGTACACATATGTTACATAAACACTGCTAAATTCTGAACTTTAGCGTAAAAATCAGACCTCATATTTGATATTTGTCAAGTGCTTTGTAGGTGAATGTTTGTAAGTTATATTTTTGTATTCTTCAGAATATCTTATTTTGAATGAATTTATATAAATTTTGACATTCAGAAATATTATCCCATATTAACAACCCTCAAGTATAAAACTATGGGAACTTCTGGAAAACTTAGTATCATGTATCCCATTTACCTGACAATTAAACTATGCTAGATTAGCAAGTTTTTAATTGATTAGGAAGAAAGAATTAAGAAGGAGGGAAACAAATACATAATTTCTAGACAGAAGCAAATATTTTTCTGCATATGATACTTGTGATGACGTGTGAATGCTATAATTCTTTGGCACAACTTCCCCATCAAATGGTGTATGCAATCATATGCCATTAAACATGCTTCACA
This sequence comes from Mastigias papua, assembly GCA_964019165.1. Classification (NCBI taxonomy): domain Eukaryota; kingdom Metazoa; phylum Cnidaria; class Scyphozoa; order Rhizostomeae; family Mastigiidae; genus Mastigias; species Mastigias papua. Next base: position 16,459,359 of record OZ025274.1, read on the forward strand.
GAGAAGGTTATCGTATGACATTTCATGAGTGTTTCCATAAATGGCCAATGAATAAAACTGTGTATCCTCAAAACTCTGTGGCTTTTCTCATACATCAAATGCCTTTCCTAATTTTGAGCATGATCCACCATTTCATTTCATTTCATTTTCATATAATTTAAGGAGGGTGGCCCTTCACCCAGCCTTTTCATCTACCATTTAAATGATATGCCAGGCCTCAGAGGTTTCAGTTCTACACATTATTGCACTTTCAACCTTTGCATGAAAGACTCCTTTCCTAAACCTCCAAATCTACAGGATTGTTCCATTCTGTTTGGATCATACCATCCTTTTGGACTTCCTAGTTTAAAACCCCTCTAATAAGTCTCCTCAACCCCAGTAAAATGATCCCAGACAAAAATTGCTCAATCTCAAACATCCCTCCAGAATAACAGTATGGCATTGATATGAAAAATAACAAAGCACTAGCCAAACAACAATCAAAGAAGGAGGAGATAAAATAATGATGTTGTAAAAGCTTCTATAGAAGAAGAAGAAAAATATTATTTGCTTTCATAAATATTTAATCCTTATAAAAAATCTAAGAATAAAAAATCTAAAACTAATTTCAAGCAAAACACAATGGGAACTGACCTTAAAAATTCTGAAATGCTTGCTGCTTAGGGATTTGAAATAATTCTCATCATCAAATCTTCTCATATCAAAGACATAATCAGAATTCAAGCCTCTTCCAAACAAATACTGATCATTCTGAAGATCTAGAAAAGGAACATTTGTTTATGAACATGCCAAGTGGTACAACAGAATAAACAGCAAGTTGTCCAAATATCTTTGAAACTTTGCACATATATATGTTTCGTTTCAGGAGAAAGTGGAATTCTGAAATTTGTCAACATCAGACTACCTGTTCTCTACTTATAGGGCTTTGGAACTGTAATGATCTTGTAAAATAATGCATGCACTCTATTTGGTAGAATGTGTTGAAATTGCATCATATAGCTCAAATTGATGTCAAGTGAAAGCTTTTTAGTTGCAGGATTTGATTTTTAGCCTTAAAATACTCTGAGACATATAACAAGTTACAAAACTCTAGAAGAAAGATTTTTCAGGATGCCACAGTGCAGTAATAAGGCCTAACTTGCAACAATTTTTCACAGTCAAGTAAATGTATATACCAAAATTCCTGTGCAATTTCAAGGTGGGATGACAATAGGTTCTTGCATATATAGCATGACTCATTAAAAGCACAGTTAAATGGGGGTTTATATCTAGGAATATCTGATATTTTAAAAGTACATTCAATACAGTTGTGATACCAAAAGCTGTGACATGCATGTAGCATATGGCTATCCAAAAATTGTGTGAAAGGTGAATTGAGGTATTTTAGTCATAACAAAGAGGTTAATTTAGGGAAGTCCTTTGTGATAACTTAAAAAAATGTTCTATAAGATATGATTTCAAGAGTTTGTATGCTTGATAAACCATGTTTCAAGTACAATTTTAGGTTTGCTTTAGGCACTCACAGTCAATCAAGCTCCTTTCTGCATGAGACCTGAAACACGAGTTTTATTAAGGCTACTGGAGTTTTCCAAATCCCTTCTAATATAAACAAAAATTATTTGCTTAATGGTGGTGAATCATCATCATCATCAGGTGCCATCTGCTCCCAGCAGGTTGGCTGTCATGGATCTCCATCTCCCTCGGTCTTGTGCCACCCTGATACACTCGTTGTACTTCATTCCTATCCATTCTGTGATGTTGTCTGCCCATGTGAGTCGTTGTTTACCTCTACTTCGTTTCCCATTAATCTTTCCATCTAGTAGCAATCTTTGAATGTCATCTCTCCTCACTAAGTGTCCAAAATAAGCTAGTTTTCTTCTTTTTATCATTTCTACTAGCATTCGTTTCGAATTTATCATGCTGAGAACTTCCTCGTTACTCTTATATTCTTTCCATGATACTTTCATTACTCTCCTGTAGGTCCACATTTCAAACGCTTCCAATTTTTTAACTGTGGCTTTTGATAGTGTCCAAGTCTCTGCTCCATACAATAATGTTGACCAGATATAGCATTTGGCAAGGCGCAGCCTTCCACTTATGTTGATAATCCGAGATGTTAAAACCTTATGCATTTTTTCAAAAGATGACTTCGCTACACCTATCCTTCGTTTGATCTCTCTTTCACATTTTCCATTTTCTGTAACCATAAAACCTAGATATATCATTTCCTTCATTTGCTGAATATTCTTTCCTTCTATACTGATCTTTATTTCAGGCACCATCTCTTTCTTGCTAACAATCATTCCCTTAGTTTTTGTGATGTTTATCTCCATTCCATATCGCTTCCCTTTATTATTTATTGCTGTTACTAAGTCTTGTAAATCTGTGTTGTTTTCTGCGAGAAGCACCGTGTCATCTGCATATCTTAAGTTGTTGATGTTGACTCCACCTATATTTACTCCATTCATCTCCTCTATTTCTCTGAATATTTTCTCAGTATATAAGTTAAATAAACTTGGGGATAGTACACACCCCTGTCTGACTCCTTGCTTTATTTGAAATTCTTTTGTTACGCCATTTTCAGTTCTTACTGTCACGGTTTGTTCCCAGTATAGTTTGGTTATTATCTGTAAATCTTTGTCATTTATGCCAATTTCTGATAGGCATTCTATCATCATAGAGTGTTTAACTTTGTCAAATGCTTTTGCATAGTCAATAAAACAGATGTAGATGTCTTTTCGAACTTCTAGTGCTCTCTCACAAATTGTTCTTAAGTTAAATATACCTTCCCTTGTTCCTACACCTGGTCTAAATCCGCTCTGTAGACGGCTTACTTCCTGATCTATTTTATCAGTTAATCTTCTTTGGATGACTTTGAGAAGTAATTTTGTGACATGGCTCATGAGGCTAATTGTTCTGAATGATGAGCAATCTTGTGCTTTTGGTTTTTTAGGTAGAGTTACAAATACAGAGTGTTTCAAGTCTGCTGGTATTATGCCACTGTTGTATATAGTATTACATAGGTCCGTAATCATGTCAATGTTCTGATCATCTAGAGCTTTCAGAGTTTCTGTTGATAGTCCATCAGGTCCAGCTGCTTTCTTATCTTTCATAGATTTTATAACTAATTCAACTTCCTCCTTCATGATATTCTCGCCACTCGTTACCTCAAAACTTGGCATTTCCCCTCTATCGTCATTGTACAGCTCAGTGATGTATTCTGCCCATCTATTAGCTATGTCTTCCTGATCGAAAAGTAGTTTTCCATTCCTATCCTTTATGCAACCACTAGCTTTCTTCCATGAATTTCTATTGGTAAGATCTTTTACTTTTTTGTGCATTTCTCTTGTTCGGTGCTGCTTTTCCAATAGCTCAATTTCTTCACATTGGTCTACATGCCATTTTTCTTTTGTTTGTCTACATAGTGTTTCAATTTCTTTATCTAGTTGTTTGTATTTATCTGAATCTATATTCTTGAATTTCTTTCGTTCTTCCATCTTCCTAAGAATATCATCTGTCATCCAGGGTTTCTTTTTCTTTGCACGTTTACTCGGCAGTACTGCTCTCAACGACGTGTTTAAGCTTTCTTTGATTATGCCCCATGTCTTCTCCACTTCAATTTGATCTTCAGGAGTTTGTTCAAGTGTTTGATTTGATAATCTTGAATACGCATTTCTAATCTCGACATTATACTTTTTTTTATAACTCTCTTCTTTTAATAGTTCTAAATCAATTTGATCTCTTACTTTTGGTTTTTCCAGTTTCTTAAGTTTAATATTTAGCTTCATTACAACTGGAATATGATCTGAGTTTATATCTGCCCCAGGGTATGTTTTTACTTGCTTCACATTGTTCCTAAACCGTTCATTAATTAGTATATAATCTATCTGATTTCTTGTTGTGCCTCCTGGGCTTTTCCAAGTGTATAATCTTCTTGTTGGCTGTTGGAACCAAGTATTGACAACGCATAAGTTATTTTGTTGACAGAATTCTATTAGCCTGTCTCCTCTTTCATTTCTATTCCCTAATCCATGTGAACCTGCTATCTTCTCATATTTTTCTTTTCCAACTCTCGCATTAAAATCTCCCATTACACATAGCAGTTCACCTGACTTTGTTTGTTTGATGCCATTGTTTATTTCCTGATATAGCTTCTCAATTTCTTCATCTTCACAATCTAATGTTGGTGCATACACTTGAATAATGTTAATATTGAAAGGCTTTGCTTGCAATTTCAGCATAATGACTCTCTCTGATATAGCCCAAAAGCCCAGCATTGACCTAGCTATATTGTTTTTCATCAAGATACCCACCCCCTTCCTATGCATTTCTCCACCTGAGTATATCATTGTGTGATTTTCTTTAATAATTTTTCCTTCTTCAACCCAATGTGTCTCCGCAATTCCTAGAATATCTAATCTCATACTTTCCATTTCTTGTATCAAATTGTCTAATTTTCCAGCTTGATATAAAGTTCTTACATTCCAAGTTCCCAGTTTTAGGCATCTGTTTCTAGTTTTCAATTTAGCACTATCAGAAGGTGTCGTCCTTCTAGGGTTTAAGACATCTTCGTCATCCACTAATTTATTTACTAATGAAACATTATCCTCTTCCCTGTAGTTTTTATCTGGATCAGTCGCAGGGGTCTCAACTTCACCATCAATACTTCTAAATCTAATACTATTTCTATCCATGACTAACTTCGGTAATACATGGTGGGGGCCCAATCCCTTCCATGGTGACTGGCCACGTATCCGCTTCCGTCAAGATAGTGCCCTAGATGTGTCACACATCCTTCTGAACCATTGATCCACATGAATTCCTCTGCTTCATCAGCCATTCCAGACTTTGTGCACTTAAGGGGTGACGTCCCCTATCACTCCAGTCCTAGGGACTGGTGCTACCCTCTACTTAGTTTAGCACGCCAGCCAAGGCGAGATCCCGTGGTGTGGCCGTCAGTGTACACTACTGACTTCTAGGAGCCATAAGCGAGAGTTATGCAGCCCTGGGAGACCAGTGTTCTTGTCCACATCACAGATGTGCGGCTGACAAGCCTACAAAGGTACTACTCCTCAGTAACTACACTACACCACGGTGGTGAATAGTATTCATTATTATTACCTATTTGTTTATTAATTATTTACTTTATTTTTTCTGAAGGCAAATGCATCCAAGACTTTATGTAAATAACATATTCTTCCAGTTGGTGTAGTTGGATGTAACATCAGGTGCAGTGTGTACTGAGTGCGTACAGAGAAAGTCAAAACTGTGTGTGCTCCACTTGATGTTGCAAGTTTGCATATGTTAGGTCAATTTCTTTAAGAATAATCAATACTGTCTAGTTTATGACCATCTATGATTGATAATTACTATCTATCTAATTAGAGGCATCTATGGTTGATAATTACAATCTATCTAATTAGAGGCATCTCTGATTGATAATTACTATCTGTCTACTTAGAGGCATCTATGATTGATAATTACTATCTATCTAATTAGAGGCATCTATGGTTGATAATTACAATCTATCTAATTAGAGGCATCTATGATTGATAATTACTATCTAATTGAAAAAGATGTGGTAGCAATTGGCTTTCCATGTCGTGTTAACTTAGAAAGATTTGCCAGCGAACTAAATCCATCAGTGTTTATACAAAGATAAGTTCTATTCATTTCCTACATCCTCTCGTACCAAATAAATATGGAAATATGCTTACTGCTGTAAATAGGGTTTTATATTATGGTTTACTTTCAGAATCGAATATTGTTAATACACAGAGAGCTCCTTGGAAATTACCCCAGATTGCAGAGTTTGGTAAGAGCATACTTGATATATTTCATCTCAATTGATACTTCAGAGCCAGAAATGGGCGTGGCATGGTATGTGACAGGACATGGTGTAGTTGCTTAGCTTGAAGTCTTTTTAGGTATAATAATTTTAATAATGAAGTACAAATTGACCTGATGCGTATGCTGCTCGATAAGGAACTTTTTAGGGTGAGAAAACAACGGAAAATAAGTAAACAGGTTTTACTTTGAAATCTTAAAAGTCAAGTGCATACAGTAAACACCTGACACATAGTGCACACTTCCAAATCTATCCATCTGCTCTAGCGCACTCGAGATCTCATCGAAAAAGGCCATATTCCGCAGTCTGGCTCTTGATGAAGGGCAATAATCCAGGCAAAAGTTGTCAAATAAATGAGAAAGGGAAACTTACTACAGTCTGGAAAAAGATTATCCACAACTGATACGAGAGAGCCCCAATTACTTGATTTTGGGGTAGGAAAATCAGTTTCATCATCACATTCTTCCTCTTCTGCAGCAACAGGGAGGGTTGCAGCACTCACTTCTGTTGTACCACTGCTGCTTCCAGAAGAGCTAGCAGGCGGGTTAGATGATCCTGAACTTGGGTTCGAGCTTAATGATGTAGCAGTTGATCCCGAAGAGGGATCACTGCTTGACGACGAAGATATTTGACTTCCACCTTGAACCATTGTTAAATTAAAGTTAAAATAAGTGTGTGTATACAAGTAATAATATGGTGCACAAGGCGACTCTATGTGCGATTCTAGAGTTCGTTTAGTCTCTTTACGCTAACTGTTGTTGTTGCTGCACATGTTTGAAAACGAGGCATTTGTCGTCTGTTGAAGATAAAGGTAGAATCAAGTAAGATGGAAAGAAAAGAGAAACTCTCAAAATGACGGAGAAAAGACGATGTAAAAAGGAATGAATGTAATGAAGTTCATTCCAGGAGATCATGGCGTCCCTTTTCATTTGTTAAGAAGACATCGTACACACAACGGTACGTTAATTAAGGACATTGATTAGGGATGTATGAGATAGTACTGTACAATCATTAAGAATGGGTCTATATATAGTCGTAATTTAGATATTGCAGTATGGGTGCATGTGCATGTGCGTGAAATTTTAATAGCAAAACCTGTGCTACTGTTGACATTTAATAAGAAGCATACCTAGATGTATACCAGAATGCAGAGTTTGGCATAGTCGTATAGTTCTGTAGAAGTACTCGAGATTTTTTGTCGTAAATCATATTGATAATGTGCACCCAGAAATGGGTGTGGTAGGATATTGAAAGACAACAGGGCATGGTTAATGTGAATATTTTGCAACTATCATAACGGCAACTGTAAAATGCAGGTCACCAGGTCATGTAAAATGCAGGTCACGCTGGCAGCCGCTTGCATTTTTATGAGAAGGCCACGCGGTTCAATCTATCGCATAAGGAAGCGAGGCTAGAGGCCGTCAATGAATCTGAAAATGTTTCGAGATGACAAATCCATAACTTGTCTGGCAGGGATGATGCACGTTCATAGCTATATGCAATTATCAGATTGCAGTGTAGTTACTCTGTAACTGGTTGGCCACTTAATGTTTTGCAACACTTTTCTAGGAACCATCTCTGTTAATATTGTATGGCAATGAAAATCAGGTATGTTGAGCTCTGACCGGTGTCTCTTGATACAGCCCATTATGAAATTGAATGCAATTTGCACCATGTTTGAGACACATTGTCTTTGTAGGCATTTCACTCATCCCTAGACTTGAAAAATTTGCCAGAAAACATGGGTAAAAGGTAAAATTTATAGCACTTTCACTAACCATCTCTGAAATTACTTTTGTCCTCTCCACGATGTCTTGGAATACTTCAATCAAAAACAGTTGAATAATTTGCTTCCAAATAAAATATTTCTAATCAATATGAATACAACCTTGCACCATTTGTTTCTACAAAACATATGTTTAAGGTTTAAAACCATTGATCTAGACTATAACCTCAACGTTTCTATTTTATAAGAAACCTGGCCCAAGGCCTAGTAGTAAAGGTTTCCTAACTGTTATTCACAGTCTTTGTTCTAAAAGTTTCTTAAAAGTTCCATAAGTCGATAGAAAAAGTGTCAGTGACAATGAAAGCAGAACGGAAAACGGATTTTTGTATTGCTCATGAGGTTAAGGACACTAAAATATTGTAGTGGAAACTTTTTTAAATCCGTAGAGAAAAGTGGGGAGGGGGTTACGAAACTTTGAAAGAAAGCCCATAAAGTTCTACTGTTTCTTAACTCTTTCCTTGTAGTTACAAATGGTTCTTAAATTTTAAGTGTGTCTAGTACTAGGTTTCTTATAAACCTGTTTCATATGAAAACAATCGTGTAATCCCAATGATCGATGCTTATACGCGTATGTGTGCCTCTCAAATTCTCAGTGGCATTATTTCCCCTCTTCATTTGTTCAAATCCTGATTTACATTATTTTTTCCATTTTCTATTCCCTCTCTTGACAAACAGCTATTGCTTGCAAACTGGGTACAAATGAAAAATGAAAAATACAGCAGACGGCTGCAAGCCATTCCCACAGCCTTAGCCACTTAAACAGTTCCAAGTAACTTCCTGTTTTGTGGCATGGCCTGCATTTTACATGACCTGGTGACCTGCATTTTACAGTTGCCCCTATCATAACGATAATAATGAATTGAAAATTGCTCCGTGAAAACGTGCATGCTGTTTGATACCTACAGAACCTTTCAAGGTGAGAAAAAGCAGAAAATAATTACTGGCCATACTTTCTAAGCCAGAGATCAAGCAGGCACTGCAGATGTACACCTGAGATCAAATGCACACTTGCACACCTGACAAAGGTCATGTTCTGCAGTCAGGGATCTATAGCATCGCTGGATTCATTAGACTGGACCAGCTGATAGTAGACAGATTGGTGAGATTTTTGTCACAGGTGATTTATTTGGGACCATTCAAAGTACAAACAATCAATATTCATGGATTCTGAACCCCTGTCCCCCCTTCTATGCTTTTGTAAGTTTTGGAAGTACCCCCTGTGCTGAGTGTGCATACTGCATCACTCCCACTTACATATTTGTATCTATTGTTTACCTCACTATTTTCACAGTTCACAAAATTTACTACACATCAAAGATATCTAAAATTGTCAGAAGTTTATTCAAATGTTGCATGTACAAACATAGGTTTAAGAGACAGGGGGTGGGAGGGCTACAGCTTCCAAGTTGGGCAGAAGTGCACTCAATTCTGGCAATTTCTTCTGAAAGAACAATTGGGGTTTTCCCAAAAATAGGTGTAGCTCAATATTCTAGACAACAACTTATTTGGGTAGCAGATCAATGATCCAGGTAGACAATTTGCAGCCCCCCCCCTTAAAGGTAAGTCCCTCTATGCCCATGTGTAAAAAGTTTATGGAAATGGATAAAACTCTGTCAAATTCTTCCACTTGCATCAGCAGTATAATGTTGGTATGACATTTTGCATGAACTGATGTGAATACATACTTTCCATACAATATACATGCATTTGATTTTACTGATTTGAATGGTCTTGCTTGTATAATCTTTAAGAGAAACTTCTAGTTATTTAGAGTGCTTCACAAGTAATTAGCACAGTTGCCAAGTTTTGGTTGTCAAAATGCTGGAGAAATGGGTATGGCCATGTGACAGAGCTAAGGGGGTGGGGTTGGGGCTGACACTACCACCACTGCACAGTTTATTGAGGAAGCCATCAATACATAGTAATATTTAAAAAAACAAGACAATACATCATCATCATCATCATCATCATATATATACATTTAACGACACAATGGTCGATACAAATGTTGTAACACAACGTTAATTCGCTGAGATATGTTTTGCATAAATCAAAGAAGACATCTGAATTCACTTGCTCAATAACATTGGTTGGCAGACTATTCCATAACGGTACAATAGAGTAAAAGAAAGAGTTTTTATCAACATTTACACGAGCAAACTTTAATGTGAGTTTTTTTGAATGGGAATTTCTTAAACTACTGTGAGTGTTTCTTTCAAAATAGTCAAAAGGGTTTAGAGCCACTTGACTGGTGAACATTTTATGAACGAATTTCAATTGGAAAAGTGTCCTTCTCGATTCTAAAGTATCCCACTTAAGCTCCTTAAGCATGGCAGTAACACTAGATGTTTGACGGTAGTCGTTTTTTACAAAGCGGGCTGCATGCCTTTGAACCATTTCCACCCTATGCTTTAATTCTTCGGTGCTTGGTGACCAAACTTCACAAGAATACTCGAGGTGGGGACGAACCAGTGACAAATACAATCTCTCTTTGATATCATCAGAAACATGAAAGCAACAATTCTGAGAATGATTTGTTTGAAGTAGTGGATAGATGAAGAACAGACAGTGGGAAGTTTCAGTGTATTTTCAGATAGACAATTTTTGGGTATTTTTTCAAAATGTAATAAATACTGGAGGTCTCATAGCATTTTGCCATTGCTTGAGGCTGGCTAGAGGTAATGTTGAAATGTTAGAGTCTCCAGCAGAGTGTGAGAGCCTTAGCAACTATGAATTAGTGTTTGAAATTTGCATGTGCATATATATGTTCATTGAAGAGTGCCCTCCCCTTACATGTTTTCATGCAATTTTTTAAGATTTCAGTTGAAGTGAAGCAAGCCATTGTCAGCTGATTGGGGTCTTGAAGATTTCTTGTTTCTTATCAACAGAGGGAAAGATGTATCTGGAGATGTGGGGGTATAGCAAGCCCTCCCCAATTTTATGGAATTTGTTATGCTAACATAGATGAATTAAATGTTGTTTCCTAACTGCAGAATGGTAGCCTACTATGTAGAAAGAGTGCTACATAGAACTATAAAAGGCAAGGACCAGTAAAGGCTCCATCTACAGCCCAAACAAATAATGCTTGACCTATCCCTACATTATATGTACCATGTTTGCTCTATTTCAGGCTCAAAAGGTATGGAGGAAAGCAAGAGTGTTGTAGTTGGCCTTGAAAACATATATGGACAACTGAATAACAAGGAGCTGCAAGAAAATTTGAGTAGTTTCCTTCCACAGCTACCTGGTAAATCTTTTAGAATAATGATTATAGAAAGAATGAAATCTTGCTTGTGTCACCTCATTGTGTACATGGTAATATCTAAGAAAAGGCTCATTTTTTTTAACCAAGCTCACCAATTTCAAAGCTAATTCAACTATTTCTATGCTCCAGTGTGTATCATTTGGTCCATGATATTTCAATTCATTTTTGAATATTTCCATTAATTGTTTGATACTTCATTCATTTTTGGATATTTTCTGTATGTTTAGTTGCATTCTGATTCTATATGAGTATTTGTTGTGTTGGCAGGTTATATTGATGCACCTGGAACACCAAATGATAGGTATAGAATATGTTGCAACTGTTGATCTTGAAAAGCCTTCCTTGCAAAATTCATCACTGCAAAATTGTAATAGTAAAGTTAAACTTTTTTGCCTTTGCTATTTTCAACAAGGCATATTTTTCCAATAACAAGTTTCATTGTATTTTTAATCTTTACCTTAGTTCAGTCTATTCAAGCTTGCGCATTGTACAGACAAGCATTTTCAGTGCCATTTGCCAGTAGCTTCTTGCTCAATGTTATCCTATCTTTTGACTAAAAGCCTAGTATCTCCTTTGACAGATCTGTCTATAGCATGTCTAAAATAGTGCCAGGAGTGTGATTTTTGGAGCACCTGTTCAAGTCATCACAAATGATCTGCCTAAAATGGCTTCTTTGATATGATTGCTACAAAACCTCAAAATTCAAATCACCATCAAGCTAATCCTTTAATAATGGCCTGGCAAATAGGGTACCTAGTTGATTGCTTGTTGTATCTGCAACATTGAAATGAGGCTAGTCCATAGGCATATTTCACCTTTTAGTGCCAGAACCTTTATGTGTACTTTTTAAGTATCAAATATTCCTAGAATGGATTCCCTATTTAATTTTGGCTTTAATAGATACTTTCTTTGTATTTCAATTGAATTCTAAATCACTTAAACGGCTCATCTAGAATGAGTACTAGTTATGTCAATATCATGCCATTTACTCTCAGAAATGTGTTGTCTTCCAAGTAATTTTGGTAATGATAGTAGCAACAAAAAAAACAACATAACAATTTGGTCTTTTCAGTCAATGTCATGCAAAAATCAATTATTTTGGTACTTTTGGAAAACCTCCCATTTTTTGAATAAGATCGGTTGGAATCTCTGAAGGGGTGCAAAAGAGAGCCTGAAAACTGCACAAGCAGCTCATTTGTTGAGTACCTTTGTTTTGTTCAGGTCAAGGCCTGATATCTCCCACTTCTACAGTCTTCATGTATTAGCTGTTTAGTTAGCAGTAGTTGAGAAGCATCATGGATGCTTGGATAGTGATATTTCCTGAATGTATGAGCAGCTCATGATGTTTTTTTGACTTCTTTTTCACTAATGCTCTCCATGCCCCATTTTGTTTGCTGTTTCATTACCTATCTGCTATGGGTCTAGTAATTTGTACCAAATCATGTTTCATGTTTCAGTTTGTATGGATTATTGGAAAAGCCCCCTATTGGTGGAAGAGAACTGATTTCACTTTCTGATGTCTCTCTTTTAAGTTTTAGACTTATGCCAGGATCTGTGAGTATAATTTTCTACTGAAGCACTTATTCATAAATACTGTGTTTTATTTTGCAACTTTTGGCAACCACTTTGATCTAATATTTAATTCTATTTTACCAGTTAACCTTTTTTCAAATGTTAAACTGAAGGATGTTTATCAGTGAATACTAAAATCTCATATGCCATTACATTCTACTCAGTGGAATACCCTAATCAATCAGCTTCCTGTATACTTGATGGCTATAAAGTTGAAAGTACTTGAAGAACAACTATGCAGAAAGACATTAAAAATAGTATAAAGAATAGGAAATGAAGTGAAATCAAATAATAGTTTGGTTGTCATAAACAAGGGAGTTATTCTTCTCTCAAAGACAGTATTTCATTTGGAAACATTTGATGACATCTTCCTATGAACATCTAATCAGTGTAAATATGTCTGTCTGCATGTACATCATAACACAGTGTGCTTAAAGTTACATGAATTTTTCAAGAAAATAAGTGTAGCTTGTTGTAGGTTTACCTAGCTATCTAATGCCACTATGATTTAGAAACAATTTGTTTGAAGGTCCCTGACAAGTTCAAGTTTATGAATCGTCCACTTGAAAAGAAGAAACGACACAAAAAACACAAGCTTCAAGAAGAAAGTGGGGAAACAAATTCAGGTTTACTACCCTCAGTTTGCCATTCACCAGAAGCATATATATATATATATATATATATATATATATATATATATATATATATATATATATATATATATATATATATATATATATATATATATATATATATATATCAGATGTGCTGCATATCTGATGATGGCAAGAAGCATGAAACTCAGAGTCATGCAATTTTAATTGGATTGAACTGACATTTTTACTTTGGGTTTTAATGTTTTTACTGTGAAGTATATGCATATATATATATATATATATATATATATATTTATATATATATATATAAAAATATATATATATATATATATATATATATATATATATATATATATATATATATATATATATATATATATATATATATATATATATATATATATATATATATATATATATATATATATATATATATATATATATATATATATACACTCAAATAGCTCCAATCATAAAGAAATTTTTAAAGACATAAATAGACCCTCAAGAAAAAATTCCAACTTTTAAAACGTTTCGGCACAAGCCTCCATCAGTTATCTATTAACCTAGGGTTAGGGTTAGGGTTAGGGTTAGGGTTAGGGTTAGGGTTAGGGTTAGGGTTATCTATTAACTGATGAAGGCTTGTGCCGAAATGTTTTAAAAGTTGGAATTTTTTCTTGAGGGTCTATATATATATATATATATATATATATATATATATATATATATATATATATATATATATATATATATATATATATATATATATATATATAAAGGAGAAATCCTGGTTACTCGCTAGCTACTGATTGTATATAATATATATATATATATATATATATATATATATATATATATATATATATCATACTGAGTAGTCAACATCATTATGCAATTGAAATGTAGAAATGGTTAAGTATAATCCAACTTATGTGATATATGTTCATGTATGGAAGATCAGGCAGTTCTTAATTGATGACCTTTTTGCATTCCTCCACCTATTTAGATATTATAGAAATGTGAAGTTGTTTCATCCATTTCTATTTTTCCTTTCTTGTGACATTTAGGTGAAGTGGTGGACAGAAAACACAAAAAGGTCTTTTTTGCTAGTTCAAAATTATAACATTTAGATTGTTTTAGAAACCACAGATGCGTAGGTGTAACTGAGCTACATGTTTGTTGCCAATTGTACAAGTGATGATTTTGATACCATTGATTAAACAAAGCAACAGTTGTAGTTTATAGATCTTTAAATAACTTGAAAGAATTTTGCACAGAACTTTGGTTGCTCCTTTTGCCTGAAGCCAGGGGCTTTGCACCACATTGCTAATAACATTAAATCTATTTTGAAGGTTGTTGTGGTTGGCATCACAGTTCTGAATTTTTTTATTACTGTACTATATATGCATTGTAATTGTAATGTTTTAGGTAGAAACAGAAAACAGCAACTTGCACATTACCTTGTTTAGGAAGCATATCATTTTTGAAGTTAAAAATGCCAGTTTTATAATATAGCACAAAAAAATGTACCTTTTGAATAACAGTATTACATGAAATATCAACATTTGGAAACAAAAAGCTGCTACTCTCCATGATATCCTTTGCAATACATTTATTAAGTGCTTGATGAGATGATAATCAGGAATAAGAAATACAGTGTTGTACAATGAAGATTTAAAAGCATCCATGTGTTTTATTTTCAACTAGTATGAAAAAATCTGTAAAAAGTCCAACCATTCTGGAATTAGCAGTTCTGTTTTGTTCATTTATATTTTTTTATATTTTGAGACTGGTCAAGTGTATGATGCCTTATAAAGAGAGGCATGTTGCTGTACCTTTTAGAATTTATTCATTCAGAAACAATTTATTATTTCATTGTATTCACCATAGCATAAAGTGTCAAAAATTGCATGATAGTAACACCATATTATTTCATAATTGTGTAGAAAAAGAAGGATGAAAATGACAGGAAAAAAAAGAAGAAAGAGAAGAAAAAGAAGAAAGAAAAGGTATTTGTGTTCCATGGTACTTTTATGAAATAAATCATATATAACACCACTCAATTCTATTGCTCTTCCCAAAGTATTATTTTATTGCACTAGCTCTGAGTATTCTTGTTCATAATGCCTTTATTTGGGACCTTGATTTTGCTTCATAATAGTTCATTTGTTCCTTCAGAATATCCAACTAAATCAGTTTATGTAAGGACTTAATTTATCTCATGAAATCATTTTGGGTGCCTCCAGGGTTTCATGGGATGATTATAGCAGGAGTGTAGCAAGATATCACACACCTAAAACCACATATATATATATATATATATATATATATATATATATATATATATATATATATATATATATATATTTATATATATATATATTTATATATTTATATATTTATATATATATATATTAAGGAATAGTGTGAAAACCGTTTGAAAGATATTTGTTGTTGTTTGAAAATATACTGGTGTGAACAGAGGAGAAAAACAGCTCCCTCTAAGTGAGTAAAAACGAATCAAAATGAAAACGGAGTAATGATGACGAGGTGTCACCTATAAAGGCGGCAGAAAAGTAAAAGTGAACTTTAGCAACGACAATTTGCCACTTCAAAGCAATGAACGCGTATGATATTTTGCACACCCGAGAAGTTGCAGGCTTGTGCCAGGGCGTTTGCTTGCGAAAATTTAAGTTGCCCTAGAAGATATGCAACAAGCCATAGACAAATCATTTCAATACTTTTCCATTAATGAGCAAAACCAGAGTTTTCTTCGACACTATATAGCTATGTTGAAAATTGGAGCCAAAGTCAATATAGTCATCTATCATTGCTACAGTGGAAAAATGCAAAATGAAAAATTTATACAACAGCAGGGACTATTTAACCATTTGATGCTCTACATGCTCTGATGCTCTTCTTTCTAGAGAGGCAATGAGCCCTCAGATTTGTAATTGGTTGAATGTCACATGAGAAGCATTCAAGAAGTCGAAGAACTGGAGAGTGACTCAGGATGCAAATAATATTACAAAAGCAGCTGCTTTTCTTTTATATTTTTTATTTGAAACTAAATGTAAAAATCAAATCCAACTTATGACTATATCAATAAATCTCCAGGAAGCATATTGTATAGGATAGAAACTGTTAAGGTGACAACTACTGGCAGTCATGATCCAAGCAGAGAGCTGTTGCTAAATAGCATGAGAAGCAGGTTGTCAGCAATATTAAATTGAGATATCAAATTTTGTATATAATGAATGTGATCAATATCTTGTAAAGTGCAAGTTCTCACCTATGCTTTGTAGCAAAGAGCTAGCAATTGACACTTGAACGCTTTGATGAACCAGATTTTAAGAAACCTTGGAAGTGGTCCTCTTGATTGTTCATGAGAGAGTCGGATTCATAATTAGAAGCACCCAAATCTCTTTGCACTGTGAGGGGTCGTGGTTTTCTTTTGGAGATCTTATTCAGGATGCCTCCCTGAATAAAATGCAAAGAATGAGGATGGATGCACAAAATGCATCTAACAATTAATCTAGAAAGAGGAACAAATGAAATGTAGCACTGATCCTTAAAAAAATTTGAAAATACCAAGGATGAGAAGAGCAGTAATGATTAGCACTACAGGACAAATTTGAAAAAATAGCTAGAATCATGTTGTAAATTTTCATCGACACATTCTTTATTGTTAAACCATTACAAACAAAGCCATTGTTATTGCTTTTTCTCTCATTTATCCTGCAATTCTACTCGTCGTTTCATCCTTAAAATCGTAACAAAACTGCGCTTTCCGACTAATGTTTTAAATGTACTTAAATGTAAAATACTTGAACTGGTACGTTATATAGATTTAAGTTCTCTTTAGCAGAAAGGAATTAGAATTCGAAGATATTAGCAGAAGGAAAAGCAACTTACACGTTTCCAATCTGTCAGGTTGAGGATGATAGATAAAGTCACACACGCCAATGTATTTGCCAAAAGAAATAGCATCACAAACTTCCATCGATGAGGATTATTCCTACGATGACGCCAAATGACTTAAAAAGTATGGTGAAATTACTTTCTACGAAAAATTACATAATGGCTTAACTTTACAGATCAAAAAAGACCCAATTTAACAGTTCTGGTTCTACAAAATATACCAGTTCAAAGAATATTATTGGCACTGATTATCAGTTTGGTTTTTTTGACTATTGTAGTTATAAATTATTTGTGCTACCATGATATTCATTTCAATCCTTACCTTTGTATGAAAATATCATACAAATACTTTTTGGACATATGTCTCTTACAGAGCTAATGGAGATTATTGAAAATGATTGCTTTGTCACGGACAGACTTTCACAGCAGTTTTGCGTTGTTCTTCAAAAGATATGGATCTCACCTATATTTTTTACTGTCAATTCTTTTAAATAAATTAAGGACTTTCTAAATCATAAAAAGATTCACCCTCCCTCTTTATAGTTGATCATAACCTCGATTTTAAGTTGTTTTTAAGGACTGAGTGGACACCAGCTCATTTTCCGTTACTATAGCTTCTCGTAGAGACCTCTAACAAGTCACATAGAAATATCAAACAAAACAAATTAATGAAAAATACCAAAATTATTCAGCTTTTAAAGCTGAATAATACCAATACTTCATAAAATAATTGTTTTTGCAAAAGTTCATGAAGAATAATGAAAAAGTAAATTCCTCCTTTATCCCGGACGGAAATTTTTTCCAAGTGCATTTCTTAATAAATTTCATTAGAACCAGAAAACAAATACCACTAAGGTAAGAACCATTTAAAACTGATCATCATCAGAACTCATAATGTCATCTTGACCATAAGATATGAATTGAAGAATAAGAGAATATCCTTAGTAAGTTGTGTTTAAATAAAAGTCTGCTCAAGATGGATTACCAAAATACATATGATGTATCTGTAAGGTTCCTTGACTTCAAAGCATCAGTTAAAGCCATTTGTAAAAAAAATCACAGAGTTGCCAAGAAATTCCAATACCATTACCAAAAAGTTAATCAGGCCAAAACACAAATTATCACAGTGGTGACATGCAACTTGCGTCAGAATTACAGCGCCAATGGTGATGGTGATCAATGATGAATCAAGAAGAAAGTTTTCTTAAGTCGGTAGTACCAGTAGTGATGAAAATACGAGAAAAATTAGTTACTGCAAATTTGTGAGAAAAGCGATAAGGTCTTAAGTAAATAGGAAGAAAATTCAGTTGCCATCATCCAGCAGCTGAGCTCTTTTAGGAGAATTTAAGAATGAAAATGACGACATCAAGTTGGCAAAAAATCAAAAGATAGAGTTGGTAGCAACACTGCAATGTAAAAACACTCCAAAATAAGCAGTTTGCTAGTATTACAATATAAAAACACACAGAATATAACTAAATCCATTAACATATTACTACAGTAATAGCCCGCGTATAAGAACCTGTTATGGCAAAATTTTCATTTTAAGCCCCCTGTACAAAAGAACCTATTTAGGCTTAAGTTTTTGGCTAGGTTCTTATCACTGGGGTTGCAGATTAAAGTAAATTGACAGAACTTTTTCCTTCAGGCTTAAGCGTTTTTCATTTGTCTTTATTGCCGTAATTTGTTATGAATTGAGAATCAACATTAAGTTTTGAGTTTTATGTAGAACATCTTGGTAAGAAAGTTCTCTTCAATTTTTATAAAATATGTATATATATTGTACATACACTGAACTGTGCATAGGCATTGTCTTAAGATACAAAAAAGAATTGATATATACTGTATTATGAGATGATAATCATGACATATATGTCATATACCAATGAAATTGGTGTGAACATATAAGAACCTATCTTAAGAACCATTGTAGCCTAGATTTACTTTAAGTACCATTTACATAAGAACCCATTTAGGCTAAATTGAAAAATTCAGGTTCTTATACGCGGGCTATTACTGTATTAGAAATCATAAAATTTTTATGGCTTAAAACAGCGAGACAGACGGCAACTAAATGGGCTTTCTGGATTTGATAGAGGGTAACTTAAAACTTTTGCTATGCTGAAGCTTGCAGGATAAAGCTGCTGACTTGGCAGCATAAAAGGTTTTCATTCAAGAAATGTCACGGATGGAATTCACGTACGGAACAAAACAAATGTAAACATTTCTAAGCCAAAAATAACTTATGCTCATCAAACTTTTTATCCATCGTCTGTCACAATAGAACAGCATGAACAACCAGGTGAAAGATCTCTCAAGATTTTTATCACGATGTCAATCAAGGGTTTATCAACATGCATTGAATTTCATCTCTTGCCCTATTCCCTCTTTAAAAACCAAAACTGAGAAATTCTAAAAATACTCTAAAGCATTTAAATCGAACTTAATTCCTCTTCAAGAAACAATAAAACTTAGACAATGGGGCATTTCAAATTTTTTGGCTCAGAGGTTGACCAGTTTTCAATAATCACCTAATTGCGAACACCGCTTGTAGGAACAAATTGTCGAGCTCCTAACTTCTGCTAGCAATATTGGTGCAAATCGATTTGTTGACTATTCTTTCAAAGCAACTATACTTCTGGATCGTATTCAAGTCTTTAGATAAGGATGGGTCTAACAGAAAAGCATTTGAAATGGTGTAGATATCGATCGGTATTATCCATTTGGCAGGTAATTATTAGATTTATTACAAACAACAACAACAGATTTAACACTTGTTTAGGTCTCTAAGTAAGAGAAATACGGTTAAGTATAACGTATAGGTATGGTAGGCTAGAATAAAATTACAAGGTTTAATTTGCAACAATAAAAACAAGCCTATATCAGAGAAAGAATGTCAGAAAGGGAACTTACATCATCAAGACACTGTCATTGATGTGGTTCGAGTTAGAAAGAAGGTCAGAAAGGGAACTTACATCATCAAGACACTTTCATTGATGTGGTTCAAGTTGGAAAGCAGGTCAGAAAGGGAACCTACATCATCAAGACACTGTCATTGATGTGGTTCAAGTTAGAAAGAAGGTCAGAAAGGGAACTTACATCATCAAGACACTCTCATTGATGTGGTTCAAGCTCGAAAGCAGGTCAGAAAGAGAACCTACATCATCAAGACACTGTCATTGGTGTGGGTCGAGTTAGAAAGAAGGTCAGAAAGGGAACTTACATCATCAAGACACTTTCATTGGTGTGGTTCAAGCTAGAAAGCAGGTCAGAAAGGGAACCTACATCATCAAGACACTTTCATTGATATGGTTCGAGTTAGAAAGAAGGTCAGAAAGGGAACTTACATCATCAAGACACTTTCATTGGTGTGGTTCAAGCTAGAAAGCAGGTCAGAAAGGGAACCTACATCATCAAGACACTGTCATTGATGTGGTTCAAGTTAGAAAGAAGGTCAGAAAGGGAACTTACATCATCAAGACACTGTCATTGATGTGCCTCGAGTTAGAAAGCAGGTCAGAAAGGGAACTTACATCATCAAGACACTGTCATTGATGTGGTTCAAGTTAGAAAGAAGGTCAGAAAGGGAACTTACATCATCAAGACACTGTCATTGATGTGCTTTGAGTTAGAAAGCAGGTCAGAAAGGGAACCTACATCATCAAGACACTGTTATTGATGTGGTTCAAGTTAGAAAGAAGGTCAGAAAGGGAACTTACATCATCAAGACACTTTCATTGATGTGCTTCGAGTTAGAAAGCAGGTCAGAAAGGGAACTTACATCATCAAGACACTGTCATTGATGTGCTTCGAGTTAGAAAGAAAGAGGCAAAATTTAAAATTTAAGGCTTTTCAGAAAATTAAGATCAATCGCAAAAATTTGAATAATTAGTGGAAATCGAAGGCATGACTCAAATGACTTTGTAAACTGTAACTCAAGAAGAATAATTAGAGGCAATATGACACAGAAAAAACAAAGTAGGGTACGAAATCGGCAGGATCTTTCAAAGGTGAAAACTTTACCATACAATTAGATAATTGGAAGAATTTCTCAGAACAGAGATTATTTACGAGACAATTTGCAAAGTTGTGTTAGTGAATGTTCGTTAAAGTCTATGCCAGCATACAAAATGATAACTGACCTTGTCAGTGGGAAATTTTGAGCGCTTCACTCCCAATATTCGTCAGTATATGTCGAGGTCTCTTCTCGCACGCACAAAGTACTTTGAATAAGTTTTGTTTTTCTATTGTACTATGAAGGACTTTCCGAGCCAAACCCACCACAAATTTCAGAATTTATGTAACACAAAGATTAATAAATCATGTTGAAAAATCAATCCTGATGAAACTAAAAGCGAAACGTCAATGAGGAGTGCGTCATATTTTCTTACTAAGCAGGCCCGTAGACACTAAGGGGGGCAGGGGGGGGCTTTGCCCCCCAATAATTCACCGAGGTTGTATATAGAAGTATACTACACTGTACTTTTTAATCATTTTTGAACCTAGAAGCACCATAACACAGATATATGGCATGCAGATATCTTAATTTTGTTGTACGACAAACTGTTAACCTTTTTTCAGTGATGACCCGAGTGTTGTTGTAAGAGTATCTAAGAGTTTCTGCTTGTGTAGATGGCAACCCTTTCAGGAAATAGGGCATTGTTCCTTTGAATGCATTCCATGTAGCCCATGCCAGATATCTGAGGGTGAGAATTGTCTTTTCTGCAATGTGTTGGTAAGAGATAGTTTTGCCTCAATCATTCGTGTACTTTCACGTAGTACTAAAGAGAAAAGATGGTTTAGCTTTTTCCTTTGTCGTTCTAAATCTTCAAATTTCGATGAAACTAGGTTGACTCCTTTTTTGTAAGAACAATTTATAAGACCAACAGCCTCAAAATTGGTGGGAAATTAAGAAAAAGTTAAGAACAAATTGAGGCTGAAGTACTATCGTAAAATGTATTTTTGCACAAAGATGCATACATTGTCCAATAATATATTAACATGAAATGTCATTCCCTCGTAAAATAATACCTGTTTCATAAGCTTCTAATAGTATCTTGCATATTGTTTAATGTCTAAATAGTCCACATCCCAAAAATTTAAGAACAAATTTCATGAACAATTTAGCGTCAACAATTTAGAAAAAATTAGGAACAGCCAGCCTTAACCTCAATTTTACTGGTTCTTATAAAAAAGAGTGCAAAGGAGCCAGTTTCTCCATCTTAGCATGACAATCAATGATGGAAACTGCTACATTCTATTCTGCAGAAGGGCGTTTTCCGACATTCTGGAGGGCGTTACTTTGAGAAATTTATCTGGGAGCAGGCCCCCAGACCCCAGTTTTCATCAGAAAGCCTATCAAAAACCACTATTTTGACATATACTTATGTATAACAAGTGGCGTCCCCCCGAAGGATTCTAACTTTACTTCTACATCTGCGCCTCCCCCTAATCCGGCCGGTTCAGCTGTCTACGGGCCTGCTAAGTATATATGAATTTATATATTTGTATATTTATTCAGCACTGCTCACTACTTCGGTAGTTTGAGCACTCGGTGAGTGTACTACAGCATTTGACTGCATTCACGCTCAACTGAGCTGCATCGATGAGACATAAATGGTGAGTGCAGCACCATGCAAGAATGGCTGCTGAAAGCAGCCGAGGGCCTAGTCTAGAAAATTTACAATTACATAGCAGAAGCGTCGTGCTGTACGGGCTTCTTCCATCTTAAGTTAGGCGGGAAAATGTTCGTCAGTTTGTCGAGTTTCGAAGCAGAACAAACTGCCAAAGAAAATTGATATTCAGTCTACAGAAAAATTTACAAAATTTTGAAGGAATGCCATCAAAAGCATGGGCAATTTATACAAACCGGATTTAAAACGGTAAGAATTGATGAAGCCATAGAAATTCAACTTCAGCCAGAAAACGCTCAGGAAGCAAATATAAGTACATAAACCTATTCACAAGTGACAAAAAACATGAGGCAGGCAAACGCGAAATGAGTGATGAGTGATTTTTGTGCTGAATATGAAAATAATATGAGTGGTTTTTTCTTTCCGCTGTATTTTGGATATTTGTTCTCGAAAACGGATTTCACTCGAGAAATTGGCTAGTGTTGACATGTATTGTTTATAACAAACTAGGTATGTTTCGTCAGTTTAATACTAAACATTTCTTAAAATGGTCAGATTTTTAGTTGTCAGTTAGCTTAGTTCAATCTCAGAATTTATGTTCTGATGAGCATAGGCTTCATTGATAAGTTTGGTCAGCTTTGTCCGAAAATGTGTGTTCGAAATATCCAAAGTTTGTCGGAAAATTTATCGCCGAAAATTTTTGTCCGAAATTTATCCACTGACAATTTTTGCTAGTATTATCTCATGCTGCAAGTTATTGCAAACAAACTGAAACTGATAAGTAAACTACGAAAACCATATACCTCCAGTGATCGAGAATTCCACCAATCACAAAATTACATATGCCAATGCCTATCATTTGCACTGACGTCATAATACCCAAAGCAGTTCCTAACATTGGCTGGTCAACTACCAATGGGACAGATGGCCATAAACTTGCCTAAAGAAAAGATAAATTTAACAACAACCAAGTTGCAAATCCATTTCCCAATAGTCACATTAAAAAAGTTACAAGAATATCAAATCTGTGGAGTGGTACTAGCTATATAGTTACAGAGTAATAGATCAATGGATTGTCTGTTTGAATTAACTAATGCCGTGTTCACATTGCAAAAACTAACCCAGATTCGCCCCAGGATTAAATAACTTGGATTCGACCCTGTTTTGTTCATGCGGCGTAAGCTCGAAAGTGTGTGTGAACATAAAACTGGGGCAAACCAGGGTTAGGTAGTCTGCATCGCAAGCGCAGAGGGTACATCATCATCACCATCATCACCATCCGCCTGGTAGATAGTAGTCTATCAGTCAGTTGTCGAGCTCCTTATGAATTGTCTCTACTCCATTCGGTCATCATACCGTCCTTCTGCATGCACATCATGTAATGTTGTACCTCTCCTCACTAACGCCCGTTGTATTCCTTCAATCCATCTTTTTCTAGGTTTTCCAACTGGTCGTTTTCCTTGGGTGTCCATAACAAAGCCTTTTTAGGGTATTTTCTGTCCGACTTTCTCATGACATGTCCGTACCATTGCAAACAATGTTATTTTCTCAATGGTATCTAATAATGGCTCCACCTTAAGTTCTGCTCTTATTGCTATGTTTCGTATCCTATCCTTTCTTGTGACTCCCTTTATAGTCCTGAGGATACGCATTTCTGCTGCTTGTATTTTTGATTCAGTTCTTGTTGTCAGGGACCAGCATTCACTTCCATACAGTACTATTGACTTTAATATTGTGTTATAAATTATAAGTTTGCAATTCCTATTAATGTTCTTGTCCTTTAATAATGGGTACACAAGTCTTACTTTATTGTCATATTTCATAATTCGCTTGTCAATTTCCATTTCCTGGGTATTTTTTGAATCCAATTTTATACCTAGGTATGTATATTCTTTCATTTGGTTTAATTTATCTCTTCTAAGGTATAAATCATACACTTCACTAACTCGATTGATAGACATAAATTCAGTTTTCCCTTTGCTGATATTAATTTTCATTCCTTTATGTGGCATTTCATGATGCCATTTATGTAAAATTTCTTGTAAATCTGTGATGGAGTCCGCCACTACAACCACGTCATCTGCATATGCCAATATTTCCTCATGAAATCTTTCCACTCCAATGACCCTCAGGCATTTGTCCATAAAAAGTATGAAAAGGAATGGCGATATCACATCACCCTGTTTAGCTCCAGTCATGATTTCAAACCATCCACTCTCTGACCCTGGGTTTCTTACTTTACAGCTATTCGTTAAATACATATTTTTTATTATCCGTACTACCTTTGGTGGTATAGGATAGTATTCATCTGAAATCGTCTCCCATAGGGCTTGTCTATTAACTCTAGAAAAGGGATTTTCCATGTCGATGAATAATGCAAATTTTTCTTTTCCCCATTCCCAGCTCTTGTCAAGTAGCATCTTTATTGTGAAGATTAGGTCTATCGTGTTCTTTCCTGGTCTAAATCCGTGCTGCGATTCTCCAATGATGCTTTCAATAAGCGTTCGCAATCCGTTCTCGATAATTCGCCCGTACATTTCCACGCATGTGACAACAGTGTAATCCCTCTGTAATTTCCACAATCTGTTTTGTCTCCCTTTTTTCCATATAGGGCATATAATTCCCTTTTGCCAATCACTTGGTATTGTTTCTGTATTATTTGCTATGTTGAATAATTCCAACATTTTCCCCCAAAATTGTGGTCCTGCTGCTTGGTATAGTTCGATTGATGTACAGTCCTCTCCTGCAGCTTTGTCCTTTCTCATTTTTGTCAGTGCCCTGTTGAATTCATCTCTCGTTATTGGATCACCATTCTGGCTTAATGTCTTGCATGGCATGTTTCTCGGTTCTTGTACATCACCAGCATTTAGCAGTTCTTCCAAATATTCCCTCCATCTCTCTGCAATATCCTCTGATTTCACTAACAAATTGTCTTCCTTGTCTTTGATGGCATAAGCTATTTCCTTGCCCCCTTTTCGATAATTTCTCGCAAGATTGTATAACAATTTTCTTGTTCCTTCAAGATCCCTATTCAGCTCATCTCCTATTTTCTTCCAGGCTTTTGAATTTTCTGATATTTTGATCTTTTCTGTTTCCCCTTCGTGTCTCTATGTAAATTTTCTCTTCGCAGAGGGTACACTTTAAGGAAAGTGGTGAGCAAAATTAAAAAGAAATTGCTTTATTGCTCTGCAGGCAGATTTTTGCTCTGCAATGTGTGCTTTTCATGAGGAGTATGATTTGAAAAGGTGATCAATACTGCGAAGAAAGTGGCCTAAATATCTATCAATGTGGCAAACTCTTCATCCACCAATATTGATCCTCGATCTGTTTCTCTCAAACCAACCTAGGGCGATCCCACCTCAAAATGATGGGGTAGATTACCCGGGGCGAACCCAGGATAGTTGCGTTCACACGACAAAGAACTAATCTGGATCAGCTAAATCCGGGGCGAACCTGGGTTAGTGTTTGCCATGTGAATACGGCATATGGTAAAAATTTTCCAATGATTTTCAGACAGTTAAAACTCAAGATTCAATCATCACATAACAAGTATAAAAAGACAGGTATTGAAAATCAACTATTATATTCAACAATTTACGAAGGATCTTAGATCATCATTGAATGAATGTGCAATTCTGAATCACAAACCGAATAAAAGCCACCACCAAAAATGAATTGCATTGAAATAAGGAAATTAAACTAGAAGATAAAACAAAACATACAGCAGCAACTGAATACGTGCAACCAAGCCAAATCATAGTAATTAATGGATGAACAGCTTTTGTGAAAGACAATATGCCAAAAACAGGAATTGTCAAAACAGAGCAGGATGTTGAAAGAATTCCACGCATACCAAATTGATCCTAATGAAAGAAGGACTGTTGAGTAAAAATTCAAGTATTTCATCACATTATTAACATGGACTAACGACGCAATCAACTGTACTCAATCATGTCATCTACATCTTCTGTCCTCAATGACAATTAGAAATAAAATCCTCTGTTTGTGTACAACTGTTTCAGTTTTGATAAAACATTGATCAGATTCCAAAGAAACTCTAACTAAAAACCTTATGGTGTCAAGCAAAGAAGTTAGAAGTCCATAAAATAACGAAGTAGCAACTAGAATCAATGGAACTTGGGATACGAGTCAATTTTCAATATTAGCATGCGCCTTCAATAAAAGCAAATGATATAGAAAGACATACAAGAGATAGAGCCCAGGTGCTAACACAAACATCATTTTTCTTGAGGAAAATGCAGCAAAATATTAGAAAAAATAAGTAAATACTTAGAAATAATTGACAACTCACAATAATAAATCCCATTCCTGGTGATAAAACCATGGACACATCGTAGACAGCTCCAGCAATATAAGATCCCTTGTTTTTATTGTACTTGTAGGTTTCTTGTATGAAGTCACTGCAACGAAATGGCAATACAATGAGCAAACGCTGACCGTAAATTAAAAGGTCTGAGCTTTCGATGAGGTAATAAAAGGAAAGCATTTGTATTATATGCAAGAACTGGCCTATGTTTTGCAAATTACAAAATACACGGTTTACCACATGCTTACCATATCTTACCACATGGATTTTGAAACAAGGTTTAAATGACAAGGAAAATAAGCCAATTCACAGAAATGTAAAGAGAACAGAAGGAGCTTTGGAAGTGAAGAAAATCACAACGGAAGACAAAGGAGAAACTATAGGGAAGAAGAGGAGGCAAAGGCAAAGTAAATAGAAGTTGAAGGGAAAGGCAAACAGAAAGATAAAGGAAATACAGGAGAGAAAAGGACAGAAATGAAAATGGGGAGATGCAGGGAATAAAAGCAGGTGAGAGAACAAACCTCGCATCGGCCACAAAAGGAAACACTCCATTATAAAAAAACATGGTTGTAAATACCAGCAGCCAAAACTGCGCACGTAGATATTTCACATCGCTGATTCGCTAGAAAACATGTAGAGGAGAGTAAATAATGAAAGATTTACCAAATTCGTATCATCTACTTCTTGTCCAGTTCTACTAACACCCAATGTGGATTTTTGATGCCCTTATACATACTGTGTAAGGGAGAAAGGAAGTTAAAATTCGTTATGGGGTGCAAGAAGGGGCAGCTATTTTGCTCAATTGTCTTCATTTGGCAAGTCGGTCAAATTCTTTCTTTCCAATAGCCTTATCTTCTTGGTAATAGTATTTTTCTGAAACTTCATTGCTTCAGGTTTGTAAAGATACAATCCTCAATAACAGAAGGCAACTTGATCTGGATGGTTAGCAACTAATACCAACCCAAATATATATATTACAAAACAGGTAGAACAGTAATATACATGGATTCATTAAGTAAGAAAACCGGTTTGGCCCATGGATTATTAGTAAGTAGTTCGGACCATAATTGTAGTTACTTTTCAACATGAGCAACTCTTTCATTAGCAATGTCTGATGATATAATAAGACATGACACACAAATTGTTGTTGTTAATGTTAAAACCAAATTGCATGGGATCAGATTGCATTGGTGATCTCTGTTTCTATTAGACGATCAAACAAAACTGTTCTGAAATAATGTTCTCAAGTCTTTCCAAGGCAACTGGCAATGGAGAAATGTTCCTATGGTAATGAATTGGTGTTCTACTCCTAGGCGTGTAGTTTTGGGCAAATATGATTGTGACAACGAAGCTTAGGTGCTTTGTTTGAAACAAGTTGAAAAGAAATGAGAATGTATTTCAAATAGCTTAATTCAAAATGGTTTGGCTTAAAACTTAAGTGGACTCAAATTTGTAAAATAAGCCAAATAGTTTGACTTTCTATTAATCTCTGCCATTAGATTTTTACCAATGTCAAGAAAGGAATCATTCAAAACGCTTGTTGACCTCAAATGCAAATGATCTGCTATTCTCCCCTACCCTTCACTTAGAAATATTTCACTCTTGAGACTTAGCTATTTTTAACAAGTAGGTACTCCTTCAGCATTTCCTAAAACCAAAATCCTGGTAAAAAATAGCAAATGGTATTATCAGGTCTCAAATCTGCGCAATAGAAATGGAATCACACGCAGCAAATCAAAGCTTGAAGCATCCCACAGACGATGAGAACTTCAACCACCAAGGTAGCGCAACTTCTACATTCAAATGATTGAGTTTTCCGAAATACAGATTGAATTTCCATCATGGCAGTTGGATAGTAAAATATCGAAAATAGTAGCTTCTAACCATTTGTTTTGCATTTCTCTTCAGATTTTCCTCCTAAGAACAAAAAATTGGAAAGAGCATTACATCATTTAATGTATTTATATAGAGTAAGAAAAAAGTAAAAAGAACAATGCACAAAATATGTAAAGCTTCAATGTTGAAGAAGCTACAATCAAATGAAATAAAAGAGGTACATTAACATGCAGTCTTTGGACCAAAGGCACGAACAAGCAACTCCGACCCAATGTGAGGTCAGAAGATTGGTATGAATCTTCAGGCTCTCAATATGAGACTTTGGGCTCTATAATAAGACATCAAGTTTAATATTCGATCTTTGAATATCTGAAGATAATAATAAAAATTGATCTGAAAACTTGGACTAAAATATATAATGTGACAAGAAATAAACAGGTAGACTCAAGCATAAAACCTATCTTTGATATGGGAGGGAAATGAAGGCATTATTACTAGAGAAGTTATGCAAAAACACACCAAAATTTCACAATAATCTCGACTTATACCAAAAAACCAGAAACTACAGTATTGTAACCTAAGTGACGTTATTTCAGGTACATTGATAAAATCTGAAGTATTATGATCTTACTTGATTAAGATCTTGAACACCCCTTCTATCAAGTGTTATTGTGACTATACCAGCAATGAAGCTTGCTCCACAAAGAAAAGCACCTAACGGATAAAGATAGGAGATATAACAAATCACAAACCGTATGACAAAGCACGAGCGACATATCAAGAGCCGCAAATCACAAGCCACACATCACAGGCCACAAATCACAGGCCACAAATCACAAGCTACACATGCCACATACACAGACAAATATAAACAAAAACAAAAACACTCCTACATTGACAACTCTCTATTCCCTAATCATGGTCAGTATCTCGAAAACAATGGTCGAGCCAATAAGGCTGACGCTGAGTAAAACCGTTGAAATTAAAGCCGTACTTGAGGCTTCCTGTTTATTTCCTGTTCCTGCCTTTTATGTCTCCAGCGAGATTAGATGAACTTTACTAATTTTCTATGGACTATTTCATAGGAAATGTGTTCATTGAGATGTGTTTCTTCCGTATTTATTCAATTATTGTTATGTACACATGTGAGAGCAAAGGATAAAATTTTCTGATTAAGCTAAACACGGGAAATTAAACAGCTGTTTTTATTCTGATTACCTATAAATACATATTTATCATTTCGACAGTTTGTTGACAAGTGAGTTACGTGTCTCATATGTAGAAAATGCACATCTCATATTTTGCTAGTTCAGATGAAAAATGTTGAAAAAGAAGTAGAGCAGCAAATACCTCCCCAAAGGGTCAGTTGAAGTCCATGCTCTTCATTAAAAGTCTCAGTAAGGAGAAAGTTCAGAACACTTCCCTAAAATGAATGGATTGAGTACTAAACCAATAACTCAGGTATCAAATAACCACAGATTAATTTTGCAAGAAATAAACATTTGACAATGAATGAATAAATAGATGATAATGATTAAATAAATAAGTAATACTCAATAATACATACTTGATAATGAATAACCAACTATGCGATAATGAACAAATAAATACTCGATACTGAATAAATAAATATTCGATAATGAATGAATAAATACACGATAATGAATACAAAATACTCCATATTTAATAGACAAATACTTGATACTGAATGAATAACTACATTATAATGAATAAATACATACACAATAAGGAACAAATCAATACTCAATAATGAATAAATAAATACTCAATAACGAATAAATAAATACACGATAATGAACACATAAATACTCAATAATGAACACATAAATACTCAATAATGAATAAATAAATACTCAATAATGAATAAATAAATACTCTATAATGAACAAATAAATACTTGATAATGAATAAATAAAAATTTGGTACTGAAGAAATAAATATTTGATAAAGAATAAATAAATAATCGATAATGAATAAATAAATATTTGATAATGAACAAATAAATACTCGAAAAAGAATAAATAAATATTCGATTGAATAAATAAATATATGAAAAGTGAAAGTGCGAGAAAATAACCGACCCGAGCGGGATTCGAACTCGCGACCCCTGACAATGTACGTCGGTGCTCTACCAACTGAGCTATCGGGCCACGCTTCCGAATCGTTGCTCAAGGGTAGGTCATTTGCTGGCACCGCCCCTCTCTTAACCAATTTGCACAGGGGAGCCATCGCAGCTCCATCGTAATGTGCATTGGACCTGTCGATGGGTCCAGTCGATGGGGCTGTGATGGCCCCCCTGGTGTGAGCAGTCCTCTCTCAACAGCAGGTCCAATGCACATTGCGATGGAGCTGCGATGGCTCCCCTGTGCAAATTGCTTAAGAGAGGGGCAGTGCCAGCAAATGACCTACTCCTGAGCAACGATTTGGAAGCGTGGCCCGATAGCTCAGTTGGTAGAGCACCGACGTACAATGTCAGGGGTCGCGAGTTCGAATCCCGCTCGGGTCGGTTATTTTCTCGCACTTTCACTTTTCATTTCTTTCTAAATCCTGTTGCCTTTACAAAAAATAAATATATGTCAAATAAATACTTGATATAACTCTTAAGTGCCTAACTGCCATCTCTCACTAATCGATTTTTGCAAATTTTTCCAACTCTTCCGCTCATACTAGAACCCAGGCATGTCGTGGAGGGGGGCTGCGGGGAGCTCAGCTATCCTTCTTAAAATTTTGGATATTTTAGGGGAGCTCAGCCCCCTTCAAAGATATCGCATGACAAGACATGACTACAAAAGGAGCACTCTCAGTCATAACATCTTTTTCACAGTATGTCATGCATTAACTTATTTCCTATCCAAATATTTAGTAATTAACTCACCTCTACGATTTTATGATTGGCATCCAACTTTTTGAAACAGTGCTAGCCAGTAGCATTCATATTCACCTAAGGTCTGGCAGCTATGAAAAGGGCGTGGCCAAGAACAGCTGCATTCATTAAGGGTGTGGTCCAAAATTTCTTCACGAACAGCCTCCTTCTTACGATTTTAGTACGACATCACTGCTAGAACCCCAGCTTAATATTTTTGCGCAAAAAGTTTTAAAAACATGTTTCGAACAAATCTTCCACTCAATCAGTGGCTTTGTGCGCCCCTTACATTTTCACAACCATTGACGCCTGATTTATGGACATAAAGAGCTTCAAAGCAGTACTATCTCAGATTACAAAGCATTTATTTCACCTCACACTTATTCCGACTCCTCGGTTATTCCGAATCACCGGCTTATCACAGTCTTCTAATGCTTCCAAACCCCCTCCCTCGCTTATTACGATCCCCTGGCAATTAGGCACTTAAGAGTACAAATAGAATTACATAAAAAATAAATTATCCAAAAATTATATATATCATTACTTATTATTCTGGTCTTAAAAGATATATCCAACTTACAAGGCGGGAAAAGGCAAGTGTACATCCAAAAGCAAATGCAAGTTCCTTTCCTTCAAACCAGAAAGCCGAAATCCGATTTTGTACAACTGAGAATAAAAGTGACTTCAATAAAAAGCTATTTAATTGTCTGTCAAATCCAAAGTAAAAGGTAAGAAATAAACAGAAAAGTTAAATCTACTACAAATACTTTAATAACATAAGCGGACGGGAGAGCACATTTCTTTTTTGAATAGCTCGAATAAAACAAAGACACTATCAAGTTATTAGTCGGTAAAACGAAGGCCTATTAGATAAAGAGATGACTTTTAAATAATTCAGATAACGTTAAAATGCAACATCTTCTAAAAATAAATCACGTACACGTTTGTATTTCAATGTATGTGCAGTGTCACATTGTAGATAAATGATATGCGTCTATACAAAATGCAAGGAATTATGAGGCTCAGAGCACCTATACAAATTTCATATAAACATATATAAACATATCAAAGAGTAAAGCATTACAATGTCCTCTTATCTTAAGCATACACAAGCCTTGCCGATCATACATAAATTAAACAATGCTTTTCTATGGCTGCGCTATATCCTGCTCATATGCAGTTTCCTAAAAACATTAGAATGCTATGTTCAACCATCCTTGCTATTTCAGATAAGGAAAAAAGGCACAAACTTGTTAAAGATCCATTTCCAGCCCTGAAATGCAAAATTCAGAGAAAGACTGTAAAATTCAATGCAAAATCAGATACTTCTCTAAAGTGGACCATTTATTTTACTTAATATTTTAGCAACTGACAAAAAACTCAACATTCAAATATTTTGCATAAGTCTCAATAAAACAAAATCTTCCTTCCAGCTATTCTTAAATTACTAAAATACAAAATAGAGATATCACTTTGCGAGCAAACAACGATAAAGTTCACTATCAATTGCGTGTAATCACTATAAATAAACTCAAGTCTGAAATAACATCGCATTTGTTGTGCATGTGACGCATTATATACAATATAGCATCCTGGAAATCAGTTGTCAAAGATATTACACAGGAATTTTGACCATAATCCATGATAACCTGTGGACAAATAAGCTATATTTTATCATACATTTGTTATAACTAAATTCTCTAGACATTTTACTAATGCTAATCTTAGTAGAAATATGAGTGATGCCCATAAAACCCCTCCTATTGTTGAAATCAATTCTCCGAGGGCAGCAACTAGCAAGGGCTGAAATATTCAATATGATCAATACAACACTGCAAAGCATGTTATATCTGCTATTCAATAGAACGACGAGGATCGGGTAAACCATGAATTAATATCTCAAAAGTTCACCGTGATAAAACTCGCGGTCTATGGTCAGCCGCATCACAGAATATGCTGAAAACTGTCTTAAATTTCTTGATTACGTAGCTATCTAAAGTTATAAACAAGGCCTTGGCAACTCAAAAGGACTGCTATAAATAGCCCTTTTCCGATTCACCATCCTGTTCTTTTTGTCTCCATTCGGAAACAGTTAAGCGTGTTGTCTTAAGTTGCAGATCTTACCAAACGGATGGTAGGTACACCTGTTGTTGTCACTATTAAGTCTTATTCTCTTTTGCAGAATCAGTTTCCTCTGAGCAGCACTATTCAATAAATGCTTAACTCTCCTCCTTCCCATCCCCTTCACTTATCACTGATAACCCTCTTCGGTATGAATTCTTCAGATGATGATCTGTATGTTTTAGAATTCATGGTAGGAGTCGAAATAAATATGGAAATTAATAACTATCGTAAAGCAAACAAATACAAGCCATTTTTGCATGATTTAAATCCACATTCATACAAGATCAATTTCATCAATACTCATATAGGCACTATTGGTATTCATGAATCCAATGAACTGACATGTATTATATAAAATAATCCAATGAAAGCAAAACTACTTAGAATAAAAAGACGAGTGTATACCGAAGAGAAAACGAAGAAACAAGGAAACTTGGAAAAAAGTGAAATTCTACTAAAAGCTCAATAGCCTGAGGTTGGTTCAAGCCTTATTTCTTCGCCAGAATACATAATAAGTGTATCTCCGTGTTGACGAGTTGGAAAATTGTGATAGTAGAACAAATGACAAGAAAAGAGACAACTGAAAAAATATCAAATTTTTGAAAAGCGAAATCAAGAGGGTACAATGCACGAGAAATCAAACACACTACTTGAACCTCAGGTCCACAATTTAGGAGCTTTTGAGGGCTGGACTCTAATCCACAGAAAGAGTATTCTAAAAATATTTAAAGAGGATTTAGCTTGTAACGGATTTTTTGTAAATCTAGAAACGGAAGAAATATTGACGAAATTTTCCTGATTTCGTCACCTTTAAGTTTAATGATGATCAAATTTACTCATTAGAACAGATCTAATTCGCACAGACTAAATAAAAATGCTTGCAATTCTCCAACAAAAAAGGCACTTTTATACTGTTGTGGAAAATGCCAAGTGTCTAGATCCCAGGACCTCAGTAGTCTTGGGCTTGAACCTGAAATCACGAGAGCAGTCGGGAGTGTAGCCAAGAAAACTGACAAGGAATGGAGAAACAATATGTCCTATGAACTGTAGCACTATTCCAGAGGACAGAATCATAAGAAGCTTTGGTTACTACTTGATTACTAAAGGAAAATGAGTTTACGGGATCATCACATATGACCCACCGCTCTGAGGTGCACCAAAGAAAACAGCCAATGGTAAACATGGAAAGTCAACTTAGACAGTCAACGTAGAAAGCTAACGATGATAAAAATAATTATAACTTGACCGTCTGGAGATATAATGTACCACGAAAGCTTACTGACTCAACCGAAGGTGCTCAAACGAGATAGAATTACAAAAATCTATTCAAATGAAGATAGGAAATCCCATGTTTCAATAGACTTTGAGGAACAAAAAAGAGACATGATTGATTGACAACAGAAAAGAACAAGATTAAATGAGCAATTTCAAAAATACTTAGTGCTTCAAAACAAAATCTAGGTGATGGTGGAACACATTTTAAGGCAGTGCACATTTTAAATAATGAATGGGCAATAATTAACTAATAAATTATCACTGCAACTGGCCTAAAACCAGGTACTTACCCAAAAAGCAATCGACCAATCATGAAAACAATAAACATATTTGTTGTGTTTTTTCTCAAAAAGTATCCAGCAGCAAATGTCGAGGAGCCAATTACACAGAGTGAAGAGAAGAGAATAATGGCAACTGCAAAATCAATATATGAAAATAACATTGAACTAGATAAATGGAACTCAAAATATGACTAATAGCCATGATACACATTGCGAATAAAGACATGAAATATATTGTGAAATTAATAGACGACATAGTTGGACATAAGAAGCTAAATGAAATGCAAACATACCTCGATTCCCAAGTTTATCAAGCAAAAAACCAGATGCTATGACAATCAATGCATTCCTAGATGAAATATGAATTAACAATTGTATTACTGTTACTTTGTGAGATTAACAACCGCTGTTACATGCCAATTTATTGAGCATATGCAGCAGCTACTATTGCAACCATGTAACATAATTTCTATAAACATTAACACTAAATACTTTATAGATCTTTCCAATTTATGTAAACCAACTCAACTTCTGTCCAATTGATATCAACACAACAAAAAATAACTTCACCTTGCGATTACAAGTTTCGGGGTATACTGGAAGTTTAATGAGATGTCCGATGGTCGAACCATATTTGATCTTAGCACCACAGCCCCTACACATACGAGGCAGCTGTTAACTAGCAGTATTGGTTTTCGTCCTGATGCTCGTGGGAACATGTTGTTTTATTCTATCTGCTAGTCTACGCGTGGTGTGTCCTACATTCCAAGCTTCACATCGGCACGAAAGTTGGTAAACTAAATGCCAAGCATATGCAGATGATAATTTTCGGATTACTGGGCAAGCAAGATCATCGATTTATTCAAATGTTTGGGAATCCGTGTACATAAAGACTCAAAACCTGGTAGAGGTCACTTTGTAGAGAGAAGAGTTCTTTCTCTCCCCTGCGCTATTCAGCAAAACTAGCAGTAAGTGTCAATTGGCCAAAACATGTGACCAACTGGACACAGTATATCTTACATACTCTGCTGAGTATCGGATGAAAGTGTCGGAAGGAAGTGTCCGATGAAAGTGTCCGATGAAAGTGTCGGATGAAAAAAAGTACTTTCAGTAGGCTATAGAATGCCTCCGCATTTTGCGGAAAAGTGAAAGAAGGGTGGGGGCAAATTAAGCTATTTTGCATATAGAAAGTTAGACTGACTCTTAAAGTTTCCAAGAACACTTGGCATATAAAATAATCATTAGGATTAGAAGCAGAGAAAAGTCCAGTGTCTCATGTTTGATTTCACTTGAAAATTACGACTTGCCATATTAAGAAGAAGGCATATCCGAGTAAAAGTCACTAGGCTAGACCATTAAAAAATTGACAATGCCTAGAAGTTAGAACGTTTCAAGACTACCTAAATATGCAACTGTTTCGGAGATGATAAATTCAAATAAACCGCGGAATATGCCTAAAGAAGGAAAAAATGGATCGGAAATGATAATTCAAATAAATAGCAGAAAATGCCTAAATAAAGAAACAATAGGTTTGCAAACAAAAATCCAAGGGGATTAAAAAAGAGCCCGAAGTACAGAAGAATTCTTTTGATTAAGCGTGCTAAGACTGAGCAAGTTCTCGTAGTTTTATTTAAAATACAAATATTATCAAATGAAGCGACGTAGTCAGTTTCATCAATATGGTACATAATGGATGAACAAACGCCTCTGACACTTTCGCCCTTTTTGTTCATACCTATGTGCTCTCTACAACAAATGATAAAGTGGTTTGATATTTTACCACAATAAGTAACCTGGCAGCTACTACATGTAAACTTATAAACAAAAGGAAGAAAAGCGTGTCTAAAGGGTCCATTCTTCACAAGGAAATATATTTTACAAAGAAATCTGCTAAGTTTCTTCTTTAAGCACAATATACACCTAAGTAAGGAAGATAGAAACGCATGGGAAGTCTGGGAACAAATATAGTTCTATTATGAGGCAAATATATATATATATATATATATATATATATATATATATATATATATATATATATATATATATATATATATATATATATATATATATATATATATATATATATATATATATATATATATATATATATATATGTGTGAAAAGTCTGTTGGTACTACAGAACTTCACTATAGCACGAAAAAGCGGGAACATTGCTTTAGCATACTGAAAGCTTTTTTCGTCCGACACTCGTCAGAGTATGAAACGTCGGATAGCGACCGAAAGGTGAAACGAAATATATAGCCAGATGCGGGTACACGTGATATGATGAATAATGCGTCTATTTGGCTCTATGATTGGCCAATTAGCACCTATTCACCATTGTTTACTTGAAGAGTCCAAGTGAAAAAACGAACTCTTTTTGTTTACACAAGACTGGGTTTTGAGTCTTGATGTAAACCGATTCCAAAACACCCAAATGAAAGGACGATCTTGCTTGCCCAATGATCCGAAAATTATCGTCTGTATATGTTTTGGCGCATTCTGGATTTGTAATAAGATGTTGTCCTATGGCCGAATCACTTTTCAAAAAGTGATTCGGCCATAGGACAACATCTTATTGCAAGATCGTCCTTTCATTTAGGTGTTTTGGAATCGGTTTACATCAAGACTCAAAACCCAGTCTTGTGTAAACAAAAAGAGTTCGTTTTTTCACTTGGACTCTTCAAGTAAACAATGGTGAATAGGTGCTAATTGGCCAATCATAGAGCCAAATAGACGCATTATTCATCATATCACGTGTACCCGCATCTGGCTATATATTTCGTTTCACCTTTCGGTCGCTATCCGACGTTTCATACTCTGACGAGTGTCGGACGAAAAAAGCTTTCAGTATGCTAAAGCAATGTTCCCGCTTTTTCGTGCTATAGTGAAGATATATATATATATATATATATATATATATATATATGTGAAAAGTCTGTTGGTACTACAGAACTTCACTATAGCACGAAAAAGCGGGAACATTGCAGTGGCGGATCCAGACCGAGTTCCTTGCTGCCCAGAACTCAGTCAGATTTTGCAAAAAAAAATGATATTTCATTACATTCAAGTCAAAGTTAGCTAGATATATCATGGGTTACAATGAAGTTTCCAAAAAGTTACATGAATTGATTCAATGACAGTGAAAAGACTATTGTTCCTTTCTCCCGGTTCTCTTGCCTACACTTTGAAAAATATTATTAGCTATGCGGAGCACTGTCATGATTTGTATCTGCGGTGGACAATCCTTGAGAACTCACAGAACTCGGAAATAAAATCCTTGGGCATCGGACATGATCCGAAATAGACAATAGATTTTCGATTTGGAACTCGGATGGAACCTAGTCAGACACAATGGTGGAACTCGGAAATGAAATCTATCAGACACAATAAGTCAGTAGGTAAGAATTCGTTGATTGGTCTACGATTGTTTGGAAGTAATCTTTGTTTAGGCATATCCTGTTCCAATTCACCATTGAATTTTACAATGGCGACCTTTAGTCCTCGTTTACCAACTGTATCTGCTTCCATCAAAAATCAGAGACAGGGTTACCTGATGGGTTTCATAGAAACGAAGAAATAGCATTAAGAAGGTTTGGTTATTTCAAAGACAGGCTGGGCTTTTGGACTTGCCATTGAGCTATCGAGATGGAGATTTCACGGAGAGCTTTGCTTAGGACCAGTATGCAGAGTTGAGTATAGCCTTTTTCGATGAGATTTCCAGTGTGCATGAGCAAAATGCCAGATGTGTGAGTGTGCATCTAGTCTCAGGAGTGTATTTGGATGCACATTACTTTTAGGCCTATCAATTAAAGCCAGTGTTCTTGCCATTATCTGTTGTTTGCTCACATTGAAAACTTCTGCATCGAACAGCATACCCCTATGGACAATTTCTACTTCATTATTATCATTATGGTGATTGGAAAATATTCAAGTTAAAGAATTTTTCCAAGCACTGGCACCTTTCAGTACCCTGTCACGCCCGTTTCTGGGACCACATATACTCATGCTACCAGCATAATCCTACACACTTAGAGACTTATCAAAGGATGTATTACAGAATAGGTTAGCATTTTAGAAAAATTTTATCCATAGGAGAGAGGTTTTATAACCACCAGTTTTGAGAGTGTTCATTCTCCTATAGAACATTACAGATCATCTAGGGAAACCTGTATCTGAAGCAAACTTTGCCACCATATGAATGATTGCCTGCATAATGGAAAACAATAATTTTCCAGAAATCTGTATGATTTCCTACTTTTGTGATATAAGAATTTCTGCTTCATTATCTATTCTATGTATATATTCAGTATTTCAATGGATTTCCAAGTGCCTTTAAGGCTTTAACTTTGACTCTTTCTGCACTTTTGTATTTGTTCAAAACCCTGTAACAATAAATGGGTAGCACTCCAAAATACCTCTACCTTGAGAAAATAGTACACATCTTAGCATTATGGGGACAGGAAGCCAAAGGTTTCCCCTTAATGTTTATCAACAATTTTGACTAAATGGGGAGTTGCTTGCTATATAGAAGGGCGTGGTCTTAAAATATTCCTAGCACACTTTGGCCCCAGCCCTCTAAGTATTTGGAACTCAGTCAGATTTTAGGCTGGATCCGCCCCTGCATTGCTTTAGCATACTGAAAGCTTTTTTCGTCCGACACTCGTCAGAGTATGAAACGTCGGATAGCGACCGAAAGGTGAAACGAAATATATAGCCAGATGCGGGTACACGTGATATGATGAATAATGCGTCTATTTGGCTCTATGATTGGCCAATTAGCACCTATTCACCATTGTTTACTTGAAGAGTCCAAGTGAAAAAACGAACTCTTTTTGTTTACACAAGACTGGGTTTTGAGTCTTGATGTAAACCGATTCCAAAACACCCAAATGAAAGGACGATCTTGCTTGCCCAAT
This sequence comes from Mastigias papua, assembly GCA_964019165.1. Lineage (NCBI taxonomy): Eukaryota > Metazoa > Cnidaria > Scyphozoa > Rhizostomeae > Mastigiidae > Mastigias > Mastigias papua. Next base: position 16,499,647 of record OZ025274.1, read on the forward strand.
GATCCGAAAATTATCGTCTGTATATGTTTTGGCGCATTCTGGATTTGTAATAAGATGTTGTCCTATGGCCGAATCACTTTTCAAAAAGTGATTCGGCCATAGGACAACATCTTATTGCAAGATCGTCCTTTCATTTAGGTGTTTTGGAATCGGTTTACATCAAGACTCAAAACCCAGTCTTGTGTAAACAAAAAGAGTTCGTTTTTTCACTTGGACTCTTCAAGTAAACAATGGTGAATAGGTGCTAATTGGCCAATCATAGAGCCAAATAGACGCATTATTCATCATATCACGTGTACCCGCATCTGGCTATATATTTCGTTTCACCTTTCGGTCGCTATCCGACGTTTCATACTCTGACGAGTGTCGGACGAAAAAAGCTTTCAGTATGCTAAAGCAATGTTCCCGCTTTTTCGTGCTATAGTGAAGATATATATATATATATATATATATATATATATATATATATATATATATATATATATATATATATATATATATATATATATATATATATATATATATATATATATATATATATATATATATATATATATATATATATACCATCAGTAGCTAGCGAGTAACCAGGATTTCTCCTTTTTCGGTGCAGACAGAAAGGTTGATATAATGCTCAGAAAAACCAGGAGAAAATTAAAATTTGCCACGGTCGGTCGAACCAGGGTCTCTCGCATTCCGGTCATATATAAATATATATATATATATATATATATATATATATATATATATATATATATATATATATATATATATATATATATATATATATATATATATATATATATATATATATATATATATATATATATATATATATATATATATATATATATATATACGGTCCAAGAATCTCTTCATGACTCGGTCAGTAAGATAAATAGGTCAGCGATGAAGAAAACGTCTATTTTTACCAATTCGTCAGTGAAATTTTAAGTACGAAGAACCAGTATGATAAAGTCGATGTGTCAAGACTGTAACCAAGTTAATCTTTTATTATATATAACCCCGTAAACGTTTTCTTTCACGATATCAGCAGAGAAGTTGTTGCAGTCATGAGTCATCAAACCGTCTAAGACCGGTAGTGAATTATTCTTTTAACGTTCATGAGTAAATGAAATATCAGGATGCTGACTATTCAAATACTGGAGAAAACCTTCGGCTTGACAATTATTTTCAAAAATACAAAAAGTATCATCAACGTATATACGGAAGAGTATTGTCTTAAATGCGGGCGGACAATTAAAAAACAAGTTTTTCCAAAGAACACATACCGTATTTCCGCAAAAAGTGCCCACCCTCGAAAAAACGCCCCCCTCGAAACAGCGATCCCTTAATATCATCAAAAATGCAAAAAGCGCCCAGGGCACTTTTAGAGGAAATACAGTAAATATGTTGGCAAGTGTGGGCCCAAAAGGAAAACCCATACCTACCCCGTCGACATGTTGATATAGCTGATTAAAAACTGATCCTCCTTAACATCCAATTCTAGAAGCTGTAGAAGCTAGGACGAGTATGGGTCATTTTGACCATTTCCATATGTCCTTATTTAGGTGTCTTCCGTCCAACATTCCACAACCATTTGGCTATTCATCTCCTCTCTCTTTCCTTTAATCAGCTGAAGATGGGACGAGTAGTCTCAGTACTAACCTCTAGGTATGGATAAGTCTTCTTCTTAGCATGGCAAGTCGCAATTTTTAAGCGAAATCTAAAAAGTGATGCACTGAACTGTTCTCATCCTAATGTAGTTCGTCGTGGTTCTCATAAGGAAATTCTTAATCAAGCTGCATTTTCCTGCGAATGTACTAAATAAACATGCTATGAAACAAAGAAATTACATCAAAATTTAAATGCTTCACTTTCTCAGCGTATATCATTTAATAACAAGCACGAAACTCACATAAAAGCATAAACAGTGTACAGCAGATTATATTGAGTTTGAGACAATCCAAGACCATCGATACAAATTGTTTTATTGTTCACATCTGTTGAGCAATTTCTAAGTGGCTGTGCAGAAAAATATTAGTTATAAATATATTGAGAGTATATACAAATATACAAATACATACAGGCAAGCCAATAATACAATGCCTGTAATTAGCGAGGTGAATCATTGTATCGTTGTAACTTTAATGACAGTTTTTCAAAAATGAGATCAAGTTTGACAAAAAAGAAATGCTTAAGGAGGGTACCCCTTGAGCCGAGCTGCTTTTCAAGGGTCCTCCATATAAATACAATACAAAACAAGAATAAAATCAAACAAAAATAATTTGCTACAAATCTATAATCCTCAATAATATACAACAATTAAAGAGGTTTTAAGTATCTACACAAAAGCCCACATTGAAAATGAAAACATTTTTTAAAAAAATGTAAAAGTCTAAATGTAAATCGTGTTTATAAGGAACTTTTGAAGGACAACAGGCTAGTGGCTCGCTTTGATTGATCTGAGAGGCCATTCCAAAGTTTAGTAGTCCTATACGAGAAGCCTTTCTGGCTAGTAGTGGACTTCAATATTTTGGAGCAACAAGTAAAAAATAATGAAAAATCAGTTAGAGCAATATCAAAAGAATAATTGTTTTGCTATGAAAACAGAATATAATGTAGTAGTCTGCTCATGAAACACTTGCAACAGTCAGTTAAGAAAATTTATAAAACAAACGATCCTCGCCAACAGGAATTTACACGTTTTTTATAAGAAACCTGGCTAAAGGCCTGGTAGTAAATCCTTCTTAATTTCTGGCCACATTTTAGTTCTAAAAGTTTCTTAATTTACTGAAAAAATTGCAGCGAAAACGAAAACAAAAGGTAAAAAGCATTGACTTCTGAAATCTCATAAAACATGAAGGAAGACAGAACTAAAGCTATATTGTTTGCAACGAGCTTAGCAATAAGTAAAATCATGGTCAAGGCAATCAAATGCCTTAGAAAGATCCATAAGCAGTGCCCCTGTATGACCATTTTTATCAAGAAACTCCCTGCATTTTTCGATAAGTCTCATAAGCGCATGTTGTGTGCTATATCCTTTACGAAATCCACAAAGAAGTACGGACGTTACTGGTTCCATAAAGGGACTTATTTGATCATGTACAATTCTTCATATACTTTGGAGACCGCAGGAAACACAGTTATAGGCCAATAGTTCTTCTTATTGAAGGGACCTTCGCTTTTGAACAAGGACGACACTTCTCCCAATTTTAGCTTATCAGGGAACACACCAGTATTCAGACTGTCATTAATCAAATTTTGAAGCTCAGCTCCGAAACCATCGAAGTGTTCCTTTAGAAGCCTAGTAGGCAGGCTGCCCATGGGGTAAGACTTTTTCGGGTTAAGCCTATGCAGCTGCACCACCAACTCTTCGCACAGAAATGTGCTTGAATTCAAATCTCTGTTCAACTTGCAACCTCTCCTTGATAAGTGTTACAGATGGATAAAATTTATATTTCGTTAAGGCAATATCGAGTGGCTCAATGATTTCATTGGTTGGCGTTAGGTTCTCAATAATTCTCACAAAGTAATCGCTAAAGATATTTGCTACAACTTTACTGTCATTGACCAGCTCATCATTCTCAAGAAGGGTAATTGCTTAGCATATTACCCTTTTTGACGACGAGTAGACGAGCCGCACTGCCTTAGAATAGTGAGGTGTATAATTGAAACTTAAGTATTCTTTCACTATCATGAAGTTTCAACAATATCATATATATATTAATATCTAATGACAGTCTGAATACTGGTGTGTTCCCTGATAATATACAGTTTGGATCTTGGGAAGTATGTCACTAACAGATACCTAAATAGTACTTGTTCTCATGCTTGCATTTAGACATAGTTCAGTTCTTTTGTTCATCAAGCTTGCTATCATCCATGCAGACAAAAGAATTGAAATAAGTAATTTGCTACAAACAATGTACTTCAATATAGTATATAAATCGGAAAGCAAAAGGGATGTCCAGTCAAATGTTGAAACAAAGAAGTAATATAGTAGGAAAGAAAATGAGCAATGTCTTAACATGTGCGGCAGTGAGATTTAAAGCTATGGCTTGAAAAACATGAGAAAATGAAACTAAAAAATACATACAGCAACAAACCTGTCTTGCAGCACGCTAAAACAAGATAATAGGAAAGCTTAGTGAGAGAAGAACGACATTCACAGCTATCATAATACATACATACATACATACATACATAGATACATACAAACATACATATTTTCATCCTTTTCCTACAAAAAGCTGATTGTAGATCTTTCTCGGCAATAAAAAGTAAATTAGAAAGACTGCACTTAGAAAACTTCAACCGTTGTGCTGATTGTTGGTGAACCTAGTATAGTCGTAGAATAAATATGGAACATACATACATACATGCATACATTTACATAAATTATTTGGTAATGCAGGTTTATGTAAAGGCAACTTAAATTGCTATGGGCCAACAAAAACAATAAAAATGAGCTAATTTAAATATTTCTAAAATAAAAGATAAAACTAGGGATTACAATGATTAATAATACAAAACAAAAGTCAAAAAGTACCCAAAACATTTATTTCTATAATCAAAACTACAAGACCATTTTTCAAATGAATGCTGGTTAATGTTCTTTATGTGGCCTTTATTTTGCTTTTGAAAGTTGTTATAGTTTCTTGACTCTTGAGGTTTCTGGTGACGGAGTTCCAAAGAACTAATCCTCCATATTTCAATCAGTTACATCCGATATCCTTCTTTTACCTTCTTACTTCTACTTGAATAGGGTTTCTTCGATTTGTTTTTCATTCATTAAATTAGCAATGACTTTGTCAAGGGCATGTTTTGTAACAGATATGCTGCATGCAAGTGAATAATCTGTTTTTTGTAATGTTTTGTCATGTTATGTAATGTTTTGTAATGTTGTGTAATGTTATGTAATGTTCTGTAATGTTACGTAATGTTTTGTAATGCTTTGTAATGTTATGTAATGTTTTGTAATGTTTGTAATGTTTTGTAATGTTTTGTAATGTTATGTAATGTTTTGTAATGTTTTCTATTGTTTTGTAATGTTTTCTAATGTTTTGTAATGTTTTCTAAATGTAACTAATCGTCTGCCTTCAGCTATCTTTAGACATTCTTCAATAGAACGTGCAACCTCTATTTTGTGAATCCGTTTTGCAGGTGTGGTGTGCAGTATATCTCGTCCTGGATTTTGGTTTGGAGATACCTAAGTCTTTTCAATTCTGTCAATTTGCCATTAACACTGCTTGCAACCTTGGTCAGTTGTTTCTCCAAGCTAAGTCTATTATTACTATATAACTGAAGTGCCATATAAGATGGGTAATAGAGAACCTACGAATTCCTTTGGAGAAAGAATCATTTCATCTGTTTTGCAAAAGGGAGAGACAATATATCGTGCTATAAGCAGTAAACATTAAGTTCCCTCTTGCTATTGAGTTAAGTCATTTACATGAATTGAGAACTGACGTGGAAACATATTTGCCAAGTCTCCTGTATTCCACTGGAGAGTTCAGTATTTCTTTTTTATTTCCAGTTGACCTCCAGCAATGGCAAAAAGTTGTAAAATTTCCAGCATTCATTTCAATTTGAAAAACACCCAAAATAGTCTATCTTAGAATATACCGAAACTTGGCAAGTCACCGAAAAAATTAAGTATATGTAGTTATATGTAGTTCTATGTAGCACTGTTCGTTCATTATCAGTCCCTTATTCCAAACTAATCATCCTTAGAACAATCCCTATCATGGCCTATTTTTAGATATGTAAACCCAATAATGAATTTTGTGGTACTCAAAACTCTATGTGTCTGGCTGATGACGTTTTTCCATATAGCTCTGCATATTGGGTCCTTTGGCATAGATAGTCATATATCAAATCATATATTGCACTATAGAGCCCAGCAGCTTGGAGCAGGATCGAGCTTCTTCTTCAGAACATCTCTGTTGATACCTTCAAATGACTTTTTGAAATCTACAAATAAGACCCCAACATATTGACTACTGTCCAAGGCTTCTTTCCAGGACGTAGTAGCAAATCCTCTTTGCTTTGCACCTCTTTAAATCCTCATTGATATGGGTGTCCACTTTCTGCTACTTCTATGTTTGTCTAATAAGCGGCAAACCAGCCCTTCAAAAAATCTACCAGGTATACTTAAAATTGATAAAGGCCTGTAGTTCTGTGATTTACAAGCTTCCTCCATTTCAAAGTAGCTTTCAACTCAGCTACTTTCTAACTATCTGGACAATTTTTACCACCAAGACGTATTGCAGTATGAATCCTGTTTGAAACTTATCCCTGGTTTTACACTTTCATTGGCAGCCTTTAACTCCTGAGGTCTCATTTCATTATGACCCATTGCTTTATATGGTATTATAGCACACATTTGTTTGTCTTCTTCTTCCTTTCCATGGTCTGCTAAGACCGTAGGAGCACTGCTGAGTCCTCAACCCTTCTTTTCCAATCCTTTCTGTCCTGAGCTGCTCTAACTGCTTCTAATGCTGATAATCCGGTGCAGTCTGTGATGTTCTGTACACATGATACCCTTGGTCTGTCCCTGCCTTCTGTCCTGGTGCTCTGTCGTGCATTATATTGTTTGCAAAAGGAAGGTAGTCATTGTGCCCTGTGACGTGACCAAACCATATGAGCCGTCCTTTCCTAATCATTGTTATCAACATTTCTATCTTTCCAATCTTTGTGTCAGTTCCTTCTCTACTGAATCATTAGTTCTGTGTGCAGTACATGAGATTCGCAATAATTTTCTATAGCATTTCATTTCAAATGCATCAATCCTCTTCTTCAATGCTGCATCGAGTGCTTATGTCTCGCATCCATACAGTGCAACTGCTCGTGTTACCGTTGTTAGGAGCCTGCATTTAATTTTGGTGGAGATGCCAGAATTTCGCCATATACTATTGTTTGCCTACCCTTTTTACACCACCGCTAAACGAATCCAAGGAGTCCATCATGATTTGTTCCAGAAAAATATTGAAAAGCGTGGGTGATAATACACATCCTTGTCTCATACCAACAGCTGCTTTGAACCATGAACTGTATGTATCTCATATCAACACTGTAACTTTTGCATGATCATATAGTGATTTAATTACTGATACCATACTGGGCCTTACGCTATGTTTTAAGATTGTTTGCCATAGTACTTCATACCACACCCTGTCGAAAGCCCATTTGAAATCAATAAAATTGTGATACACATATTGCTGGTGTTCTATGTTTGTTTAAATGTCTATGATTTATCTCTACTCACAGCAAGTTGGTGTTGTGTTTATTTCCTTTGATAGTCTTTTGCCAACTTGTACAAAATAGGAATTCATTAATTCTACTTTCTGTTTATCTTCAAGAACCATCCTTTGATCATCATATCTCAGTGGTCCAATTTTTATCTTTCTGTTTCCTTTGAAGTGTCTCTACTACTTAAAAAATTGATCTTTCCAACATCTTGACTTGGAAAGCCTGAATTATGTTGTCACTTCATTTCTTAGCCAGATAATAAGACTGATAATAAGTTACTGGTACTTAAATAGTAATATTTTGGTCTTTTTAGTAATCAATGTCAGGGAAAGGCTTTGGGGCCTATAACAAAGTCCTGGCAAAGGAAGAAAGAAAAGTTAAATAGAAGATCAGAAGATGAGATCAAGTTTGTTAATGTTAGATTTGAAACAAGATAAGTTGTGGGATTCAGGAAAGGAAGTGGTAGGCAAGGTGTTCCAAAGTTGACCAATTCTAGGAATGAAACCTAATTTATAGGAAAGATTTCATGTATTAGATAGCATATCATGGAAAGGGTATGACTGGGTAGAGCATCTGTTGAGTCAAACATGCCTCAGTGGACCAGGAATAATATTCTTGATTTCCAGTGAGCACTGTCCATGAAAATATTAATAGAAAATGGGAAGATCTGCAATCAGATGATGATCAGAGAGAGATTGGAGAGATTTGATGGGGTTTGGATTATTGATGAGACAGATGGATATGGGCTGGATTCTCCCAAGAAGATATAAAGAAGAAGTTGGAGCACCACCTCAAAAATGGTAGCAGTACTCCAGAGAAGGACAGCACTGAGGTTTCTATATAGTCAGGAGTTGGAAAGGTGAGAAAAAGCTATGGGCTCAGGAAAGGAAGTCAAGTTTCTGAGATGCATGTTTAGTAATGAAGTGGATGTGGGGTTTCCAAGTGAGAATCTAGCCTTGGTCTCCATAATCTCCATCATTGCCTCTCCTATCCAAGGTTGCCAGTTTGGCAATTTAGATACAAAATTTGACAATTATGGTACACTCTGCACATGTTGGCAACAAAAAAATCAAGATTTGGCGACTCTAGTGAACTTTCAATTGGCAACCCTGCACTATCTGCTTCTGGTCTAGCACAGAGGACTAGCTGTAACACTTGAGCAGCTATCATAATGGAGAATGAAATTACCAAAGTTCTCCATGGGTTTATGCTGCTAAAATAAAATCATCCCTCTTGAATTTCACTTTCTTCCTCCTCTTCTACATATAGCCTACTTTGAACTGCACGCATTGATCTGGATGCCCTAGGCTAGTTCAGCATAAAACATGAAGCAGACCTAAGTATTTGTTATTAAAAGTTATTTATGTGCATTCATATGGATGTTTGTAGCTGTATTTGCGATTTATTTTTGTTATGTGCTGTTCACGCTAATGGTTGCAGAGTTGTCATGGCATCTTCCACTCTGTGGTAACATCCTTGTAGTGTTGTCAAGTAGATTCTAGGTACTATAGTAAGTAGCGTGTATTTATAAAAGTATATATTGAATAGAAAATAAAAAACTGTACGCATGACCCATATGCAAGTCAATATCAAGGGCATCATGACTGCAGGTGGGGAGTGTGTGTGGAGGTACTATTATACCCTTCCCCAATCACACTACTGCAGAAAATTTTGGTAAATGCTCTTTACAAAGAGAAACAACCTGGCAGTAGGTATGCTATGTGCTCAGGCACAAATCTCACTATCTTGTTCAGCTAATAATAAATTTAATCTTATCACTTTGACATATTGTATTCAGGGGCATATCCTGGATGGCAGAAGTGGGGGGGGGTCTAGGGGCACAGGAAAATTTTTATGGAACACACCTTTCAAGTCTTCACAAATAAAAAGGAATGCCCTGTATGAAACATTTTGGAAAACTCTCATGCACCATGTTTTAGACAAGTGGGGGTGTGGATCCCAATTGCCCTGGGTACATTGCTATCATGCATTTAGGTTAGTGATTGCATTCTATAAGATTCTGAAATTCATTGTCCTCTTGATCACTTCTATTAACATTAGGAAACATATTTTCCTTTCCAGATATCAATGATTTTGTCTGCTAATGTCATCTGGAAGGAGCCTCTATGGTTAGAATTTCCCTAAGACCTGAAGAGCTTGGTTGTAAACTTTTCTCCAGGAGCTTCCCCAGAAGAAACCATTATTTTTTACCTATGAGTTATGTACTAAGGGAACCATGTCTTGTGCTGCAATACATGGCATAATTTATAACCAGTTGGCAAGTAAGAACATAACACATTCCCTAAATATTTAACTCATAATGAAGAGTCATTAGCAAACAGCTTTATCAAGGAAAGATTCATAGTAATGTTTGATGAAAGAAACACAGTAGATCAAAGTTTAACTAACCTTGGCATATCAAAGCAAAAATAGGGGCCAAATGTCAATAAACAGTTGCTTATCAGCACAAAAAATCTATAATATTCTGAAAAAAAGAATCTGAAGTAAAAATCTTGACAAACATGAAATACATAAATTTCTATTGCACATTTTTTATAAGAAAAATGTTTTTCCATCCACAGGGTTGCCATTACTATTTGAGTAAAAGATTCCCTGATTTTCCATGATACTCATTTCCCCCTGATTTTCCCTGAAATTCATATATTCTTTAATTAGGATTTTATCATTTCTCAGGACAGGTATGGGGTAAGGGAGAGTCTTGACCCTCTTTTTGTCATTCCAGTGGTTGGCTTCATAAAACAAAGAACTGCACATGCCTTCTTCTATTTCAGTTCTATGAAAGTAATAGCTTTGAGGTGGAAAGAAGTGGCTGATGGGCTTGTGTTAAAGAGCTATGAGGTATAAAATTTTAATTTCCATTCAAATGGAGCGATACATTTCCTTGGCTGCGATATCACCTAAACATTAGAATGCTTGAAATATTGTCACCACATTTTAAAACAAGAATAACATGCAAATGAAAAGTATTGAAAATCGAAAGAAGTAAACATTTCATGAATTTGTAGCTCAACTCCAAACCCATACAGTGTTTGCATATTTTGAATAAAACTGTGCCATTTCTTACTAAAGTTCACATAAAGTGACAATCAGTTGAATTAGGAGATGTAAAATATGCCAAAGTGATAGGATCAGATGAACCATATTTTTCTCATGAAAAAAGGTGACAATTTCTCTGATTTTTCGAAAAATCTCTCTGTTTCACCTCATATTCCATAGTCAAGCATAAGTCCAAGATATTCCCTGGTTTCCCTGATTTGGTGGCAACCCTGGTCAAGGACTATATAAAAATCTGTTGAGGAAATATAGGTAAAACAATCTTGCTAGCTCCTAGAAAATTTGAGCTATGGGGTAAATGATGGTATGATCTTAACCTTCTCATCTAGTGCTATCTTGAATGGTATGTACATTCAGTAAGGTTGGCACTGTATTTCCATGAGAGGTACATATCTGCAATAGTGCCCACATAAGGTCAAATCTGCCAACAAAAAGTGATAGTAAGAAACAATGAAAAAAATAAATCAAGAGTTATGCGGGCGGGCTAACTACAAAGGATTATCATATGGAGTTAAGAAGGTGCAGAGTGAACCTGCATTGTGCTCAATTCCAAAGACTATCCAATGTAATCACCAAATGTTGGCCTAGTGACAAAGACTACACATTATATTATAATAAGAGATTAATGAAGCTCCAGGGAAGAGTTCATTCTGAATTATTTTTGTATTGCTCATATATATACGGGCAATACTCCAACAATACTCCACAGGACGCACATTGATAATAGCGGGTACTGAAGTGCTACATCCTGTATATATAAACATTGGCCTTATTATTATTATTGTTACAATTGTCAGTATATGCAAAATTGAATGTGACGCTTACTGCTGTGTGCAGAACAACATTTGGTTTGGGGCAAAACCTCCTGGTCGCTACTCAGTTCGCTATCACTAAAACTTTGCCTCTCCATTGCATATAGGAAAATTAGTCTTTCTTTCCAAACGATACTACGAGCAGGAGGTCACATTTCCACCATGGACTCGAGGCTTACATCGTGGGGCGCAAAAACTTGATGTTAGCTTAGCTCAAAATACTCAGCAGTAAGCCCTGTGATTGACTGCAGACTTCGCAACCTACTCACCTGGTCAAACAAGGGAACCTTCAACGCTTAATAACTTTCATTATGCTTCAGGTAGTATGCGTAGGGGAAAGTGGAGTAAGATGCGCCATTTTCAGATTTCTTGACCAGGAGCTCTTACACAAGCACAGCTCCCACTTTTTCCCACCCAGCGATTTCGAAAAGACAATTTTAAAGGAATACAAATGTCAGGAATACTAAAGGACAGATGAAGCTACAGCTTTGTAAGTTTAAATTGATCAAGTTCCAAATTGTCCTTAACACAACATATGCCTTTTGTGACAGTTGAATCAGTGGCGGTTCTACGGGGGGGGCCAGAGGGGGCCACGGCCCTCAGAAATTTTTCTGGCCCCTTCATTGGCCCCCCACTTTTCAAAGAAGATATTATGAGTTTTCTTGATTTTCCAATTCTCTATAGAGGAAAATCTCTTGTAAGCGCCTCGGGCCCACTGGTTGATGGTCTGGCTTTCCTAAGAGGCTAAATATACTTCTAAGGGCTTCCAGCTATGGGAGGCATTAAAACTCTCTATAATAATAATAATAATAATAAATGAAATCTTTATACAGGATGTACATTTCAGTGTTACGTACATTGCTTTTAATACGTATCCTGTCAAAATAAATGATTACAAACTTATCAATAAAATTAAAATGGCTTCCTAAATGTTAAAATGATTCCTCATATGTTCTTTAAATATTAAAGAGGCTGTCGGTTTGACTACTTTGGATAGGTAGGTCACTGTATATATTAACACCCATCGACCGAAAGCTAGACTTGGAAACTTGTAATTTGACTTTTGGAACTCTAAGTATAAACCCATTATACTTGTATTCTGCTTTTGTGCTCCGACAGTGAAAAAGTTTTGAAAGTTTTGACGAAGTTGTCTATCAAGATACTTCCTAATCAATAGTACTGCATGCTTTTTCATTTCATTCTGTATTGGTGGCAATTCTTCTGTCTAAAGATTATAGCTTTGAAAGTTGTGTGTTTATTAGGCTTAAATTTGCTGTACAGGCATATAGAAGAACAGGCAACAAAATTCCTCTGTAGATTTTAGAAATATATGACCTTTGAGAGAGGAGCAGCCTCAGTTTTCCAGACGTTTTCTTGTACACTCGGTGGAAATTGGTATTAAATGAGAGTATTTGGTCCATTATTATACCTAAGTACTTGTACTCTTGTGTGGGAGCTATCGTTTGATGACTATACTGCAATCTGATACAATCACCGTTTTGCACTAATTAACAAGCGAGGTGGGCTTAAATAGAAGTTGGTCATAAATTGTTGTGTAAGATAGGCAAATGTATCAAAGTTCTGACAGAGTAACACATGCTTTTTAGCTATGGATAAGTGCATAAGTTTTAAAAGGAGAATGGGTGACGCATGTGAGAATGAGCAACAGGTTAAAAAGGCTAAAGAGAATCTAACGCCGTGAAGGAGACTTGTTAAAACATTTTTGAGAAATTCTATGTGCCACGACCTTTTGAGTCAGCTAGCACTTCTATCCATTGAGTCAAATCGTGCCGAATCACTAGACCTAGAGCAGTTTGTTAATGAGTTTGACTCAAGACATGACAATCGCCGTATTAAATTACACTGAACGGATTTGAACAGAACAACTAAGACAAATTAATGAAACCTTTGCTCACCTATTGCAAGTTCATTTCTGTCTTCAAAGATCAGGTTCTTAAAACACTCAAGATCTTTTTCTCTGTATGCAAGTTTTGTTTGATTGAAATGATATAACTTCTTAACTGGTGCATTTAAATTTTATTGTGAGCAAGCTGGAATTTGTGCTACTGTAAGCATTCCATAGACCACAAACTACTACTCCAGGATTACTTGTAACTGTCCTCGCAGTGATGACGCCACGGAGGAAATAGGAGTCATGTCCCCCCAGTTTTCTCTAGGATCGATTTTCGAATCGTCTAAATTCGACGAGAAAATGTTGAGGATGGGGTGAGGGACCTCCATAAAAATTCAAATCTTCTTTAATTAGTACCATTGCTATTTATCGCGCTGTCAAGAGTGCTTATACTTTCTTTTATGCTCGCTGTTGTCTTAATAGTAGGATAGTCATTTCCTTGCATTGAACTGGGTGTGGCAATCAAAGGGCGTGGTGATGTTAGGGTGAGGCTCCAAGTGTCTCCTCAATCTGTGATGGCTGGTCCTCAACTAGCCCCCCCAGTTCTTGTGGGCTAGAACCGCCCCTGAGTTGAATACTGTCGAGTGAAGTAGTACCAGACTGCACCCTTGTGGTGTCAGTTCTGTGGCGAGCACGAACCTTAATAAAAACTCGCATGTAAATAATGAACGCATGTAAATGGAAACAGCGAAGGACGACAGAACAAACAATCACAATGTTTCGGAAAGAAAAGGATCCGATCACAGAAGATGAAAGATGTGCCATTGGCAAGGTCAGAGGCAAAGGCCCAGTCACATCTCAAGGATTTGTGTGACTTTGCCGCATTCTCATTGGTATTCTATGGCCATTCCGGTAGGAAAAGTCTACTTCTAAAGTCAGAGTAGCAACCCAGCAAATCCCCCTACTGATAACACATTATCCCTTACCTCTAAGCCAGGGGTGGGCAAACTTTTGAATGCAATGGCCATATTCACAAATTCTAAGTCTTTCAAGGGCCGCATAGTATGTTGCAAAATATTTCTCAAGATACAGAGTGGTATATAAGCAGCTATTGAAGTAATATTAAGTAATATTAAACAGTAGAAACTTGAACTGATGCACGTACATTTGGAAGACGAAGTCATGTAGTGACTAACTGTTATGAAAAGGACAATGTCAATGAGAATGCCATAAACGAAAAGGACAATGCCATAAACGAGGTAAATTTTGCTTCATAACAGTTTTTGGCGGGCCGCAAAAAAGCACTTGGAGGGCCGTAGTTTGCCCATCTCTGTTCTAAGCCATTTTCCCAGTAGGTTTTCCCTACTTCCTACGATGCTCCATTCTCCCCTACTGTGGATAATTTCCCTGCGCTTGGGAGAAGTGTCTCGAGCTGAATCATAGATCAGCTCGAGATCCAAACCATGCAAATAGGGGTTCGCAATAGAGGCATGTAAAATATGGGGGGGGGGGTGATCAGTGGGGCTGTCTTGCAAATAAGGGCGCAGCGGGAAGCTATTTCATTGCAAATAGTTACTTGATACTTCCATATTTGCTAAGTCTCCCTTATTCCGGTGGAGACTCAAGCATTTTAGTGTTATCCCCACCTGACTTCCAACAGTGACAAACTATTGTAAAATCTCCAGCATTTCTTTCAATTTGAAGAAACATTCAAAAGTCGCCTATTTGAGTTCAAGGTTGCCAAGTCTCACGGTTCGGCCATGAGACTCACGGATAATCACTTCTTTTCCCAGTCTCACGACGGGAGTTGCTTTTCTAACGGATTTCTTCCTGGGTCTCACTCTTCTTGCAATTCAGATCAAAGGCCTCACTGATTGCCATACACATTACATTCCACTGCATTGCTTATGACAATCACTTGCCTAGACCTGTCACTTGGATTGATTTCTTTTGTAGAAACAAAGCTTACTGGTCTGACGTGGAGTATTTCTCACTTAATTTTAGTAACATTTCGCAATTAGATGATCAGGAGAAAGATCGTTTGTATGAGGAATTTATTGATTACAAAACCGTTGCCATGTCCAAACTCCCTGATCATTCCTTTAACACATGCTATTATTTAAGAGAGCGATGTTGCTGATGAGTATCGTATGGATGTAATATGGCACCACCTTTTCCAAATGAAAAGCTCTGTTCATAATAACTATAGATTTCGATTGTTGTTCAAGATGGCTCGATTGGCGATGGTTGTATCCCATTCTAACGGTGGAATTGAACGTGTATATGCTCTTATCAACAAAAATAAAAATGAAGGCAGTGACAGAAATACACTTGTCTCACATAAGTATTTCACCGATTTATTTAAAATGGCGTCAAGACCAGGTTAGCAAATTATCGCATATCGAGAATAAAGAGGTTATTTGAATAATTAATCAAATTTCCACCGTATCCAATTTTAATTTTGACCTATTTAACATATGTTGAACTTTTTCCGCCATTCTGGATATGGTGGTGAAATACTTATATGAGGCTAGTGTATGTTGGACATAGAAGGGACATTGTCTTCAATCCTTACTGTTAAATTGGACAAACCACAAGCTTTCTGCAAATGTTATGAGCTTGCACCAGACGTAAAACGGTCTGTTTTACATACGATTACACATCCTCGTCATTTGATAACACACTATTTTTGTTCATTGTTACGATTGTTTGTTCTTATGTTTAAAGCCTGTTCTCTGTGTTTTTCTGGAATGTTTTGAATGTGAAAACAACAGGTGTTTAGGCATTCTCAATGGTCTAATATTAAAGTTACTGTAGTGGCAACTTCTTTAAATCTGTAGAGAAAAGGGGGGATGGGGGTTCCGAATGTTTGAAAGAAAGAAACATAAGGTTCCAACGTTCCTTAACTCTTTCCTTGTAGTTCAAAATGTTTCTTGAATTTTAGTGTGTCTAAAGGTAGGTTTCTTATAAACCTGTTCCTTATAAACACAATCGTGTAATCCCCAAAGATCGATGTTCATATGCGTACGTGTGCCTCTCCATTTCTCCGTGCCATTATTTCCCCTCTTCATTTGTTCAAATCCCGATGTACATACATACATACATACAATTTTATCTGATAACGCAGGTTAATAATGGCTACAATACTGTAGATGTCGACCTGTAACTAAAAGTTTATAAAAATCATTTTGCTAAAATAAAGTAATGTTACAATAAAATATCAAGATACATGTGAAAATGTATTAATCTCAAAAGTAAGAATATCTAATGTCCTTATTGTTATTAAAAGTAGCTCCCTTCTTAAAACTTGTAGTTATAATGGTGTCTTTGATCGATTTCAATTTTTCTTTGAACGTGTCCTTGTTCTTTATATTCGTTATATCATCAGCTACAGCATTCCAAATAGCTGGGCCTCTAAATCTGAGACTGTTCCTACCTATCTCTTTCTTTGGTCTAATTATCTGATAATTGTTCTCTTTCCTTATTCTTTTTCTTTGATTAACATTAATTAACATTTTCTTTGATTAACATTTTCTTCCATTTTCTATTCCCTCTCTTGACAAACAGCTATTGCTTGCAAACTGCACAAATGAAAAATGAAAAATACAGCAGACGGCTGCAAGCCGCTCCCGCAACCTTAAACAGACGGCTGCAAGCCACTTAAACAGTTCCGAGTAACTTCCTGTTTTGTGGCATGACCTGCATTTTTCAAAACCTGGTTACCTGCACTTTACAGTTGCCCCTGAACCTTTCTTCTCGTGCTACAAGATGATGCACTACCTTTTGTCTATTCAGCGGAATGGACTTCACATTCCTCATGAAGCTCTGCCCAATCGTTCCTAATACTTTCCCAGCCTTTTGTTTAAGCTGTCCAATTATATTCATTATGGTTCTAACACTACGAGCACTAGTGAGCACTGCTGGGTCCGTAAAATACCTTGATCTTTAACATCTAACCCTTCAACTCGCCTTCAACTCGTTTGAAGGCATGATTGACACTTGTGCTCAAGTCTGCCAGCAACACTGGTGTGGTCTGAAAACTTGATTGACACTACTAGTGCTCACTTTGGCGGGAGCACTAGTGGAGTTTTGAAAAGTTGGCACCGGCATCATCCCTTAATACTGAAATTCCACTACAGCTCGAATCTTGATGGGATTCCTGTCAAACTCGAACAAGAGGAATGCGACGGTAGTTCCGGTTTGGCCACTTCCGTTCATCTCCTTGTCAGCACATATAGTAGTCTCTGATATCGGTGTAAACACTGTACTCTTATTTTGAGCGAAATACTGTGAAAAAATTGCTTAATGGTGTGTTTGCAGAAAGAAGAAACACTTAAGTAACAAAGCTGTAAAGAGCGCCAAGTGACAGAGAACTTGGGAAGTAGCAAGAAAGCTTCAATTTGGATAAAGCAACTATCAATTTCAAGTATTCGTAACTTGAAGACTCTGCAATATAAACAATAGGCCAGGTACAAGTTTTCATATATCATGCATGCCTTCTATGTGGAACTCTGATTTGTAAACAACATGATTTTCTATAGTGATGAGTTATGGCCCATGATTAAAGGAAGGACTATTTCCGTTCTGCAAGTACTTTTTATTGGGTACTCTCGGGGACAAACTGGCTGTTTATTCAGTACCGGGGATAAATATTATTATCATGACAGGATTTTGAGGACATTTATAACATTAAACTTGTTAGAAGATTTCTCCATCAAGAATGTCAGTGGTCTTTTATGCCACTGCAAACTACAGTATTTCACAACATAGACCTTGGCAGAAAAGGGGCCCCCTGTGTACTCCGAACTTTGTGTGTGGGTACAAAATCTTAAAATTTTTAGGCACATATAATTTATGTTAATCAAACCTTTACATTATATTTCTGTCGTTATAGAAGAGTTTCAAAAACGTATGCAAAGACCTCTCAGGATTTCTATCGTATCATCATGAGGGGCTTGTCAACATGCATATTTTCATCAGTATTACTGCATCAAGTTTTACTCCTAGGAGGGGTACTCCTTACTTCTCTATACGGGGGGGTCCATGTCAATATTTGGGGTCTGGGATTTTATAAAAGCAATCATATTTGGGGTCTGTGAGGAACAGCTGTAAAAAAGTCAATATTTTGGGTTTGAGACGTACAGCATAAGAAATTTTCAATATGTGGGGTCTTAGAATTGACAGCGAAGTTACGAAAGAAAAACAAATTATAAAGTTCTATTACCATAAATATGACAACGATAATCTTATATTGCAAATGATATTCAGATATTGTCTACATAAGTATGATATGAGATTTATGATGTGAAGTTGTGATATTCAA
This sequence comes from Mastigias papua, assembly GCA_964019165.1. Lineage (NCBI taxonomy): Eukaryota > Metazoa > Cnidaria > Scyphozoa > Rhizostomeae > Mastigiidae > Mastigias > Mastigias papua. The sequence continues at coordinate 16,517,963 of OZ025274.1, forward strand.
TGAAACTTTATGTAAGTAGTAGTCCAAAATATATTACAATATTTATGGTCTCAAAATTTTGAGACTCAATATCTGGGATTCCTCTAAACTGTGACTTAATATTTGGGGGTCAGCTACAAATTGTTGACATGGACCCCCCGTGTAGAGAAGTAGTGAGTACCCCCCTGGGGTTTTACTTCAGACTTATTTCTTGTATACAAATCAGAGTAACGAAAAAAGTTTATAAATACCTTAAAGTAGTTAAATCTAGCCTATGTCTTCTTTAAAAAGCATTTAGATTACACATATTAAGGCATGTAGAATTTTTCGCTCATAGGCGACCACTTGTAATCACCTAATGGCCTCCGTTCATTAAAACAATGCGAGGTTGTTACCTTGGAGGAGGCTGGTAGCGTGTGATTGTGACCCACTGACCAAGTCGCGCGAAATCTTGAGCTGGCGTCAGCGTCAATGATTACTTCACTGTCGAACGCACTGGACGTGCCTCGTATTATTTATGTTACTTGATTGTAGAATAACGCTGACCACTGTTCTTGACACATGCAACACATGGTAAGTTGTTTTAGTTTTTCCATTGAGTATTAAACATTTAAGTGGTCTTTGCTTTTTGTGTATAGCTGGCTAAAATTCAAGCAGAAAACTCATTCAATCAGTGTTGCCTCCACACCAAGGACTTAGGTAAGTAGAATAACCGTCAGTATCTGGAATAAGTCATTGTATTATCGTGTAATTGTACGCCAAAGCCAAAAGCCAAGAGTTTCTCACCAAGAATCAGTGGCGGCCCTTGGGTTCCTCAATTGGGAGGGCAAATTGGGTGTGGTCCAATAAAACTTTAAGACTTTAATTGGGTGTGCACACTCCACAGTTCTTAATTTTATTGCTTCCCTCCAGCTAGCAAGGTGGTCAAAACTGGATGAAAGTATCACTACTGCCAATGATCAGTATGTTCCTTTGATTAAATTAAAACCATTTTAGGTACAATTGGTCTTGTAAAACTGTTCATGGAAATGAGTATCTTTCAGTCCAAGGGCATTAAAAGAAACCTTTGTTAAACAGATATATGTCTGTAATAAATGATACAAGCTGAAGCAATAAAAATCAAATGCAGCTTTGACTATTTTCAGTTTACGTTAAATTGTAGAGCCTCCTGACCAATGTAGAGAGGAATATAGCTCTCCTGTTGTTGAGTGGGACAAACACATCAATCACTTTTTGATTGAAATTAGAGTCTTTTATAAGGCCATTTATAAAGGAGAGCAGTGAAAGATATAGTAAAATATGTCCTTCAGATTTTCAATGAGCTTTAGAAACTTTAGTATGTCAGATAAATGTTGAACAGATCTGGAAATATTGCATTTGGACACAAAGTATGTACATGTGGCACATATGACATAAACTGTTGGAAATATATTCCAGATAGATTTTAAAGCTTTCTGTCTTAAAAGTAATGGAGACTGGCTCAAGAAGACCAGGCTGGCTTCTTTTCCATCAGTTGACTATTTATAAAACTATAAAAACAGTTCTGATTTGAAGATATTATCTTGTTTGCACAAACTTAGAAATTACAATAATCAAGGCATGATACTCACATTAGGGAATGAGAAAGTGAACTATGAATGCACTTAAAATAGCAAAGAACACATTTACAACCAGTGAATTGTGAAAAGGCCTTTGCAAAATAAGACTAAGCTAATGGGCATAACAATAAACCCAATGAACAGTAGGATATGTTTCTGCTATGCTCTGAATAACCCTATGCTGGTCACTCATCAAACAAATATTTGCTTTTTATGAGTCCTTAGGAGAATACTATCCATAAAGCTGAGCATTTGGTAGATATATAAACAAAACAGATTCTCTTGACCATCATATCATACACAACATAAATCCATACAACAACATTCTGTAAGTAATTTGATACATCAATTGTGTCATCTACAGTCACGCTTTCCGTAAATTGAGTTTTTAAACTGGAGTTTTCATTGCACAATTTCCAATATGATGTCAAACAACTTCATTGGAAAAATGCTAAAATATTCCAAAGTACAATAGCAACATCAGTGGTCATTGGAAACAAAACCAAGAGCTAGCTACTTTCCATTGTACACGAAATTCACTTGGTTTACATAAACAACTTTCGTCAAATAACTATGGCCTAGGGTCTAGATACTTCACATCTCCTTTTCTTGCCACAGTTACCACGCAGACAGGATGCAATTGACCATTTCCTACTGCAGTCATAAGTACAACAGTGGAGCAAGCACAACTGGTTCAGGTTCAGGTTTATAATTTTAAATTCCATCTAACATACATTTCCATAAATAAAATACAACAATTTAAATAAACAGTTTACAATTCAAGGGAAAGGATAACAAATTAATATGAAGCAAAAAACAAACAAACTAATACGAAGGAGAGAAGATTGACAACTGAAGATTGAGAGTAGCTTGACTCTGACCTCGTGAACTATGACCTCTTGAAATAAGCAAGTAGGCTTCTATCGCAAGTTGCCCTCAAGATCATAACATCCACGGCAATACAGTAATGGTGGTTGTTGCTGCACCAGAGAGGGTAAATATTTTCTTGCCCAACTTTCGTAAATTTTAGCCAATCGGATGGTGATTATGGGGGAATATAGCCTTTGATGTTTGCCAATGCGCATGTCAGGCAGCTAATGCGAGGGGCAAATTCAAGTTTGCCCTGCAAATGACATCATAGGTCATAGGTATCTATCTATGGTATCATCATAGACCATAGATGCTCTAAGCTATGACGCAATGGTTTCTGTTGAAGCGAGGCTCTAAGTTGACAACAAAATTATCTTGAATCTAGCTTTACCGACTGTCTGCTATATGCTAGATTGTATTTCTCACTGGGCAGAAAAATATTTATCTTTTTATTTTTCTTTGGGAGGGCATTGCCCAATATGCCCCTATTTATACCAAGAATATGAAAAGCAAATTGGATGCTGGCTTCTTTGCGGAAAGCTGCAGGCGAAGTTCGGGGAAAGTCTCGGTTGCATGGGTGTGAACCGGAGGAACACTTAGCTGTTTATGGAAATATGAAAGGGGCTCGGTAATTTTAATCAACGATCCCAGTTTGAGGAAAACTTCATTCGAACATGACATTTGCTGAGGAAAGCAGAACCGCTTTAGGTACTATTTAAAGGTAAACGTCCATGTTCAAAGCCTAGCACCTTGCTATAAAAACATCCCTTTAAAATGAGTCCACTTCATAATATAATGGAAACTCATCCTCATAAATAACGTTACAGTAAAAATATTTAAAAATTTAAATTTAGCAGTATAAGACAAAAATCCCCATTTGTGACTACCTCTCCCCAAAAAGGACATGATAGACAAGCCTTACCGCCCCCAACAATTTTTGTTCCGTAAAATGTTAAGAGTTCTGGATTGGCCCAGTCTTTATCCGTCCTACAGAATATGTAATAAGTCGTCTTTATACAAATCTTAAATATCTGTCTAACAATGTTTTTTGAATAATGTTGTATTTTCCTATTTTCCTTGCCGCATTTTCTTTCAAGTTGGTTAAAAAACCACAGGATAACTCTAGAATGATTACGGTCTTCTCTTGGCGGACTATGATGATGTCTGGTCTCTTCCGTGCTGCAGTGACAACTGTGGGGCAAGGGTAGCCTGGAATATCCACAAAAGCTTTCAGATCCCTCATGCCATCAATGCTTCTCAATAGAATTGCAAGGATAGAGTTGTGTCTCGCAGTTTATCTCCGTTGTTGGAGGTGAACTTTACAACCCAAAGCAACGTGTAGCAGAGATTGACTATTTCCTTTTCATGTGAGGCATGTGTCCATTGCTGCTTTTCCCCACATAACCATATTCTTTAATATAGCCAAATTATTGTTCATGTATCTGTTCATAAAGTTGTAGATATTCGATGGGGGAATGTTTCTTACATCTATCCATAGCTTTTTGAGTTGATCATTACTAAGAGACAAGATCAGTTTCATTACCCTTGATTTTGTAGATCATTTGAAATCTTTTCAATGTGTTTAGCTCTCACAGATGTTGATACGTCCGTTGTTTCTCTGAATTCAGCCACCTGCATGCTTTCTTGTGCGTTGGCTTGATGTTTGTAATTTGTATCGGGATTCAGAGATTTCCTCAGACGGATATGCTTGGTTGTTTGACATTGCTGATGCTTTGTTGAAATTTTGATAATGTTTAGACCAGATATTTCTTTGGAGAGTGTCACTATATCAAATGTGCCATTGATGGGAATTTCTAACCATTTCCTCATGAATGATGTGCCAATCAAGTCAAGAGTTTGCTTTGCCCAAGTGATATTTATATCAGATATTGTAAGATCCCAGCCTACGTTTGACACCTGAACTTTGAGTATAGTGTCACAGATGGAGAGCTTTTAGGCTTCACCACCGTGATTTCCAAGTTCTTTCTTCATAAAAGAATTATATCATATAGTCTGAATTGAATCAAAGTTCACCAAATTTCATAACGCAAACTAACGCAGCTATTTTTCTAATGTAATTAACGCAAACTTTATTTTGTCCTCCTGTGAGTTCTATCTCTTCTTTTGCTTTCCTTACTGCTTTCTTCTTCTTATACCGTCTCTCTTCCCGTCTTATCTTTCTGTCTTGTCCTCAACTTTTCCTCGTGGGCTTCTTCCATCCTCCTCGCCTTACTTCTTCGTCTCCTCTCTTCCACGTCAACTTTTCTATTGTTCTATCCTCACGCTTTTCGATTGTCTTCCCTTTATAATTAACTTGCATGGGCTTCTCCGCAGGGGAGGGCGCTGCCGTTACTAAGCAAAACTATAAGTTGTGACATATAGTTCTATTTTATGTCTTGGGTGGAGGGATAGCCTGTCTATATCTTTCAATATCCTCTTGCCTTTTTCGATAAGTGATGTTTTATGCACCTCATCATCCATATTGAAATTGAAACACATACATACATGAACCCCTCATTCATTCTTACACATGGTATCATTGCATTTAGTGATCAATTCTGGGGGAATATTGAGCTGTTGAAGTATTCACTTTTTGTATCCCAAAGGTCTTACACTTATCTACTCGGATGGCCTTGCCAGCCCATTTAACCCATCTTGTAAAAGCATTTAGCAAAATCTGGTTTTCATATTGCTGACCCGTCACGATAGTGACATCGTCAGTGTATTGGAACCAGTGCCTCGGGCTGAAGTGTTGCTAGTATCGATATCCCAACTGTTCGAATTCCTTTGATTTGACAGAAGTAATGAAAGTGTTAAATATCATATTGAATAGTAATGGGATAAGGCAGTCACATTCAATACACCTCTTTCTATTGGAATAAATAATGTTGAGTAAGAAGTTGTTGTCATTGAGGTTTTGAATCCATTATATAGGCCTGAACTCAACCTTTTCATCTCTGTCGGGCTGTGGTGGTATTCAAGGATACAATTTATCAAGTTGTGTTGCACTTCTCCAAAAGCAGTCTTCAGATCAATCAAAGTGATTACAAGTGCTCTTTGGTATTTCTTAGCATGTCTTATGAGGTGTGCCATGTGAGCTATATGTTCATTTGTGCCCACTACTTTTGGGGTATAGCCTTTTTGGATGTTGTTTTCTTCATATCCATGTTGTAATAAGAATTCAAAGATCCTATTTCTTATGAATGATATAATAACCTTTAAAGCTGTACATTGGAGTGTAATTGGGTGAAAATGAGATGGGTCATTTGTTGTATCTTTTTTATGGATCAAAATAGTGATGACATACTAATGCTAGTACTACTACTTATAATTAAAAGTTCATTTCATTGAAAATATTTGTTACATACAGTTGTAGAACTCATTAAATAATAGGTAATTTACAATTGACTACTTGGTTTGAATACAGCACTAGTGACAGATTAATAGGAACAAAAATAATGATTATTAATATAAGTCAATAAGATAGGAGCTCAGGACTAGACCACTCTTTGTTACGTCTGCAGAAGATGTAGTAAGAGTTCTGATTACGATGGTAGTCATCTTTCTAATTATGTAGTTTTTGGTAGTTTTATCAAACTGCAAGGCTGTCAACATGTCAAGGAAGTCAGATGTACGCTTATCAAATATACCTAAAGCACTCATCGACAGGTGTATAAGCTTAACGTTTTTATACTTATTAGGTTGTTGCTGTATCAAGTCCCTATACTTTTGTGCCTTTCTTTCGGCATTGGTCCTAGGGTTGGATTCAGAACCCACGGTCAGTTCTAAAATGTAAAGTCACTCATCAGAAATTGAAAGAAGTAGATCAGATCGCAGATCACCTCCAGTGAGAATAGAAGAGCTGATAAATCCAGGGACGTCTGCAAAGATGTTTGCTTTTTGTAAAGATTGAAATGTTTTAGCAATAAATAAGAGGATGGAATCATGTCTCACAGTGTAGCGGCCCTATTAAAGATACACTTTGCAACCAGAAATGACATGGAGAAGAGATTCTTGTACAAGGCAGAAAGAATAGTCAGATGAAGATGATGATAATAATAATTTTTTTAAGCATTGTTCTTTTGATAATAATAGCTAACCTACAATAATACACCTCACTAAAACTAGGCCGTATAATATTTGCTGCTTCACATTGGAGTAAAAATACAATAAAATAAAAATTATGAATGATATGTATTTAATTAAAATGTTCACGTAGAATTCCATCAAACCTAGGTCAGTTTAATCTTTGTTTTGGCGGCAAAATATATAATAGGTGGAGTGAATAGCAATGGCCATGACTTTTGAGACTAGACGTTTTTGATGTTTTTCCGGTATATCTATACTTTTCAACAAATTGAATAGAGCATCACAAGAACTTTCAAGTACACCTAAAGCACTCATAGACATGTTCATAAAGTTGATCTCCTGATATGATGTTGACAGTGAAGTAATTAGGGGTCTGTACTTATTCAACTTCCAGTCACTGTTAATCTTAAGATTGCTCTCAAAACATACTGTTGGTTCGAGAATAGTAATAAAAATAATAACAATGTTTTTAGAACTTCATTTCATTCATCAACAATTTAAAAGTTACAATTATGCATCTCACTAATTACCAGGCAATGTATAATTGGCATGTCTGCATAAAAGAAATAATACAATAATATTAAAGTAACATACAATAACAGAACGGATAATTACTGAAGAGAAAGACGAAAGAAGTAAGGTTGAAAAAAGAAGACGGAAAAACGAGACAAATTCAATTAAAAGTTTAATAGTTCGGGGTTTGTCCACGCCTTGTTTCTTCTGCAAAATACATAGTACGTGCACCTCACTGCAATGTTCATGATCTTTTTAATGATTACTTTTTGTGTACTTTTGTCGGCGCCTAACTCTTTCATCATGTGTAACAACGATTCAGATGAAGACTCAAGAATGCCAAGAGCGCCCATAGAAATATTTACGAAGTTGATCTTACGATATCGTGGTTTTAGGTCGAGCAAAAGAGGCCTATAAGTAGTAGCTTTGCTATTACTATTAATTTGTATGTTTGTTTCAAATCCAACCGTTAATTCTAAGACATAAAGAGAATTGCCTTGAGCAATCAAGGCAAGATCGGGCCGAAGAGAATCACCAGTAATAAGAGAAGGAGATGGGGAAAAAGGGAGATCAGCATATACGAGGCAATGCTGTATTGAAGAAAATGATTTGTCAACGAACAGTAAAACAGAATTGTGACGCCAGGTGTACCTACCATCCTCTAGGTAAGACCTGCAACTCGATACAACATGCTGAAGTGTTTCTGGATGAAGACAAAAGGAGCAAGATAGTGAATCTGAAAGAGACCATTTAAAAGGTTCTTGCGAGTTGCTAAAGTATTATTAAGATACTTAATCATGAAATTGAAAATATTTTTCGGCATATTCTGTTGCACAGTTCACCATAGACCACGAGTTTTATGATTGGAGAGTTTAAGGATGGAAGACATGATGAAACCTTGAGATGTTAGTTCATGGTTGATGCGATTCTCGTGGTCCCTTTGGATGGCAGAGAGAACCTGCTTTGTAGTCTTGTATTGATCATATTGAATATTTGAGCCCTTGCTGGTCGTTGCCCATAGAGAAATGATGTCAGGATTGGGAGAGGTTTTAAGAGCATTTCTAATGACTGTTTGGCATTGAGTAAATTTTGTGGAAGGTAAAACAAGAGTGACTCCATACTTTGATCTCTGTAGGATAAGAGTATTTAGCGTTGAACTTATTGGAAGATCAAGCCATTGCCTGACATACCTTGTAACAATATGTAGCAATACTAATAATAATAAAAATATTAATAGTTAGTGTAAATATAAGCTAGTAGCCTGTAAAACATCTACATACCAGAATGGAAACTTATACTATGGAAAGAACTTTGTATGTAATGTTGGTATTGGAAAACAACAAAAAACCGGAAGTAAAAATCTGAAAATATATTAAAATTTTGAGAGAATTTAGATTAGAGACATTTGGCCAAGCCTCTTCCCTGGTCGAATTATAATACACAAACTAAACTGCAACAAGTATGGGAAATTTGCTAGAGTATTTGCTCTTCTCATATGTCAATTTTCTTTTTGAAAATATCCACTGATTGTGATATTATGATGTCATCAAGAAGACCATTCCGATAGTCTGTTACTTGCAAGCTAAAGAATCTTTTTTCAAATGATAGTATTATATCTTTGCTTCCTCAACTTCTGACTATTTCCTTTGGTTTGTGATTGTTTATCAAATGGTAATATAGTATCTGTATTTACACCATCCATCTGGTTCTTAAATTTGAAGGCATCTATGAGGTCACCTCTCAATCTCCTTTACACTAAGCTTGAAAGCTTAAGTGACTTTAGCTTATCCCTATATTCCATGTCCTTTAGTTCAGTTACTAATTTTGTTGCCTGCCTCTGAACTCCCTCCAACAGTTTATATCTTTCTTGTAAATTGTTGACCACACACTATTGCAATACTCTGGGTTTGGCCTGATCATGCTGTTATACAGGTGGAGTACCATATGCTCAAAAGATGTACGGATCATTCCAAGTTTACTATTTGCTTTGTTTACTGCTGACTTTATTTACTTTTTAAATTTTAACTAATCATCCATATATGCAACTAGATCTTTTTCACAACTTGATTTTATTGCTTGGATTTGCTTACCATTTTTGTGTATAGTGTAATCAAAGCAGGGTTTTTTCTTTCAAAATGCATAATCCTGCATTTACTGATGTTAAAGTTTAACTGCCAAGTTCTGGACCATTCTTGCAAATTTGATAGATCAAGTTGCAGTTTCTCATTTTCAGTGTTTGCTCGAATCTTTGAAAATATCTTGATGTCATCTGCATACATTCCAACCAGATTGTGAATGAAATCTGGAATATCATTAAAGAAAATATCATTATAATATAATATATTTTAATATATAATATATATTATAATATCATTATTTTTTAAAACTGTCGATTTTATTCAATTTGACGGGATTGGCAGGAGTACTAAATTTGTTTGTGATGATGGTGTTTTAAAATCAGAGTAAAGATTTGCTATCAAACATTTAATGCCGTTAGAAACGTGATGGTAAGACAAAACAGATGATATGAGATTATGATGGACTTCGCCAAAGGCATTTTTGAGATCATGCAGCGTTATAATAAGAGAACGTTGTTTTGTACGGGCTTTGTTGATAATATACGCCATCATAGAGTTATGCTCTATAGTACCGGAAATCTTCGATATAAAGCCTTCTTGAATTGGAGATTCGATGTAGTTATTTCGCTTTAGGAAATCGTACATGTTGTCACGAAGACAGGATGTAAATATTTTAAGTATTACGAATTCAAGAGAGATAGGTGTGAAATTTAAAGGGTCACCAGAATTACCATTTTTATGGATAAGAATCGTACAAGCGATTTTCCATATTGAAGGAACTGAGCCTGTTTTCCAAATGATGCATATGATTTCAGTTAGGAGAGAGCGTAAATAAGGACATCTTTTAAAGCATATGATCGAGACCTGGTCTAAAGGACTGGGAGAAGGAGAGGATTCCATGCGTCGTATGATAGCTGTGACTTTTTGATAGCTTGGTGGCTGAAGATCAAAACTGTAGGTAGGAGCTTGAGACTGAGGTATCCAGCTGGGAATAGCAAATTGCTTATTGGGAAATGCACTAGAGAGAGTCTTGCGGAAAAAGTTAGCACAATGGTCCAATGTGAAGAAGGAGATAATGATGAGCGCTTCTTGAGTAACCGCTTGACATAACTCCAAAGGTTCTTAGAAATCATGGAATCATGGTTCAAGGTAGCAGAGGTGATCGAAGGTGTTGTTTGCAACTTGGACCGTAAAAAATGAGAGACATATTTTATTTCACGCAGAGGAGCATTATTATCTTGCAAATGTTTTAGGACCTTGAGTTTACGTGGTGTGAGATCGCTAATATCATTTAATATCATTATTATCTGCGTACATATTTGGTGTATATTTTGTCAGGGACTCTTCAAAATCATTGGTATATAAAATAAATAGAAGAGGGCCTAAACATGACCCCTGAGGAATGTCACAATCAACCAGACCTTTCTCTGAATTCTGGCCATTAACAATCACTACCAAAAATCTTGGAACACTTGCATTACTTTTTAACTCGTAGAGCAATCTCCCCCTCTCCCCCCTCAGAACAATGTTGAATTAATCAGGAGTTACTCGCAGCAGACACGTCAATGTGCTCTCAAATAGCACTCTAGCAACTAAGCTTTTACCTCAACATTGTTTTTAGGGGGGAGGGGATCAGTAGCTGTCAAATTTGACCGGAAATTCACTATTGTCAAATAAACTTCATTGTTCAATAGGTGTTCCAAGGACTTTTGGCAGAGATTGTCTGGCACAAATATGGTTGTAAGGAGAATTACATGATGGAAAAAATATGTACTATAGGGTTTTCCGTGGTCCTGATTTCAATGGATTTGTTGCCAACTCCATATCTGTAATGGTTTAGGAGGTAGAGATAGTGACAAGCATCAATTTTGTGCTGTTTCTACCATGCCAGAAAGACTATCCGAATCTGAAGGCACATGAGTTCATACTTCAAGTTAATAAGCAAAACTGCATTTTTTCCACTGAGAATAAAGTTGCTGTCTGAATTGTAGGCTAGTAAATTGACGGTTCACTTAAGGCGTAACTGTAATTTGCGCGATAGCTTATTACTTATACGATCAAAATTTCAAAGTCTCAACTCGCTTATTTCTTGTATGACTTAGACCACAAAGATGTCGGAAGAGTTTATCTAATTACTTATAGCAACACAACCATTTAGATGTTTCTGCTGAAGCAGTCTGATCTGGAGTTTATATATTGCATTAGCTGCACCCTCTGCTTACGAAAGTAACAAGTAACGCTATGTCGTCAAATCGAACAAAGGCAATAAAGTTCTGTAATATGCTCACCTATTTAGAATATGGCGACCAATAAAAAGAAAAAGAGCGCATTATGTTCAGATATTAAGGCAGGTGCTAAGAGAGTAGGTTTTGCCTTTAAAAGAAGGTCCTGTTATTGGAGAATAGACCCAGTGGAGTAGGATTAGCAGATGCCTCCTTCAGGTGCTGGTGTTAGACCTTGGCAAGGGTACTAATATTTGTTTCACCGGCCCTGTACATACTCCTGATACACAGCTAAAACGCCCAGCATACAGTTATATTCACTTTATCAACATGTATACCAAATCACTCCCTTGTATTGCTACGGGCTGCAGAAATAACAGCTAATAGCTTGAAATGATTTATGTGCTTGCCCGCTTGCTTCCGTGCTACAATAACGTATTGTAGCTTGCAGATAAAACTGTCCAATGCACCACACCAGAAAACGAGTCAAAACAAAGATATTGAAGGTACTCGCAGCACACAAGTGTGTTGCTACAGTACGAGCACCGGTATCCCCTCTAAATTTCTGTAGGAGACGATCTGTTCGCTGACATTATCACTGTACGAAAGGCCTCCTACTTTCTCACCGCTCTTTCAATTTCCAAGACCAAGAATCTCTCTCACTATGTGCTTATTGTCTAGCTCTTTGTTGCAGCTGCCATACACGTCACTTTTCGTAGTTCCTCCGTAGTAGTGATGGCCCGCAGTGCTTTTGCAATGGTAGCGCAACAGCGATTTGGCCACGGTTTACCATTACATTTCCAGCTTGTGTGATTCAGTATTAGGCGATATCGAAGAAATAGCCGCAGTAAAAGTGGTACACGGATAAGTACATTTGTAGGAATATGGAAAAGTACGTTGATATTATCGAGAGGAGAGTAAAATCGAAGAAATTGTCACGGTTTACCATTTTACGCAGATAAACATGAATAGGATTACAGTCATTTCTTGAAAAATGGTAAACCGTGCAGTTTTTCTCCCCTTTTTCTCAAAAAGGATGCATGATGAACACGATCGCCAGCCTAGAACAGTGCATCAGTACTTCACCCCTCAATTGAGCCCTTACCTCGCACAATATCAAATTTTCAATATGACCAATAAGATCAGCGACATCAAAAACCCTATACAGTATAATCCAGATATAACGTACTTCAAGGGACTAACTGATTTGGTACGTTATAACCGAAGTACGTTATAACCGAAGTACTTTGTAAAACCTCGAATAAAAATACCATTATTGGCAGCAGGGTAGTGGTGAATGTCCCTGGCAGAGGAACTTTTTAGTCAATGGCAGAGCATTCCTATCGGTATCCGGAGGAATTTGTAAAAATCAACTGATAGTGGTGACAGGCTAGTTAGCAGCCACTGCGGAAAAAAGTAGTTCTAGGGGCCTGCTTTTCCTAAACAGCCCCTAAGAATTATCATGGAAATGCTAAACAGACATAGTATAGAGCTTGGCAAAAGGGGTGGTGATACCCATCGGCTTATTAGTCCGGCCCGGTGGATGGACTGTGCCCCAGCAGGCAGACATGCACCGTCATCCAGCGACTGCTGGAAAATATCTACATGGAATGTGAGAAGCCTATATCAGGCTGGAAAACTTGCAAATATTGCCAAAGAAATGATAGGAATGAATATAGATGTATTAGGGGTACCAGAAACATTCTGGAAAGATAGAGGAGACTTTAGATACCATTTACCCAATAATGAAGACTTTAGGGTCATCTTTGCAGGTGGGAATGCACATAGGAAAGGCGTTGCTTTTGTAATGAGAGGCATTGCGATGGATAGCATTATAAATTATAGTTTGAAATCTGAAAAAATAGTAATTGTCAGATTATTATCAAAGCCCAAAAACCTTCTCCTTTGTCAAATTTACGCACCAACTGCAACAGATTCGGATGAAGAGATTGAGAAATTTTATGAAGAAGTAGAACATGCAATAAATGAAACAAAGAAATGGGATGACATAGTTATAGTGATGGGGGATTTCAACGCCAAGATCGGGAAAGGGAAACGAGGTGAAGTGGTAGGACCGCATGGACTAGGTGAAAGGAACGAGAGAGGGGAAAGATTAGTAGAGTTCTGCATAAGCAATAATTTAATAGTTTACAATACTTGGTTCGAACAGAGAGAAAATTCAAAGCACACTTGGTCAGCCCCAGACGGAAAAACGAAAAATCAAATAGATTACATCATGATACACAGAAGATATCGCAATAGTATAAAAAATGCTAAGGCCCGACCAGGCGCGGATTGTGGATCAGATCATAATCCAGTTGTTATAAATATCAAAACAACACTCAAGCGATTGAAAAAGAGCAAATTTTCAAGAAAAAAAGTGGAATGTTTCCAAGCTTGACAAAGGAACAATGAAAGAGAAATAAAAAGTAGAAAGTGAGAGATTAATTAATACAACGAATGATGGGAAATGTTGATGAAGTCTGGAGCAAGCTTAAGGAATGTCTTATTAAAGCTGCAGATACAGTTTGTGGCAAAAGAAAATACGCAAAGAAACAAAGCTGGATCACTGAAGAGATATTGGACAAAATGGAAGAAAGAAGAATGTGGAAAAGAAGTGAAGAAAAATATAGAAGTCTATCCAAAACTATTAAGAAAATGTGTAGAAAAGCCAAAAATGAGTATTATAATGAAATTTGCAATGAGATTGAATCACTGGATAAAGCACACAACCCAAAAATGTTCCAAAAAGTAAAACAGCTTAGGCCTAGGAAGTTGCAATCAGCAGAGGGTGCGAAGAATAAAGATGGAAAAGTGCTTTTTGATGAAAAAGATATCTTAGAAAGGTGGGTAGAATACATTGGAGAGTTATATTCAGATGAGAGACCTGTCATATGTACAGATACGAATAGCATGCATAATACTGTGAACATCTCAGAAATGGAAGTAAGGGAAACCATCACTAAGCTACCAAAGGGGAAATCCACGGGAATAGACGAAATTCCAGCAGAATTTTTGCAGAATATGGGTAACAAGGGAATAGAAGTGATGACATGGATTTTCAATACATCCTAATAATACGGGTTTACAACCAGGTGATTTTCTTAAATCAATTTTTATACAGCTTCCCAAAGTAAAAAGTACAAAAGATTGTGCAGAACATAGAACAATCAGCTTAATATCACATGCCGCTAAGATTTTACTACACATTATAAAGAAACGAATAACACCACTAGCTGAAAAAAAGATGAGCGAAAATCAATTGGGATTCAGGGAGGGTAGAGGAACAAGAGATGCAATATGCCAAACAAGGCTTTTAGCAGAGAGAATGATCAGCAAAAACAGAAAGACCTTTGCATGCTTTATAGACTTCAAAAAAGCATTTGATAAAGTAAACCATAACAAATTAATCGAGATTCTGACAAAATATGATGTGCCTTCAGAGGAAATAACATTAATATCAAATCTATATTGGTCTCAAACTGCTCAAATTAGGGGAAGGTCAGAAGACTCTCAAAGTTTTAAAATTGAGAAAGGTGTCAGACAAGGCTGTGTTTTGTCTGCAGTGGTTTTTAACATGTACAGTGAAGAACTAATAAATGAAGCCCTACAGGATGAAACTGGTTTAGTTGTAAATGGAGTGGTTATCAATAATATACGATTTGCTGATGACACTGTATTGCTAGCTAACACAGAAGAAGATTTACAAAGACAAGTTGACAAGGTAATTCTTTTTAGTCTCTTATTTTTAGAGTTAGTTTAGGTTGGCCTTAATTAGCTTCTTTTTTAGCTATACATACAGCCAACTGTAAATAAATTGATGATGATGATGATGATGATGAGGTAAATGAGAGCTGCACAGCTTTTGGCATGGAGTTGAATGCGAAAAAGACAAAGGTTATGGTAATGGAAAGCAACCAGGAACGAAAACAACAATAAAGTCAAATGGAATAGCATTAGAGCAAGTAAATAAATATAAATATCTTGGCACACTTATCACAGCAGACACGAGATGCATGCAAGAAATCAAGAGGAGAATAGGAATAGCAAAGAAATCATTCTGGGAGTTGAAGAACTTATGAAAAGTAATGTAAATATGAAGACAAAGAAAAGGCTGCTAAATTCGTATATATTTTCACTATTAACATATGGTTGTGAAGCATGGACAATAGGCAGAGAAGCAGCAAGAAAAATAAATGCATTTGAAACATGGTGCTATCGCAGAATACTAAAAATTAGCTGGGTAAGCAAAACTACGAACAAGCAAGTATATGACCGAATAAATGAGAGACCCACTCTATTAAAGAAAATCGCTAAACGAAAATCATCATTCTTTGGCCATATTGTAAGAAGTCCAAATCGAAATTTGTTTGTTAACATCATGGAAGGATTTATAGATGGGAAAAAATCAAAGGGAAGACCTCGAAGAATGTGGATTGATGACATCAAGGAATGGACCAACATTAAAGAATATGGAAAGTTGAAAAGTAAGGCACTGTGTAGAGAAAAATGGAGATCCATGATAGGCAACCTTCGACTGCTCGAGGACGCTACAGAAATATAAAGATAGATAGAAAAGGAATACACCAGACGTAGTACAGTATAGAACGATATATGCTTTTAGGCCGCTCCTGTAGCTTTTAAAGGTTGAAATAGTACAACTAGAGGCTAAGATAAGCGTCAAAACATGGAAAGATATTGAAAGACTAACATAAAATTTAGTAGTGGGACAGTTTTAATAAGGCGCCCCCGAACGATAGTGTGGAGAAACTTCTGATACCCGTCTTGCTTTGGCCCTGTTGTATACCAGAGCTCTCAGAGACACCAAAAAGACTCGCGTTGTAATTTTATAACGTGTAATGATAATCCATATCAGTAAGGCTGAAACTCCTTACCCAACCAACGTACCGACCAACCTAACTACTACTGAGTTTGAACACTGTATTTATGTGTTTCTACCTACTATAATTAAGTATTACATCATGTATAAAATAGGGTAAAGATCACGTAGTTGCTATTCCTAGGGAATTAATTTCCTTAGTAACGTAACAACAACATTGCAACATCGATCATTACATCGTTTCTAATAATGTTTGTGATTTAAGAATTAAATCAATCAAATTACTTAATTGTCACATTCTCCCCCTATCAAAGTGTGTTGCAGCGTTGATATATTACATGTCCTTGCGTTAATCATCGTCTTCATGTTCTTGTTCGTCTTTATATATTCCTTGTATTCGATTTCTTGCATTGATTTTTGATAATCTAGAAGCTCCGTTTCTTCGTCTGTCGTTGGAGTCTGTTGCAATGGAATCCATGTAACTGTTGTCTCTTTGCATCCCACTAGCCATTGAACTTTTGTTACAGGTACCTGGAACCTCAAGATCGCATATGAGTTGCAAAGGTCTCTCCACAGTGTACCCATTTCCTGTCTTTATTTTGTAGCCACGGACAACTCCATCCTTGCCTATTATCTCATCTTCAATTCGTCCTAGTTTCCATACTGACTTTAGCTTGCTGTTGTCTGTAATGAGAACGACAGACCCTTTTGTAGGTATTTGACCTCCAGATGTGTTGTTCTGCCTCTGACGTTCTTCCAATGCATATATGTATTCGCGTAACCAGCGTTTCCTGGTATGCTCCTTACACGTTTGAATGTATCGCATGCGCTTTGTTGCAGCAGATTTGTCATCAAGTAGATCAACTTCTTGATCCAGTACGGCAGTGGGCTGTCCTCTCATTAGCAGATTGGGTGTAATCACTGGGAAATCATGGTCGTCACCCAAATAGCATAATGGACGATTGTTCATGATACATTCTGTGTCAATCAGGACTTCTTCTAGTTCATCAAACATTAGCATTGCATTACCAATCATCTTTGACAGACACGATTTCATAATTGCAACCAATCGCTCGAAGAAACCGCCCCACCGTGGTGCTCGGGAAAGATTGAACTGCCATCTGATCTGATGCATAGCAAGATAGTTGTTAAGGTCTTCATCCATTCTAAGTTTCATCAAGCAATCCTTAGCTGCCTTGAATGTTTTGGCGTTGTCACTGATAATCTTGTGTGGAAGTCCTCTTCTTGCGGTGAATTCTTTGAAGCTTCTTTGGATCCCTTTGACTAACTTCAAATGTACTGCTCTTGTTGACGCGCATGTGTACAGGATGATGTAAGCTTTCTCTATAGTTTTTTGTTCGCTGCGATAAAGAAGTGCCCCGGCGAAGTCTACCCCTGTGACAGCAAATGGTTCTGTCAATGTTGTTCGAAACTCTGGTAAAGCTGCAGTGGGTGGAGCTGCTAATCGTTTTGCCCGGTATTTCTTGCATGTGTAGCACTTGTGTACTACTGACTTCACAATCGTTCTTAGCTTCGGGATCCAATACCTTTCACGTACCTTTCCCATTGTTGATGAGACTCCCCCATGCTCGATTTGCTCATGGGAATGCCAAACAAGAAGAATGTCGAGGCCAGTTCCTCTTGGTATATATATATTGGCTTGTAACCCTGTATTCTTGTGTTGACTCTCCATATCCCAGTGTTGTCAAGTTGAAGTGGCAATGCGATGTCTTCTTCAAGGTCAGTCTGCACTTTATGCACCCGGAGCTTTTCTGCATTTTGTATTTCATCTGTTGTTTATGGTCCCTTGTGACCTGCACCTTTTGCCACAAGTAGTGATTGGTTCACTGGTTGTTCCTCACTATACTCCACCACATAGATAGATGCACATACAGCAAGGTTGCTATCAACTGAGAAGCCATGTAGATTGAATGTACTGTCTCTTCTTGTAGTAACACTTCGAGGAATGGAAATTTCATTCATCTTCTTCAAACAGTTAATCCATGATAGCCATTTCTTCTCGATTTCACTGGGTAGCTTCTCGTCCCATTGTTTTTTCTGAAGACAGACTTCTCCAAAAATTATCTTTGCAGTAATTATCACTGGTGCAGCCCAACCAAGCACATCATACATGCTGTTAATTGCAGAAATCATTGTTCGCTTTGTAATAGGATTGGTAAAATGTAGACAGCTATCAGAACTGACCTGAAATTTATCACTAGTCTTGTTCCATGCCAATCCCAGTATTTTTGCTGTTGAATTGTTTCCTCCGTCAATAATTGATTTTGCATATGTTTCACCAACTTAGTTGTCACAATGTGAGTCAGCATCTGGTATGTTGCTATGCCATTTGTGTAGCTCAAACCCAGCAGAACCTAAAATTTGCGATGCCTCTGTTTTGAATTTCAGCACATCTTCTTTTGAATCGCCTCCCCCTTGAATGTCGTCCACATATGTGTCTTCTAATAAGGCTTGCACTGTCTCAGGGTGTGTCTCAATATTTTCTAAATGCTTTTGAAGTGTTGCACCAAGGATATACGGACTTGGGGATGCACCAAAAATCACCCTTGTGAATCTGTACTCTTCAATTTGACGATCTGTGAGATTGTCGTACCACAGGATCCTCTGAACATCTCTGTCAGCCTCATGTATTCGTATCTGAAGGAATGCCTTCTTCATGTCACCCGTTACACAATACCTTCGAAATCTGTTGCGAAGCAGAATGTCAAATAGCAATGGTTGTAGGGCTGGCCCAGTCTGTAGACAGTCGTTCAATGAAGGTGCTGCAGGATTCGATTTGGCTGAACAATCAAACACAATCCGCAGTTTTGTTGACTCTGCTCCTTCTCTTATCAATGGTTGGTGTGGTACATAATGAACTGTTTCATTTGTAGGTTGTTGCTGTACTGCTTCCAATATCCCGTCATTGATCTGTTCTTGCATGATAGCATCATACTCCTTCAGTTTACCAATTTTCTCAAGACGTCTTGTGACGCTATGTAGTCGCCCAGTAGATAGATCTTTGTTGTCAGGTAGCACAGTTTGACTGATCTTTTAAGGCAGTCGAGCTTCATAGTAACCTTCGTCATAACGTGATATTTGAGCCTTGAAATCAGAGTGCACAAATTGTGTACTGTTAATTGGATCTGTAACTCCAAGAACGTCTAAAGAGCAAAGTTTCTGGAACTCTTCTTGTCCATTATTGAGAAAAAACTGTTTGGCTGTATCTTCACCTACTGTGCCACAGGGATTCACACCAAAGAGTGTCCAGCCGAATTTTGTAAATTCTGCACCTGGATCTTTGTCAGAGTTGGTACCTATCACTGGTGGTTCTCCTGTCCTAATCCTCTGGAAATCTGTTACACCAAGCATAATGTGAACAGGCAGAAGATTTGACTGAATGCTTTCTTCACAGAACACCAATCGTCGCAGTCGGGGGTTGTTTTTCTTGATCTGGTCAATGCATGGTTTGGGCAGGAATGTCAAAACATCTTTTTCAGCGTTGATGCATTCAATTTCCAACGTCTCTTCATTCACTATTGATTGCAGCTGAATTTTGTAAACTTCCACTGCTTTGCTCATAGAACCATACATCTGTTCAATGCATCTTTTCTCTCTTCGAGCTGGCTTCAAACCAAGTAATGTTATCAGGTCACTGCATATGTACGAGCTACTTGCTCCTGTGTCTATCATAATTCGGACTTTCTCTCCATTCACTGAGGCATGCAATGTTGGAGGTATGGCGCAGACTGCATGGTGTGTGCCGCTCATCCCTTTTTCCAGAAAGCTGCCCATTGCACTTATAGATGACTGCTGTGGAATAGTGCAGATTGTTGTGTGATGTTTCTGACCGCATCTGTGACAGCCACGAGCACGGCAACTGGAAACTTGATGTCCCGGTGTGGCGGAATTGAAACAGGCCTTTTTGCGTTTCAAAACTTCTCTTCGACTAGCTACGTCAAACACCCTTGTACATTTTGTACTTGTATGATCGGTTGAATCACAGTAGATGCACGTCAATTTCCCTTGCTTTATGTTGAATAGTAGTTTGTCCCGATCTTTGCGTCCATATCTAGCTGGCTTTTCTTCCTTGTTAACTGCATGTGATATTACATCAGTTCGTAGATGGTTCCTTTCTATGTATCGTCGTAAATGCTCCACTACCTCCTCTAATCCCCATTCTTCCCAGTTGTCGTCGTTCTGCACAATAACCTCTCTTACTGACCCCAGTTTGTCCATCAATGTGTAGACGGTACTTTGCGCAGTTGATAGCTTCTTCATCGTTGTTAATGTTCTCACTATTCGTGACAGTTTGTTGTAAAAATCGTGAACTTGCTCCAATTTGTGAATGCTTGTAACAGGCAGTATATTTTCCAGATCTTTGATAAATGCTTTGTGCACTTTACTGTCTTTCCCGTAGTTCTGAACCAGTATTCGTTTCGCTTCTTCAACATCAATCATTACATCGTTTCTAATAATGTTTGTGATCTAAGAATTAAATCAATCAAATTACGCAATTGTCACAATAGTGGGGCAAGGATACTAACAGAATCAGAAGGGCACGGACTAGAATAGGCACCTCTAGACACCTCTTTGGAACATTTTCATTCCATCGTTTAGCAAGGGCTATATTTCTCACAGTCATACAAATTTGTCTCTCCTCCAATCATATAATTTACGTAGCTTACTGTATCTCCGTTGTACCATATCAATGTCTGAAAAGGATTCTTTTGCATTCCAAAAAGGGCACTTTTGCTCCCCCTCCTCCCTCAAATAACAGGTAGGAGGGGCGCTTGCTCCTCTCTGTCCCCTCTGCCCCCTCTCCAGCGTCCCTGGATTTAGTTGCTATGTTCATGAATAATGTTTATCTCCTGTAGGGTCTAAAAAAGTCTGTAAAATGCTTCTGAACAGTCTTTTTAATCCAAGCGTTATGTACAGCTGCATCAAATGTGTGGTTGCTTGGTACACGAGTAGTATGCTTACTTAAAACAGCTATTTCAGGTAATAGTAACAGTTTTGATGATTTTTACGACTGATTCGGAAAGGGAAAAAACAAAAGCCGCAAGGAAGTACGTTATATCGGAATATATTTGTTTCGAGGGGTCAAAAAGAGGGTACGTTATAACCGAAAGTACGTAGTAACCGAGTACATTATAACCGGTATATTTTTATACGGGTTTGTATGAGCCTTTTGCCGGGACCCGCCACTATGGTACGTTATATCCGAAGGTACGTTATAACCGAGCACGTTATAGCGGGATTATACTGTAGTATAACTGATAAAATTTTCAAAATGTAGCCTCTTAACAGAATTGGCTCAGACAATCACTGCCAAAAGTCTTGGAACACTTGCATTACTTTTTAACTCGTAGAGCAATCTCCCCCTCTCCCCCCTCAGAACAATGTTGAATTAATCAGGAGTTACTCGCAGCAGACACGTCAATTTGCTCTCAAATAGCACTCTAGCAACTAAGCTTTTACCTCAACATTGTTTTAAGGGGGGAGGGGATCAGTAGCTGTCAAATTTGACCGGAAATTCACTATTGTCAAATAAACTTCATTGTTCAATAGGTGTTCCAAGGACTTTTGGCAGAGATTGAAGTTAGCAATACTGCTGTCGTTCTGTGAGGTAGGAAGCGAACCATGCGAGCTCTTTCTTACAGATGCCATATCTTTTTAATTTGGCTAATAGAATATCATGATCAATGGTGTCAAATGCCTTTCTTAAATCAGGGAAAAGTTACTGGCTAAGAGTTAGTGGGAAAAATAGTTACTGGCTACTGCCTGATATCCTAAACTACACTGATTGACATACTCTTGAAAATGGATCTCACTGAGCGGGATGATGAATCATACTACGTGATTATATTGATCGTATTATCTTGAGAAAGATTTTAGCGGAAGTTGACCTATATTTGAATATAATAGTTTGTATTTACATTCCGTCCAGCAATGGAAAGAATATTGTTTGGAGGAGTCCTAGAAGGGAAATATTTCCATCAAGTTGTATGTGCTTTAGAATTTTCCGTTCCCTTGTCTAGTGTGTGAGTTATATCTACTCAGGTTTGATCTTGACATTGAAGAACATTAAAAGAGCATCATTTGTACGCACTGAAATATTCATTCATATTGATGTTTTCAATTTGACCCCCTCACTGTTTAGTCCTCCTTTTAAAAAATCAGAAATGTAATAAGCTCGTTCCCCAAGGGTTTAACAGAGCTGCTGCAGTCTATATAGAAGTTGATCTGCACGTGCATTCCTTTGCAGCCGAATGTTTGATCATCTCTTTGTAAGGTAGCCGTGTTGGTCCAATTTTCACACTATGATCCAGGGTGTCACCCCAGCGGGTCAGCTCTAGGGGTCAAAGTGTAAGCATACTTGTCTGGCAATTTTTGAAATTGACCCTTTTCTCTGATTTCGGATGAAAATATCAACCCTTTCACAGGCTGTTCTCTGACAGATTTGAAAAATATTGCCCTTTTTATAGGATTTCTCTAATTAATCTACAAGATAGTGTTTATCAAGCAGGATGATAAATAGCCAGATAAGGGTACATATCATGCTATCAGATAATGCTATCAGCATCCAAATATGTGATACTTGATTTAAAAGATTACTGGAAAGCTATCTAAGTATACTCAGCAAGCATGAAAATTTAGTGACAAAGTTTTCAAGTAATAATAATATTAGTAACAATTCTAACAGCACAATTGTCTTGAATTTAAGGGAGTTGTCATTTCTAATGTTAGAGCCAGTGGTGGATGAATTTTCCATTCAAATCGAAAGATTATCTTACCTCGTTTGCTCGCTTCAGTAATATACTGCAGCCCGTCTTGAGATACCTAAGATTTTGATAACCCTGCATTGAGTCTTTGATCTTGAATTTACATTAAAATCTGAATCACTAAAAAATGCAACCTGAACATAGAATAGAATGAATCTGAACGGCTGAAACTGTCATCGAAAACAGGGACTCTTCACCAACTGTTAGAAGTAACTTCGTCCCTGATGAACACAGCAGAAACATGTAATTTCTTTAAAAATATGTTGTTCTTTTTTTAGGGTAGCATATATTTCACTAAAGTTCATCCATCATCATACATTTTTGCTATTTTGCCAAAATAATTTGCTACCTCGAACAAAACAAGCTAAAAATTGTTTGAGCTCTTCATCTAAAAATTCTTCTTACCGAGCTTTAAGAATGACAAGACCCTCGGCCTCACCAATATTTACTAAGATAACTAGTTTAGCAAATATGTACCATAATGTAACAATGTCAAATTCGGAAAATCTAGTACTTGTTTCTAAAATCTCTCACATCTAATAATTTTCTAAAAATGCTTAATATTTGAACACTTGCTGGTGAATGTGAATTCAGTTGGTTATGACATGTGTAAACATGTCAAGTTAATGGCAGAACTACGATTATTTAGGGAGTATGCATTTGATTTGGTCCTGTTTGGCAATCACAAAAGCAAAACTTGGATCACCAGGATTCACGCCAACCTGTTCTAAGTTTGGCCGGTCATAATGATGTCTGTCAGAACAAGCAGAAAACTGATAAATTCACTAGTAATAACCTTCCCGAGGTCTGCTAAACTAAATAACAAATTTCAAAGCAAAAGTGAACTAATACTAGCCATACTGTAAAAGAGAGGTATTCTTTGGAATATAGTTTTTCCTGACCGCTGCCATCTTTGGTAAAAACAGCAAGAACAACTACAGCCAACAACGATTTTGGCGCGAAAAATCCTAAGACCCTTCTGTTGTATTTTCATTGAGACTATATTTTATAACTGATTTATTATTGTTTCCTCATTTTTATCTAACCTCTTTTTCAATGTTTTATTTAGATTTGATTTATATTGAAGTGGATTCTAGAAAGAAGAAGAATATGGCTTCCAAATCAAGTGTGCTACTTATTACCAACTTAGATCTGACCTTCAATTAAAATTACTACACTGGCGACGAGTCTGTGGATCGAATCCCAGAGGAAAAGCTTCGTAAGTACATTGCATACTTTGTTGTTGATTACAATTTTGTTGTGCATAGCTACAATGCAGTCATGGTTCACAGCCATACATCAATACTGGCAATATGTAACAGTCAAGTACTCTTCGACGAACTTTCATTGACATACTTTGGTTAATAAGAAGGTGTTTCATTTGCCCAAAAACCTTTTTCGCTTGCATTATTCTCGCAGTTACTTCAGCCTTGCATTTGCCATCTGCTGATATCTGTGTGCCAAAGTACTTGAAATTACGCACTTGTTTTAATAATTTGTTGCCTATCCTTATAGCACAAGTTGGTGGATCTTTCTTTTTTCATTTCACTATGGGTTCTGTTTTCTTAATATTCAAACTCAATCCCATACATCCACTCTCTTCGCTGATCGTATGTAACAAATCTTGTAATTCTTCTTCTCTTCTTTGCTATCAACACAATATCATCAGCATACTGGAGGTTATTAATTTTTGCACCCCATATTCTTATTCCAGGCCTATCTTTTACAGTGCTTAATGTGATCTCACTATAAAGTGAAAACAATTCAGGCGAGAGTACACACCGCCATCTTGCTACCTTTTCGATTTTTTGATATCCACTGATGTTGTTATTTATCTTAATCGCTGCAGTTTGTTGCCAGTACACATTTTGATTAATTGTAAATCCTTACCGTCTATAGTTATATCTTGAAGCATTTATATAAACCTTTCGTATTTTACGGTGTTAAAAGCATTGCAAAAGTCTACAAAGCATAAGTATAGGTCTTGTTGGACTTCAATGGATCTTTCCGTAACTGCTCTTAATATATATATTGCGTTCGTGGTTCCTTTTCCAGCAACAAATCCACATTGCTCTTGTGCAATCTCTAGTCCTATCTTGGTCCTTGTTCTTTTCAGTATTATGCTAAGCAAGATCTTTGTAAGATGGCTCATTAAACTAATAGTCCTGTGTAGCTCACATTTAGTTGCATCTGCTTTCTTGGGAGTGCAATAAATATAGATTTTGAAAATCTTCTGATATTTGACCAGTCTAATATATGTTGTTAAGAATTTTAGTGATTTGATCTACCCCCGAACTCTTCCTGTGCTTCCAACAGTTCTCTGTTGATGCTGTCAGGCTCTGGAGATTTCCCCGTTTTAATACTTTCATTGCATATTCTACTTCACCTTTGAGTATCTGTGGCCCTTCTGAGTTAGTTCTGATTTTGAAATGCTCATTTCTTTCATTGTCACCATATAAATCTTTAATATGCTCTTCCCATCTCTCTAGTATCTTTACCTTTTACATACTAATATATCCTTCTTTTAACTTTATACACCTGTGCTTGAGCATGCTTTCCTTCTTCCAGTGATTTCATTAATCTTTTTGTACATTGATCTTAAGGCCCTGATACACGGTCAGATATTCGATTTGAAATCTGATCATATAATGAAGGATAAGATATCTTAAGAATATCTTTCTCGTGTAAGGTGAAAGAAGATATTTCTAGAATGATTAGGAATAAAATCAGAATATCTGATGAAATATGAGAAGCTTCCGATGGAGTTATGTACTGGAACCATCTATGCATGTGGAAAATATGCCATGGTTCATGAGCGAGTGTACATTCTTGGTGGCATACTCCGTGTCAGTCAGGAGTGAAAAGCAGAGACACTGAAAAAATGTCTTCGGTCCACATTCTTTTCCTCTACCGCATGCTTTCCTTTTCTACTCCTCATGTTTGCTACAGCACATGCATCAATAGCAACGAAAAGAGATTCTTTCTCCTCGTCTTTAGAATTCACCTTCAAATGACAAGTATGCTTTTCGGGTCAAGGACAGTCTGTGATTATAATTGCAAGGCAACAGACTCTGCTTCATGTAAGAAAGAAACAGCGTTAGCATAGATCAATGTGCGATGGCTTTTGATGATGGAATATCAGAGGGGTCAGGTGCTGATCGCCACTTTGACGCCAAGCCCAGACCGCACCTCAAACCGCATGGAAGAAAATGAATGAAAACCTTCGCTATCGTCTCATGTTTCATCAGATATTCAGAATAAAGTCATAACAAATTGATTTTATTCGCAAGATTTTTTAATCCTTTGCGAGATTTCTCGGAATATCTCAAGAATATCTTTTGTCATGTTGCACGATAAGATATGCAAAAGATATTCTTAAGATATTTTGTCCTTCATCACATGATCAGATATCTTATGTATATCTTACCGTGTATCAGGACCTTTAAATCTTTGCCATTCAAGTCTTCAATTTCTCTGCAACTCTTATTTAGCCAAAGCTCTTTTGTCTTCTTACATTTTGTTCTTATCATCCTATGTACTGTTTCATATTCCTCATTGTTTCTTTTAAGTTCTCTCCTATTTCCATCAGATTTAATATTTCTTCAGTCATCCATTTCTGTTTTACGTTTCTTTTCATTTTTGGGATAATTTTCTGCGCTGTTTTGTTGATACACTCTCTCAGATTGTCCCATTGTGTTTCGATACTATCTAATCCCTGTAATGCTTCAAATTTATTTCTAACTTCAGCTGAATATAGTCTTCTTAATTCTGGATCGATGCTCAGCATAGCATAACCCATCAAAAATTCTTTCCTGGTGTTTCTTAATTTCTTTAATTTGAGCCTAGCTTTGCTGATAATAGGCACGTGGTCACTGTAGCAATCTGCTCCTGGATACGTTTTACAAGATATCGGTGAGTTTCTAAACCTCGTGTTGATCATGAAATAATCTATTTGATTCCTTATTTTGTCACCAGGACATTTCCATTTCCATAATCGTCTAGGTGGCTGCCAGAAGATAATATTTTCAATGATCATTCCATGCCCTTTAACCCGTTCTACCAGGCGGTTTTCTCTCGTTTCTTCGACCTCGTTCTTGATATATGTGAAACCATTGATGGTTTTATGCGGAGCTCTCTATCACTTCGTAAATTTCTGCTGCATATTTGAAAGTAAAGTTTGTTCATTTCCGGCCATTTTGTTTCATGAATTGCCTTGAAGGTCAATTTTAAGATATTGAATTAACGCCTCTCAGCGATAGGTAACCATCCGATTCTTAGTATATCCTCAGTATGTGCATAACGTTTTATCGTTATCATAAAAATTCTATCTGACAATGTCCAGAAGCCCTTTAGAGATTTGGCCTGCTCTTCTTCCATTATAAATCCAACCCCATTTTCATGCTTTTGCCCTCTTGAATAAATGACAGTGGATTTACCTTCGGAAATTTTACCAGCTCCTGTCCATCTTGATCACTTATCTATCAATTTCCTTTTTGATATTTTCTAACTTTCCAGATTGATATAACGTTCTGACATTACAGGTAGCAATTTTGACAGATTTTACTCTACTTCTACTTTTATGTTTACCAGCAGTCACTTGATAAAGGTCGAGGTTCAACTGCGGATCATTAGCACCTCTAACGGATGAGAGTTCTCGATTTGAGCCCCCATTAACGTTTTTCACTTCAATTCGGTTAAGATTTTGTTCCATGATTGTGCTTGGGAAGTTACAGCAGTGGTTTCCCGTTGCCTTCTGCCGGATTTATCTTCCAGTTTTCTCTGATAGCCTTTGATGATCCAACATCGCTCTGCTAGGGAGCAGAATAATTTGTGGATGGCCGTTGACTCACTAGAGTTCATCCGCCCTTTGTCAGGTACTATTTTCAGTCGTACAGGGTTCCACTTCTCTCCTCATCCAGTAGTAATCTAGATGCGGACGTCAGTTTAGTCGCTGGCAACTCGACCATTTGCAGGTAGCATCTTATTAAATGGTTACCAATAGCAGATAATTAGATTCTGACCTGATTCAGACAGAATGATACAAAGGAAAAAACGAAGAAGCCAATAATCGTTTGCTTTAGATTATTCAACCTCCAGTCGAGTTGGATTTGGAATGAACGGATCTGCATTATATCAGAAGAAGAAAACATCTTGAATTTGCGATTAATGGAATAATTTGGCCGATGAAACATTGCAAAAGTTGCATGAGTAGTCATAACAAACTTGCAGTGAAGTTGCTATGACTGATAGCATCAAGCACCCAAGAAATACATTGATTAAGCTATTTTTGCTTCATACTTTTTCCGATGTTCAGCTGTATGAGCTGATCAATATGCCTATGCAAGATAAATTTGTTTCGTCATTTATCCTTGTCCTGGGATAGGCTGGAATATTGTATATTTTGGTAGTGAATGACTCCTTGGAAGAAGGCATATGTCAATTTGTAATGATTAATTGAATACTGATATGTTACTGGCTCTTTTTCAATTGCTTGAGTTCCATATATTCAACTTGCAATAGCTTGACAAGTAGTAGCTTTAAAGGACATTGGTTTCTGCAAGATGGTTTCACTTGTCTTCGTTTGCATTAAAACACATCTGTATTAGCTACAGGTTCTTCACTATTTCTCAAGTTTCTTGTTCCACTCCTACAGCCTCTTACTACTAACCAGTGTACGGTTACTGATTCTTTCTCGTTCGTTAAGGAAATCTCTTCTTTACCTAATCACTACTTTTATATGGCTAGCTTTGATGTGTCCAGTTTATTCACTAATGTTCCGCTTGATGAAGTTATTGATATTTGCACAAATCTTATGTTTATAAGATCGCGACACCGTTAATTATAATGGATGCAAATTCGACTGCTGTAATTTTAAGAAACTTCTTTCATTCGCTCTGAAGGATAATAATTTTTTGTTCAATGGGGTTTTATATGATCAAGTTGATGGTGTTGCAATGGGCTGCCCATTAGGGCCCTCGTTGGCTAACATTTTTATGTGCTCGCTTGAACAACGCTATCTTAGCAGTTGTCCTTCACAGTTTAAGCCTATATTATATCGCCTTTATGTTGATGATACTTTTTGTTTATTTAAAGAAAGGAATGATATTGATCTCTTCCTTAATTATATTAATAGCATTCATTCTATAATTCAGTTTACAGTTGAAGTTGAAAACTGTTCTTCTCTTCCATTCCTTGATATTTTGGTGGAAAAAACCAATAGTAGTTTCAGCACTAGTTTATTTAGGAAAAAATCCTTTACTAGCCTGTATACTAATTTTGCCTCTCTATCCCCCAACTGGTATAAAACTAATTTAATTAGTTGTTTAGTTTATCTTGCATTTCACATCTGTTCTTCCTATGCTAAGTTTCATAATGACATCCTCAGAATTAAATGTATTTTAGCTACAAACTGTTTTCCGCAATCACTTGTTGATAAGTTTATTCGATCTTTTCTTGATAAGCAATTTAGTAAGGTTAGCACATCTAATAAACAGGAAGGCAAAAAGACATCTATTACCTTTTGTCTTCCGTATTTAGGTACATATAGTATTAGAATCAAGAAGAACGTCATCAAACTTCTTAAAGAAAACTTTCCGGACGTTAAATTACAGGTTGTTTTTAGATCACCTGTCCGTTTGTCATCGTTATTTAAATTTAAGGAGCGCTTTTCGACCCATATGTGCTCCAGTGTCATTTATAAGTACACGTGTGGTAGCTGTAATGCTACTTGCTACGGTAAAACAACTAGGAATCTTAAAGTTCGTTGTATGGAGCACCTAGGTATTAACAGGAGCGGCCACAAGACCAATTCATCCGGCCAATCGTCCATAGGAGACCATATTACCAAAACAGCACATAATGGTACCATGGAAGACTTTAAGATCATTGCCAGAAGTGATAACGCTTTTGATCTCCTTATTTACAAAAGCCTTCTCATTCAAAAGGATAGACCTAGCCTTAACTCTCAACAGTCTTCCATTCCCTTAGTCCTTTTCTAGTTGTTTATTTCCCTTTATAATAGCTAGTTCATTTCCTATATTTGTTTGTTTTTTCCTCTAGTTTGTTTTGACATATGTGCGTGAGCTTACTCATGCCCCATAGTTATTGACTCAGTGCGTGACCTGATTCACCACCCCATGGCTATATAAGGCCATATTTTCGCTACTTCCATCCCTTTCCTGATGATGGCTCATGATCGAGTCGACACGTCTGGTTATGTCTTAGGTCTTTTTCACTGATTATGTCTTGTTAGGTCTTAGCTACTGATTAGGTCTACTGATTATGTGGTATTTAGAAAGGAATTGTCGAAATTAAAATACATCTATAAAGACGATAAAATGTCTATTTGCTGTCGCGATTCTTGTACTGTATTTCTCAAGTGTTTTCCATGCAAGCAAAATTTTTGAGGGGTAGGAGAAAGACTTCACATATTTGTTGAAATGAGGTGTCTCCTGAATTTCCTGAGAATTCAATTCATAGGGCAAGAGAACAGTGTTGTTAAGTTTTAATTCATGTGTAGTGACAACATTATTTTCCATTTGCTTACATATTCATTTTGTTACTTAGTCCATACTATTTCATCATTCAATTTCCTGTGACTTCCTCTTTCACCACACTATACACTATTAGCCCTTTGTTCTCGATACTCAGCATCCAACATCACTTCTCATACCTGTCTTCACTTACTTCACTCATCCTTACGTCTGCATTTTTGTTTTGTTGACATTACATCATCCCGGGGAAGGAATATACATAAATTTGATAGTTTCAGTTTAGAGAATTTAGAGTTTTATTTTGATTGTTGACAAGAAGGAGATAAAAGAATTGCACAAGCGTTTGTCTATTTTTGTATCCATCGACTGCATACAGAAAAGAATAACAAATAGTCTAAAGGGTAACAAGACAAGTTCGGTGAGGTGTTTCTTACGCATATCAATACTTTTATATTGACATTTACAACAATATAAACATTTAATTGAAGTTACTAAACATGCATGTAAAACCTGCACTTTGACAAAGATATCATTACCTGGCTATAATTGTTGTTGCAGTTATTATTGGTTTCCAGTGATTTTATCATTCATCACATGCCCACTTTCTGGGAATATATTTTTCCCTCTTTTTTTGAAAATCTAAACTTCTGTTCAAAAAAGAAACCCTTTTTCCTGGCTTCTCTGTCCTAGATTTGTTGACAATTTTGTCCCCTTTCTCAGAGATTTTGTAGATGCGCATGGTTACACTTCGACCCCTCGAGCTGACCCGCCATGGGTGTTCCTGAGGAAATTCCCCTGAAAGATAGTGACTTTTGGCCAAAGTTCTTTGTATTTATTTGTGGTAATTTGCAAAGATCTTTTATACATACGAGGGTTATTCCAAAAATAATTAGTGACCAGAAAATATATAATGGACTCAAATGTTCAAGCTTTTTCAAACTAATCGACATAGAAATCCGCGCAATGTTTCATGCTGTTTAATCTAACATAAAAATAGTTAACTCCATGTGTTCTAAGATCGAGCTGATATCCCTTGTCATTGGTGCTGGAATTGCCTCATCAAGAATGTCAAATGCTATCCCTCTAATTTATTCCACCACTATTGTGAACAAAAAAAAGTAGCACTATGCTATAGTGGGAGAATAGATTGAATGGGTAATCAAATGAATTTATTTCTGTACCAGATTGGTCCATTTTCACAGCCACCGCCAGGGCGAATGTATTGTTATGGCAGAGACGAATACGGTGGGTTGCACTTCTTGCACGAAAGACCATCAGATTTTCCGAACGAAGTTTTCTTGTAGTCAGTACTTTAGATTTAATTCTGATATGTAACTCATCGTCAATTTTCAGCTCTTTTCCGCCCATCTACTAGAAATCACAGGGTTTGGTTCTCCATGGCTGGGCTGTGTCGCGCTGTTGTGTGTCCACAAGATGACTTCCGGGAAGTGATATTGAGGCAGCATAAGAAAAACAGCTTAAGCCCGAAATACACGGTCCTTTTTTACCTCCATTTCCACCTAGTGGATGTCAAAAACACTAGGAAATAAGATTATCTTTGACACATTCCATATCGTCATGTGTAGTGATCAGCTACGGACAATACCCCCCAGTTATGTTTATGTTTACATACTTGTATGAGTTTAGTTGCATTTACGTATAAACGGAAGAAAGGCCTACTTTTTCATGTCTATACTCAAATAACCACGATTACAACACTGGCGACGAGGATGGCTGGTCTTGTTGCACAGCTCCCTCCTTTTGATCCTGATGCTACGGTCGGTGCCAGTCTCGCTCCTCGCTGGAAGACTTGGGTTTCGGATTTTACTACTTATTTGGTTGCGAACGCCATTGACAATAACAAGCGCAAACGAGCCTTGTTACTCTACTTAGCTGGCTCTCGTGTACGAGAGATTTTTCGCCATTTAACTGATACAGGGGGAGATGAGGATTTTGATACAGCCTTAACGGCCTTAACCAATTATTTTGAGCCGCATCGGAATCGTTTATACGAAGTGTATACCTTCCGTCAAGCCTTTCAAGAACCAACGGAAACAATTGACCAGTACCACACTCGCTTACGTGGCCTTGCAGAAAATTGCGAATTTGCCGATGCTGATTTTGAAATTATCATGCAGATAGTTTTACACGGTACTTCGAGTCACCTCCGAAAACAAGCGTTAAAAAATCCTAGCATCAAATTAAGTGACCTCTTATTAGCAGGACGCCAGGAGGAAATAAGCAGATTTCAGGCTTCCCACATTGAAAGTAAAACGACAGAAGCCCCTGAAGACGTCAATTTTGTGCGCAAAAGGGATAAACACAAAGCAGCCTTCTCCAGGAAAACCGCACAGACCTGCCGAAACTGTGGTGGAGAGTGGCCCCATGCCAACGCAGTCTGCCCTGCAAAAGGGAAAAGTTGTCGCGCATGTGGCAAATCGAACCATTTTGCAAATCAATGCCGTTCACAAAGAAGACCTAGGAACAAAGGTAGCCATGTGAAGCCACTCAAGGTGAATTATAACAGTGATTCAGAAAGTGAGCAAGACTATTGTTATGCAATCAGTCACGTGCCAAAGAAACACCCCAAAGCAAACGTTCTTGTCAATGGGATTAGCATGCGTTTTTTGGTGGATACTGGGTCGTCTATAAATGTCATCGATTATGGTACCTTTCAAAAGCTCCCAAATATTACATTAAAGAGAACGACTATAAAGGCATATCCATTTAATTCTAATGAACCTGTCAAGATGAAAGGGAAATTTGACACTACAATAGAATCGCAGAACAAGTTTGCTGTCGCCACGATATATGTGACAGAAGATGACGGGGGATGCTTACTCAGTGCTGAAACTGCACAAGACCTTGGACTTGTCAGATTCCATTTAGATGCGTTGCAGGAAGACAAAATGCGGACCAATACATCTCCGGACCATGTACTTAAAGATCTCAAGAACCCCCAGGATCCCAAAATCACTGCAATTTTAACTAAACACCAAGAACTATTTCATGGACTGGGCAAACTGAAAAATAAGGACATAGAATTGTGCGTTGATCGTGCTATTCCACCTGTAGCTCAGCAGCAACGTAGAATACCTTTCCATCTCAGAGAAAAGGTGGAATTAGAATTAAAACATTTGGAAGCACAGGACATTATTGAAAAAGTTCCTGCTAATGAGCAAACTGACTGGGTATCTCCGATTGTCGTAGTGCCTAAGAAAGAACAGGCTATCCGGATATGTGTGGACATGAGAGCTGCGAACACAGCCATTAAAAGATTCCGGCACCCAATTCCTACAGTAAAGGATATTTCGCTAGCACTGAATGGAGCACAATATTTTACTAAACTAGATATGTCTCAAGCTTACCACCAGCTACCACTACATGCCAGAAGCAGACACATCACCACATTTGCCACGCATATGGGTTTATACCGATATAAACGTCTCAATTATGGGACCAATTCAGCTGCCGAGATATTTCAGCATACTCTGCAACAACTCTTGAAAGGAATACCAGGCGTGTGTAATTTGGCAGATGACATCTTAGTTTTTGCCCCTTCATATGAAGAACATAATAAAGCCCTAGAGGTTTGTTTCCAACGGCTACAAGACCATGGACTAACACTGAATTTGCGCAAATGCAAATTCCTCAAGCGAAATTTAGAATTCTTTGGCTTTCTTTTCACAAAGGACGGCACAAAGCCAGATCCTATGAAGGTAGATGCTTTTATCAACACTCCGCGACCTACAAATGTCAGTGAACTTCGCAGTCTTCTTGGCATGTCCAATTACAGTTCACAGTATATACGTGATTATGCTACATTAACCGAGCCACTACGGCGCCTAACTCATAAGGATACACAATTCGTTTGGGGAACAGCACAAGAAGAAGCATACCAGACATTAAAAACTGCTTTACTGAGTAGCCCTGTCATGAGTTACTTTGATATCACCAAAGAAACTGCCATCTTAGTAGATGCAAGCCCAGTCGGCCTGTCTGCAATCCTCTCTCAGCGCAAACACGGTTCAAACAACTCACAGATTATTGCCTATGCCAGTAGGTCGTTATCACAGACAGAACAACGATATTCTCAAACGGAGAAGGAAGCGCTTGCAATTGTCTGGGGCATAGAACATTTCCATCTCTACATATATGGAGCTCCATTTGTGTTGTATACAGATCACAAACCACTTGAGCTGATATACGAAAATCCTATGTCAAAACCTCCTGCAAGAATTGAACGATGGATGTTGAGATTGCAAGAATATGACTTTAAAGTTGTCTATAAGAGTGGTGCAGACAATCCAGCTGATTTCCTTTCCCGTCATCCTCAAGAGTATACAACAAAAACTCAGAGTGAAGCGGAGGAATATGTCAATTTTCTCGTTTATACAGCCGTCCCACAAAGTATGACATTACAGGAAGTTGCAAATGAGACACAGAAGGATCACACACTACGTGCGGTACGAGCAGCTCTTCGCACTGGTTATTGGAATTCTGACAGTGTTCAAGGTTACAAACAGATCCGGCATGAGATCACCATAGATGACAACAATCACATACTTCTACGAGGATCTAGAATTATCTTACCAAGCTCACTTCAGGCTCGTGCTGTTACCCTTGCTCATGAAGGACACCAGGGCCAAGCGAAGACAACTGCTCTTCTTCGCGAATGTGTGTGGTTTCCTGGAATCGGACAACGCGTAAAGGAAGAGGTAGGAAAATGTATAGCTTGTCAAGCCACGCCACAGCCTAATCCTCCCGAACCGCTATGTTCAGCACCAATGCCTTCACACGCTTGGAATGAACTAAAAATTGATTTCTGTGGACCATTCCCATCAGGTCATTACATCCTCGTGGTTATTGATGTCTATTCACGCTACCCAGAGATAGAGATTCTCAAATCGATTGCAGCTCCAAAAGTGATTCCTAAGCTCGACGTTATCTTCGCTAGACATGGCATTCCAGAGCAAATCACCACAGACAACGGACCTCCGTTCAATGGTAATGAATTCAGAACATACATGAAAGAACTAGGTATAAAGCATAGCCCTAGCACACCCTTGTGGCCTCAAGGCAATGCTGAGGCAGAATCCTTTAACAAGCCATTAGAGAAAGCAATCAGGGCAGCCCACATAGATAGAAGACCATGGCAACAGGAACTGGCAAAATTCCTTCTGAATTACGGCTCTACACCCCATTCTACCACCAGAGTACCACCTGCAGCAATGCTCTTTAACCGACAGATAAAAGGAAAGTTACCGGTTCTTCAGAACCGAATGAAAGTTGTTGATCGTCATCATGAAGCAAGAAACAATCAACAAGCCAGCAAGCAAAAGAGCAGAGAGTATGCAAATGCACATCGACATACTAAACAGTCTAATTTTCAAGTTGGAGACACTGTGCTAGTAAAAGTTCCTAAAGCAAACAAACTAAGCACCAATTTTGATCCTTTACCATATGAGATTACAGAGATTAAAGGGACTAGAATCACAGCAAAACGTAATGGACACTATATAGTTAGAAATGCGTCCTTTTTCAAGAAAATAGCAGTAGAGCACATGGCAGATTCTGATGATGATGAGTATATGACCTCAAAGAAGACGCTACCGGAGAAACAAGGTGTTGAGAAACAACCATTGCGCAGATCAACAAGAATGAAAACTCGAACTCAGTTCTACGGACAGCCAGTCACATTAAACATTACTTCGTAGCTTTATGTTTCTTTTTTTAAAAGGGGAGAGATGTAGTGATCAGCTACGGACAATACCCCCCAGTTATGTTTATGTTTACATACTTGTATGAGTTTAGTTGCATTTACGTATAAACGGAAGAAAGGCCTACTTTTTCATGTCTATACTCAAATAACCACGATTACAACATCATGTTCTCACTTTTCCCTTTTTAAAAGATGGACATGTTCAAACTTCAGGCCCCGTTCACACGAGGACGGAACGGAACGGAACGATTTGGACTGGCCCAGAAAACAAAGCATTTTTTGCAGGTGTTCACACGAGAACGAAAAAAAGCGTTCCGTTCCGTTCCGAAAAACGGACCTCTTTAAAAAGTGAACCGTAAAACGTAACGGAACGATTTTAGCTCTCGTGTGAACACGTTTGGATCGTTCCTTTCCATTTTGTGGACCTATTTCGTATAATTTTACAGGAAGTTACGCAGAGGCAGAAAAACAAAAATGGCTCCAGTAAACAAGACGTTTAATTGAAAGGCCGTTGGTATGCAACAACAACTGCACATCGCTATCTGACCATTTAAAACTTTCATCCGCATTGTTTTCTTTGCCATCTGACATCTTGTTCGTCATCGTAGCCATTGATTTCGTGTTCTCTTGCTCTTGTGCACTTTTCTGGCGGGTTTCTGTCAATAACGTATGCGCGCCTTCGGCGTGTCTGTGTCATTGGCATTATATATTCGAAGGAGATTCACCAGTATATGCGAAGGAGCAGAAACGTTCTACTGTCGTGTGAACACCCCTTAAAAAGTTCCTTTCCGTCCTGTCCTGTCCCGTTCCATCCCGTCCCGTCCCATTCCGTCCCGTCCCGTCCCATTCCGTCCCGTCCCGTCCTGTTCTGTCCCATCCCGTTCTGTCCTCGTGTGAACGGGGCCTCAGGCTAAATCAGATAGGTTTTTTCAGTTGTACTTTTGACAGGCGACAAGAAATCTTTTGTTCTTCCTGTCTCGCGTTACGTAATAATGTGTAGCTTCGTAGAACCAGGCTAAAAGCATCGAAAAGCACCACCCAAATAGACAGAAACTCTCTTGTTTATGTCTTGTGATGTTGAACAAATATTGCCACCGAGATCAAAGAGCTGGGAACTTGCTTTAAAATTAAAACAGAGCGGCCTACATACGGGTATCAGTCGATAATAGGGTATTCGTCATCTTCTGTAATTGTGGCCTCTATGAGGAGGAAGACTGTTAATAAGTTAAAGTTCTAGCGGGGACCTATTCGAAAGGGGTAGTTTGAAGATTTAGAGTAATGTATAGGAAGCCCATACCAAACCCCAAACAGTTGTTTTAAATGGCGGGGCAAATGAAAACATTTGTCCCCTCATGAGGTCAATGTGAAATTTCAAAGTTGATGCAATCACCAAAGAACTGTTTCATAACTCTGCCCCCCTTCTCAGGCCTTAGGGCCCAGGGTAATCTGCTTCCATTGCCCCACCTCTATCTAGATATTCCAAACATAATCGCCTCTGCGTTTTCCTGATAACTTTTAATACCAAAACTATAGAACCAACACATATACTTTGTATTGGTTTTCCCATGATGAAAAGAACGAAAATAACACGATACATAGAATATTATGGTGTATATGAAAACACCAACCGTCCGTACTTGTGTCTATTTGGATGTATAGTTTCAATTCTTTTTCACTCAGTTATTGACATTTAATGCTTTCCTATTTGGTTCATAGATGAAAACTTGGGAATTCTTGTAAAAAAGGACCGTATATTTAAGGCTTTAGTCTGTGATCATGATGACTTTTAGACATGCTGTTTGTGTTGCACTCCCTATTAATTTGTAAATGTATGCCGATCTTAACCATTGAAACAGCAACCTAGTGCTACAGGAAATCTGTGTGCACGATTGGAGATAGCTATTGTTGCACAAACCTGTCTTAGATAATTCTGGAGCTTACGAGGAGTGTGTATGGTGTGAACCACAGAAAGGAAGTCATATTGATTGATTGATTGATTGATTGATTGAATGATTGATTGATTGAATGATTTGTTGATTGAATGATTGATTGATTGAATGATTGATTGATGGAATATTACTATATTTTCAAGTGAATTGTTTGCTGTTCATACTCAGGGGCGTACGATACTGCACGTGTCAGGAGGGGGTACGAAAACTTTGCCCTAATGTTCTTTATCACATTTTATGTTAAATTTCCATACAAATCGGAAAAAGGTTGAGTGTTGGAGACTTGTTAACATCTTTCATACCAACAAGATAGCTATTTATAGTTGTTCGTTTTATATTTAGCAGTGAGAAAGCTCTTCCTAGATTGTAAATTCAAGATAAGGGCCCATGTACACGAGACCAAAAATTCCTCCTAAAACAGTGGGGAGTACTGCTGTAAATTCCAAATGCCAACGTTTCCGGCTAAAAATTTTCTGAAGTCACTTCAAGTAACACCAGAACGAATCTTAACCTTGATGATTGAATTGATAATTGGCTGTCGTATCGCGCTTGTTTGTTTGATTGAAAAAGTTATCTGAATCATAATTGCTTTCGTCTACCGCGTGAATACATGAGTAACTTCGGTTATCAAAATGGCTGGTTTTAGACGATATGTAAATCAGAATTATTCTGAAAATGAAAATTCGGGGTCTCACGATGGAGAATTTTATGAAGAGTCTCAGCATCGAAGCCTCTACATGACTCGGCCTCAATCCTATGTAACACCGAGCTTTAGCAGAACAAGTACACCGTTATCAACATCATTTTTACTATCACGTTTTCCTATGCATGGATTTCCAGCGCCGTTCATAACACCAGGGATTGGATTTACAATCTCTAGCCCATTTGCACCATCATCTTTTGAGCAATATAGAGGGATCAGCAGCCAACAAAGCACTTCAAGGTCAAGGCCAAGAGAAACACCTTCAACTTCAGCGACAGTCTCTACAGTTCCCTCAGCTGCTGCTTCACAGAGAGGCAGAAGTTGTTGGACGACCGCACAAACAGATGTTCTTGTCAATGCCTGGAGAGAAGCATTTGTAGAACTGGAAAGCCACAAGAATCCTAGGGCATGGAAGGAAATCCTTAATAAAGTGAACAAAGCAGGTGGGAAGAGAACTCTGGATCAAGTAAAGAAGAGGCTCAGCTACCTAAAAGACAAATATAAAGATGCCAAGGCAAAGAACAAGAGAAGTGGTGAAACAAGGAATACCCCTCGGTATTATGATGTGTTCGATGAGGTTTTGGGGGCAAGGAGCGTTGTTCAGTTGGGTGAGGTGCGAGGGACAGGTATTATAGACGTGGTAGGCTCAGAAATGAACACAGATGTGGATAACAGTAAAGAACTCGACGTTGATGAGCAAGAAAGAAATGTTCAAGAGGATGGTGTTGCCGTTGCTAACCCACAACCACAAAGAAAAAAGAAGAAGAAGGCATCAAAGTCCTCCACAGTAACACAACTTGCTGAATGCTTAACTAAGCTACAGCAACAACAGGAGGACACAATGTCACGATTTTTGGAGGGCATGCAAAGAATTGAAGAGAGTAGCAGGAAGCACACCAGTGATGTTCTTTTGCAAGTGGCAGAGCTTTTTGCAAAGAGAAACAGAAAGGAGCATGATGATGATAGTGATTTGGAGTAGGAATTTTAACTCTACTTGAAAGATTTTCTCATATTGTTTTGTTGTTGTATATATTATTGTCTTCTTGTTCTTATCCAATGTTCTATTTTTATTGTTACAAAAATATAGACTTGCATGTTGCCGGAAACTGTTTCCGGTGAGAGTCGTGTTATATATGTCTATTTCCCATGTGAACGGAAATCGCAACCCTATTGCATTTGACTGCGTTGTTTAACACAAGAAATAACGAGCATTCAGAAGGAAAAAACAATATGCGTGAACAGTAGTAGAACAGCAAGAAATTTCAAAATGTATATCATGCAATATTCAAAGTTACTAGAGTATATTGAGTCCGTCGTCTTGCAGATTGAAAACGTAATCAACCAGAAGATCCCTGATTGCTTCCCCAGATTCACAAAAACTGCCGGCAATGTTTTCATTCGGATTGTTATTGTATGGATCTATAACCTCCTCCGCAGGCTCATTGCATTCCTGACAAATATTGTGTAAAACACAACATGCCATCACAATATCTGCAACATAAGATGGTTCCAAGCACACTTTCCCAAGCAACAGACGCCATCCTCCTTTCAAAATGCCAAAGGCTCTTTCAATTGTAACACTTGCCTGTGATAATGACAAATTAAAAAGCCGCTCCGCGTCATCCATGTTTTGCGAATATGCAAATGGTTTTATTGACCGATCGTTCTTTGGATAGTCAGCATCACCAACAAGATAAGGCTTCAAAGAGCTCGATTTTGATAGCTTAAAAAGTGGGCTTTGTAAAATCCTTTCATCCATGGCATCTTGATAAAGCCGTGTATTCCTGTTGATACGTGAGTCATGTACAGAGCCTGGAAAGCCGGCTGATACACTGATGAATTTCAATCTCCCATCGCAAACTCCTTGAAGTCCGATGCTGTACCGTTGCTTGCGGTCAAAAAAATCAACCATACTGTCTTCTGGGGCCGAAATTTGCACGTGTGTCCCGTCAATGGCACCAAAAGCGTTGGGCAATGGAGATAAAGTTTCAAACCTTTTTATTGTTTGTTCGCATTGTTCTTCAGTTTCAGGCCAGACAATGAACTGATTTCTAAGATGTACCAAGGCACCAATGAAATATTTTGTGATACGGCCAACAATACAGGATGAAACCTCAAATTTTTGACCGATTGATCGGTATGATGCACCATTTGCCAGCCACCAGATCGCCACAGCAACCCTCTAAGGGACAGGAATTGTGTCTCTCATATTCGTCTCATCTTTCTCCATAAATATGCGCACGGCTGAGCAAATATAGTCGAAAGTTTCTCGAGACACTCTATAATGCGTTGTCCAATAGTTTGGATCCAGG
The DNA here is from genome assembly GCA_964019165.1 of Mastigias papua. Taxonomy (NCBI): domain Eukaryota; kingdom Metazoa; phylum Cnidaria; class Scyphozoa; order Rhizostomeae; family Mastigiidae; genus Mastigias; species Mastigias papua. The sequence goes on from OZ025274.1 coordinate 16,559,116, forward strand.
TCTTTGCTGGTATTGAGATCAGAATTGTAATACACATCAAATTCATTGTATTGTCGGTGAAAAGCCCATACCTCTCTATCGTTATAGGCATTTGCAAAAAACTGAACAGCCGCCTGTTGCATTTGTAAATTCCTAACTTTAATATATTCAGCAACAAAGGCAATCATTCTTTGCAACGAACGTTGTCGATTTTGTTGTAATAAATACGCAGTTATAACTAACAGCATAAAAAATTCTTCGTCAGACATCTTGCAAGTAAAACAAGTAACAGAGAAAGAAAACAACATTTAATCCATGTTGATATGTATCACCGAGAATACAAAAGACGAATTAGCATTGGGATGCTCGCGAGCATCCCAATACTAATTAAGCGGCCCTTTTCATCCTCACCAAAATGTTTAGCTGGTAGAATTTCTACAAAAGACCATGTACACGGGAAATGGAAGGTGCTAACTCGTTAATCCCTTCAAATATTTAGAAAAGTAGCTCGTGTACATGGGTCCTAATACCGCAAAGACTCGATTGAGCCCGCTGGGGGCTAATTTGTTTGAAGCGATTTTGCAGGTGGAAGCTTATTCGAGGGGGCTTCTTCGAGGGAAGGGAGTTGTAAATTTAGAAGTCCTTAGGCCTGCCAAATGCAATGTCTCATTTACCTTCTCAATATAAACTACTTTGATTGAAATGTAAATCGAGATGGGATGAAGGAGGGCAAAGTTGGATAGTTGTTTTCGTCAAATATTTGCAAATGTGAGCAATCCAATAGCTGAATTTTTCATTTTCGTTGCTTTTGATCGGTATTATACTGAACCCAGATAACCCCAAAGGGGGCTTATTCGAGGGTGGATGCCTATTTGTCAGAAATTATCTTAGAGGTGGTGGATTCTGTGAGGGGCGAGTTCGGAGGAGGGGTTGTTTCATGTGTTGTTAATGAATGTGAACTTTCTGACTTTGCGTAGTTTCTGTACACAATGAAGCCTTGCAGAACCAAAGTTAATGTTGCTAGCCATATGTGACCTTTGCTAATTATCAATATATTAATGCTCTTTAGCTATCTTTGTAAAGATGTGAAACAAATGCCAATGAACAAGAGAAAAGTGACAAGACAAGTGTGCAAAGTTTGATTCACGTATTGGCTATGAACCCTGTACTTAGTGCTGAATAGGAATTCATTTTCTCTGCCCCTCGGCCTTGATTTATGCCCTGATTTTATAGCATACTGTCCCAGCGTTCGACCTGCGAAATAGTGCTTCATCAGGATTTGAGATAAAACATCTCCCATACTTTCATAATTTTTGTCCCAGGTTGGGAAACGTAGACTCATGAATAAATCTTGAGATGAAAGCGAAAACGATCAGAGGAAGCATTGCTTCTGCATAATTTATATTCAACATAGCTATGTTGTTGTATCTTCTCATAGTTGAGAGTCATCCGCAGAAAGGGCTTAAGTAGAGTAGTAAAAAGGTTGTATCAAATAAACTGTGATGTAGAAGTACATATGTTGGGCTAGTAACAAAGAACCAGAACCCAGTCGACAGCACTGTAGGAAAAAGTATTGTGAAGACAGTAGAGAAACAAACAGGGTGGAAAACAAGAAGTAGGTGAAAAATAGCGAGAATGCAACTATGCCATAGAAATAGAGGACTTTTGGGAATTGAGAATACTCTTTGTTTTAAGAGACTAATAAATGAATAGACCTCATGAATGAAATGATCTTATGAATTATCCGTGTTGGTAATTATTCTAAAATCATCAATAGATGCAATATGACTTGTTTGCTGTGTTATTTCTTTGTAGCCAATTAATTGATTGAAATCAATTGAGCCATTGAACAAAAGCAACAGTATGCAGCCAGACATCATTCAGTTGAAGAGCAGTAGGAGCGTGTCACCACCAGAGCGGAAGATTTCATGTGGGCCTTCTGAAGTAGATGCTTCGATGGGTAGGTTCACGTTTATACATTACCTTTGGTCTTCTTAGTTATTGAAGACCCTCATTGGAGCGTGGAATAGCGAACAGTATAAAAATGTAGTGAAGAGCATGGCGTTTGACTGATAAATGGTTTTCTATCCATCGTGCATTAAGTTTCTCTTTCGCGAATATGTACTGCATAGTATGTAGGCCAGAATCGCGCGTCATGTATAGTGGAACGAAGCGATCGAGAGATGATCGGTTTTATTGCAGAGTTGGGCTTTTACTCCTTATTGTGTTGTAAATATTCAGTTAGGATTCTGTAAAAAGATAGTTAGTGAAAATGAATGGAAGTAGTGTAGATATGGTTCTAAGTAATGACGTAGAAGTATATTGATAGGTTCGTAGGCTCTAGCTGTACACTTGCAATGCTTGCAAAAAGTCTTGTAACACTAGCTATAGCATCCCCTACGCCGTTAAGCAATGCTCTCTGAATCAAATGTGTGCAAAGTTAAGGGTGATCGCTATCGAATCGACATTGTTTAAAGGGGAAGGGGTTTATATTTTAATTGGTGTCATTGAAAGACCGCAGGAGTAGGAATGTCATATAATTGTGTAGTTGTTTAAACTATTTTTGGCAGGCATTGTTGTTGTATAAGAAACTGAGAGTTCAATATATGTAAATGTACTGGAACTGAGATGTTGGTCCATTTCATAATGGTCTTTTATGCTATGAAATTTGTGAACTCTTATTTTATGATTGGAGTGAGTGCGTGGGGAACAAAAAGTGTTTTTTTGTCTTATAATATCCATTTTTCCGTTATATAGTCTCTCACTTCCAAGATATCTTTCGATTGTGGCGAGAGCTGCTCTCTGTCAATGTGTATCTAGGGGAATCAAGCCCCCGAGGCCCTCCTCTTGTACTCGGCTGATTCTTATTAAATGATATTTCCATAGAATCATTCGTCCTTACCGGAACAATAATATGTAATGGACAGATGGTATGTTAATATAATTTGTGACGTTTAATATACACACAACATCAATCACGTAGAGAGTAATACACGTCTTTGCTAGTTCACAGTTATAACTGAGGAGCTACTGTGCTGATTCGTTCAAGTAGAGTTTCAACCTACAATGCCTGCCAAAATTCTTGGAACACTTGCTATGATATATGCTATAGATGAGCTATAGCATCCTCTTCCCCTTTAAATGATGTTGTATGAAGCAAATATGAGCAACCGGAAGGCCAAAAGTGATGTGTGTTTGTAAAGCTACTGGTTTTCGCTATCGAATCAACATTGTTTAATTGGGTGGGGAGGGGGTTTACATTTTAATTGGTGTCATGGAGAAGCGGCAGGAGTCGGAACCAATGCAATTGTGTGGCTGTCCCAACTGCTTTTGGCAGGCACAGGCCTCCTAGATTTTTATATAATGACCAACTTAGTTCATACGACGTTTTACTTTCAAAGTCTGGAAGGTGTACTATGCGTGTTTTCCGACTAAAATTTCTGTGCATTGAAATTTTCAAAACTCTGAACAAACTAAACCCTTCCTTTCATGCAAGACATTTTCAAAGTGAAATCTTCTAGTTACTCATTAAGAGGAACCAACAATTTACAACATTATAGACCAAATCAAGTCACCTTTGGTTCAAATAGCCTCCGATCCCTAGGCCCACAAGTGTGGAATGGACTGCCAAATGATATGAAGTCGGCAGAAAATCTAGATATGTTTAAAAATATGCTAAAAAAGTGGGAGGGCCCTAACTGTAAATGCAGCGTATGTAAATGTATATATAGAAATTAGTATCTTTTCATTTAGACTGGAAATAAAATTCAAAAAATATTTTTTTCTTTATTTATGATTACTTAGTTATCGATTTAGATTAGTTTACGTGCATATATATGTATATTTGTAAACTAGAAATAAAATCGATGTAAAATAATTTAACACACACACACACACACTCCTAGACACCATAGAAATAAAAGCATAAAATTTTAGGCTTAGCATAGTTTTTGGTAAATTGGTATAAAATATAGTAACTGGGTATAAATTAGCATAAAATATCATAGGCTTTGAGCTCAAGAAATTGTTTCCCGTATTGTATCCATGAAGAGATACAGGCAGAATGGAGCTGTACTTGTGTAAACGGAATCTGAGTATTGATGTTGAGAAATAATTGTAATAACCCCCTGGATATTAGCTCAGAGTTGTGCAATTTTAGATGAAGAGGAAATGAGATTAGCTTTATGGGGTTCATTCTCTTGCCAGCGTGCAAAGAAAAGAGAAGAAAAAGAGTAGTTCTTTAAAATAAGAAAGCTGTTCACAAGACATGTATTTCATAAGCATTTTGATTTACCTGCAGGCACGTAAATGCCGGGGTGTGTGGGGGGTGTAACATCCCCCCAATCTTCATCCAGTGGTAGTAAGCCAAAGACTTCAATTTTCCAATTGCCCTGAGATTTTCAGACTGCTGCGTTTCCCGACTAATGCTTCAAGTTCATCTGAGTCATAAATTCAGTTTTCGCGAATAATACAACTTTTTCCGATTGGGTTCTCCTTCTCTGTATGAAATTCAATGATGAAGACAAGAACATTGTATTTTCTAAAGGGGCGTTTCTGGTGTTGTAGAGGGCGTTACCTCAAAAATTGTTCTAGAGGCAAGCCCCAGAACCCCAATTTTAAGCACCATAACTATGATAGATTATATTGGTACATAGTCTTTTTTATTCATTGATGAAAGTTTTTGACATGTAAGAGTTTCACACTCTGAATTTGGTTTCTACATAAATACAATCCTGTTCAGCTGTCTACAGGCCTGCCTTGTAACAGCAAGTTTTCATAGATGATGTTGATAGTAGGCAATAGTAAGAGTTTATCAAAGCTTAGCCTTCATGCAAAATGATGATTGAGCCTTTTTCAGTTGGAATTTTGAGCTCTTCAAGCCCAAAAATATACCTCAATTTACGTCCCTGTTTATCTGTAACCATTCTTTTATTTATTCATTCCTGTTCTTACTTCCTAGTTGCTGGTTGGTTTTCATTTTTCTACGAGGTTGTTTGTTTGTCTCTTTCACTTTGAGCCGCATTAGCTTCAAGCCTCTTACCATGAATGGCACAACTTAAAAACTTCTTTGATAGAATACAGCTTGGATTCCATAAAATAGCCTGAAATTTAAGAAATACTATCATAAAATAGCATAAATTCCTTGAGACTGTAGCATAACATGGCATAATATATGGCGGAGAACTGGCATAAATTCACAACAGAATCGATAAATTTTGACTGGAGGCCTGAAGGCATAACCTGAATCTCACATTTAAGGAGGACAGGTAGAGTTGCAACGATGGATCATACTAACAGGTTCTCGAAGGTGCTGATTTCATTTTTAGCAAAACCAGAATCATATCTCCACGGGATCATTAGCTTTCGTTATAATTTTATGTTTTTATATGCAGTTTATGGTCGAAAATTCAGGAAAATGCCTAGAAAGCTCATCTATAGCACAAACGATGTAGAAAATAATTGAAATGCACTGCGATCCTCTCGTCGTCATATCATTAGCACATTTCCGACGTATGGGTAGCATTCTTAGATAAACAGCAGAGACAATAAACAAACAACTTATAAGGTTTTATGTCATTAGGGTATGTAAAAAATATGTACATTGCAGTACATTACTAGTACAAATGATATAAGTGTAACTGATGATGAGTAAACCTTATTCTTTATATATCATTAAAGTTATGTAGGAAGTTTCGAGTCTGCAACTTTTGTGCTAAAAGAACTGCTTTTTAAATGAAAACCTGAGCTACATCAACTGGATGTGAAATCTTTCCTCTCATGAGATGGATGTTGGAAGCTGAGCCGTTACAAAGCTGAATATTTATATTTTACGGCACCTCCTTATTGTACCATTTAATATAAGGATAGTAATTCTTAAAGAGTCTATTAATGTTATTACGGATTCTAAAGCTGAGGTGACCTAAATAGGGCAAACAAGATGATACTGGGTTCTTCTTCCTACTCACATTGACCTTTGGTGCAACTTGAGTATTGTTGGTTGAGAAACTTTCATACGAACCTTATCAATGAGTGTGAGAGGAAATTGGTTTTCTAACAAAATTTGCTTGATTTTAATTATCTCCTTATGAAAGTTGGCGAAAGATGAGCATATATGAAAACTCAGAAAACCAAAACACTAACCGAATTAATCTTATACGGTATATCCTCGAATTAGCCCCCCTCGAATAAGCCCCCATACTAGAACTTCAAATTGTTAATAAGCCCCCCTCGAATAAGCCCCCACCCCAGGTGATGATGAAGACTGTAATAAAGACTAATGCTTAAATATAGACTGTTGTTGTAATAGTGTGGAGAAAAGGAGCTTTGGCAATGAGCTTTTTATACGACATTTGTCAAATAATTTTATAAGCCCCCTCTTCGAATAAGCCCCCACCCAAAAAGCACCAAAAGTAAATAACCCCCCATGGGGCTAATTCGAGGATTTACGGTAACGAGATGGACGAAGACTAGCAAAATCAGTATATCACGCTGTGAATGTCTGTTTTCTACGTGCTCCATCGCAGAGGCCCATGACATCACCTTCCCGTGCTCCTCATGGAAAATGCGGACCATGCTGCTTCGATTGGTGACGGCGTTAGTCTTTCTAAGGCTAATCTCCCGCTTTTGATTGGGGGTAGGTGAGCCCGCGTCTAGCGGACTATCAAAAAACTGTCTTTATTAACTAAAATGTCTAGAAATGGCAATGTACCGTTCTCCTCTATGTCCACAGTGAACCTGATATTAGGATGATAGCTATTTATATGATATAGAGACAAGTAGATGTCCTGTTTATCCTTAAGCAAACAAAAAGTATCATCCACATATCGACGGTACAAAATGTGTTTAAACTATGATGCGCAATTATTCAAATATCTGTTTTCCAGGAAACTCATAAATATATTAGCCAACGAGGGACCTAGTGGAGACCCCATTGCAACGCCATCAGTTTGATCATACAACTTCCCATCAAACATAGAATGATTGCCCCTCACTGCAAAAGCAAGCAGTTTGCGAAACTTGCTACGATCAAACTTACAATCAATAGCAAATTTCACGATTTTGAACAATTGCATAGGTGCACACGTCAATAACTTCATTAATAGGGGTGTTAGTAAACGAGCTAGTAACATCAAAACTCGTCATAGAGTAGTTCTGATTTGGAATATCAGAGATTCCTTTGACCAAAGAGAAAGAATCTTTAACACTATAAATGTTACCGGTGGTGGGTTGTAACAGCTGCACAAAGAGCTTAGCAAGCGTATTATTAAATTTGCCTATAGCAGAATGAATAGGTCTAACAGGACAATCTCTATTATGAACCTTAGGTAGTCCATATTGGATCCCGGGAGTGCTACCTATGGGACAGAGATCACGATATTTAGTATCCGAAATATGCTTATTTTTTAAGAGCGAATCCCTAAGAAACTGAACTAGTCTATTTTCACGTTTAAGACAATAATATCTTATCTTATTGGAAAAATTATACAGTCGCTTTTGTATGTTTTAATGTCTCACAATGGTTCAGTTTCATGGGGAAAGGAGTTGCCACAGTTTATTTCCAAAGTAGTCTACGGTTTTAGCTCCGTAGGAAGTAGTTCTCAATATAGGAAGTTTAGCGTCATTTTCATGCCTTAGAGGCCCTTCACATGAGAAATTTCAAATCGGCTTGCATCACGCAAAACCAGCTACAATACTGCGTTTTCCAGGATGCAGCTCAGTATTGATTTTGAGTTTTTAGTTCGCCCCGGTTTGACAAAATCGCACCCACATGAAAATTGCACACAGAATTGTGGGGTGAGTGGCTAAGCGGTTCAGTTGGCTTCCGTTAGCTAGCTGAAGTTAAGCTTGAGCCCTGTTTACACTACACAAACTAACCTAGGTTCGCCCTAGGTTAAAACTAATCTAGGTTAGTTTTTTGTAATGTAAACGCGAACTAACCTAGGTTTGCCCCAGGTTAGGTCAACCCACTTTTAGAGGTGGGTTCGCCCTAGGTCGAACCTAGGTTAGTGTTGTTAAAGTGTAGTGTAAATGCAAACCTGGGGCGAACCTGGGTTAGTTTCTCCTCTACGCATGCCTAGTAATAAAATTGTCAGGTAAGTTTCAACACAACGGATGAATTCATTTTATGCTTATCGAATTCCTGTCTTGAACCTGTCATTTAAATGTGATTGATGCAAACAAACATTGATATAGTTGCTACTTGGGAAGAAAATTGAGTTTTTGGCATTAATAAGGATCCTAGGTGCTCATCTTAGCTATAGTTGTTCTTCTTATCTCAAAGTAAGTTACTATGGTCATTAATTTCCATACAAGCATCAATCTGCCTACTTGAATACTCAGAATTTAGTTATTTACAAAGTTTCCGCCATATTGCTTTTACTTCAGCCTTAGTTATGTGATCTGCACATGCGTTGATGAAAACTAACCTGGGTTCGCCCCAGATTGCGTTTACACTACAAAATCTCGTTGCACTAGTGTAAACGCGGCTTCAACTAACCTCGGCTAGTTTTAACCTGGCGCGAACCCAGGTTAGTTTGTGTAGTGTAAACAGGGCTTTGGCTGTGCTTGGTCAGCAACTGGATGGGCGACTATCCAGATAAACGACCAAAGCAACTCACTCCGCCATCCTTCAGAAGGGACGTTAAACTAAGGGTCCCATGCCTGGATGCGGCATGCACAGTAGGCCTAAATTAGCTGAAAACGCTAGATACAACAGCCTACTCAAAATAAAGTAAACAACAACAACAAAAAAAGAATTGAAATTTCAGACCGGTTTGAAAAGCTGAATTGAAACTCAGGGTGTGAACCTTACTCATGTGAAAACCGAAGCCCTGGCCAATTGACTCAACAAAGTTCAGTGAACAAAGTTCAGTGACATGTTGAGTGAAAAGCTTAGTCGTTTAGCCAGGTTGTTCTGCATTGTTGAGCGATGTTCAGAGATGTTTGATCTTGGTAGAAAATTTTTAGTCAACAAGATTAAACTTCTATTGTTCTGAGGTGTTGTTGAGCGATGTTTAGTCGTTTGGCCGGGCAACCGAACAAAGTTCAGTGCACGCATGCGTATTAGTGTAGTCTTAAGCTTTGCCGCCAAAACATATATCGACTTTGAAGAAAAGGATCTTGTTACCGCTGCTTGTTACAAATAACTGCTTGTTACATATAGAATGGAATCTGCCAGGAAAGGAAAAATAAAGCCAGTTCTGTCCTCTATGCTTAATTCATTCACTATGTTGCTGCAGAGCCCATTTTCTTTCCGTTTGCAAATCCAGCCCATCGTCTTTCTTTCCTTCGAAGTGCCTGTATTTTCATCATTAAGCTCCACAATTGCCAGGATGGCAGCTATTTTCCGTTTCGCAACACCACAATCGTCTTGAACCGACATATTCCCTATAAAAATATTGAGATTGCCAAGCAGCAGAGTGAGGCACGGCTTGGTTCCAAGCCCCGTCGCGCTCACAAGTCGAAATGCTTAGTGAAATGTTGAGTTCATTTTTCATTTCATTTCATTTTTACATATTTTGGGAGGGTGGCCCTTCAGCATAGCTGATTTTCGAGGGACCCTCCATTAAAAGAATATAAAATTACAATCTAATACAATAAAATACTTATAATAATTGTAGAACAAAGTAGAAATAAAAATTAAATATCAAAATAGTTCTAAGAAAGTCAATTCTTGTAATTATAATCAGAGGAAAAGAAAAACTGAAGATTTAAAATTACTTTAGGAGGGATTTGAAGACACGTAATGATCTTGTTTCTTTGCACTCAGTTGAGAGGCTATTCCACATCTTGGCACCTCTGTATGAGAAGTTTTTCTGCCCCGCAGTTGATTTTCTCAAAGGAAGCCTTAAATCAGTGGTAGTGTTTCGAAGATTGCGCTCAGAAAGCTGTGAATTTTTAGTAAACATATTAAGCATGTATTGTGGTCCAAAATCATTGAGAGATTTAAAAACCATCATTTTCGTTTCATTGGCAATAAGTTCTACAATGGTTTTCCATTCAAGCTTTTGTAACAAAGGCTTACTGGGAGCATCATAACTGCTGTTCGTCACAATTCTTGCGGCTCGGTTTTGCAGCTTTTGTAGTTGGTTAAGATCTGTTTTTCCGCAACTGCCCCAGACGGAACAGCAGTAACGAAAATGCGGTTCTACAATACCTGTGTAGAGTGTTTTCAATATGTCTTGGGGAAGGAAATTTCTAGTATATTTCAAAAAGCCAACAGCTCTGGAAACTTTGGTGGATATAGCCTTTATGTGATCCTTCCAATCGAGAGAGCTATCAATATTGACACCGAGGTACCTAGTATTCGTAACAGTATCAAGTTCCACACCTTTAATTTTCAAATGAAGATCTTGGCTTTGGTTCTGCAAGGCTTTGTACTTTTGCTTGGTGGAAATTAACATTGCACGAGTTTTTACCACATTCAAAGAAAGCTTGTTTCCCTCTAGCCACTTTTCTAGGCTGTAGAGGTCTCTGTTAATAGCCTCATTCAACTGAGTGATATCATGGGAGTGGTAACAAATACTAGTGTCATCAGCATACACAGCAAGTTCACGCTGACATACACCATAATGTTGTAGCTTCTGGCAGAGAATGTCGTGGTCAACAGTGTCAAAGGCTTTTTTGAGATCAATGAATACCAAACCCACTAGCTTTCCTAGATCCAATCCTCTGTACCAGTCATCGGTGCTCTTTAGTAGACACGTTAAAGTGGAATGTTGACGTAGAAATCCTGATTGGTCAGATGAAAATAGACCATTTTTTTCAATGTACTGGTACAACTGATTGGTAATCAGTTTTTCAAAGAGCCTTGAGATAGCTGGTAAGACGGAAATGGGGCGATAGTTTGACTTATCATCATTATCTCCTTCCTTAAATATTGGAGTAACTCTGGCTAATTTCTATGCGTCCGGAAAGACGCTCGTTTGAATGGATGTATTAAACAGGATTGCTAGAGAGTTCTCAATGTAAGGAAGAGCAAGTTTCAAAAAGAAATAGGATATGTTATCATTCCCAAAGCTCTCCCAAAGTTCAAAGTTTAGTCGTTTGGCCACCCCCTACTCAACAAAGCTGAACAGCACTGAAAGTGACTCAACATTGTTTAGTGAAGTGTTGAGTGAAAAGTTCAGTCGTTTGGCCAGGCCTTAAGAGGGATTTGACCACATACCGAACTGAACTCAGGCCTGTGTGAATTTCAAACGGGTCTGAAATATGTGAAGGCCCTCATAGATTATTGGAAGCATCACATTCCCTGAAATTTCCCTCATGAACGGTGGATTTAGATTTGAGTTTGTTTGATAAACATCTCAGTCATAAGCAATCGCAGACTCCTAATTGGGGGTCATCCATAAAGTACGGACACATTAAATCATCTAGTTTTTGACCTCCTCTCCCCTTGTACGCATTTATACAATTCCGTTCTACCCATTTCTCTTCTAGCTATTGCAAAGTTTTATTTTTGACTTCAATATTTTTCTTCATTTACTAGTTGTTTTTAAAGTTCAGATGTCTGGCATAATATTTAATATACAAATACAAATCTCACTACTACCTACTAGGTAACTTGTATTTGGCAAACTTTGTGCATGCATTGAAAGTGATAAGAATATTAACAATAAAAATAAACCATGCTCAGAAAAGAAGTTATTGATTAAAGGAGTACATTAGTAGATGATATGCAAGGTTACTGCTAGTGATTAGTATCTTAGCAAGTCAGGGATAATATAATAAGTTTATGGATTTATGGATACTGTTTATTTCTTTATTCAAACCTCCTTCTATACCACGTACACATTTAGATGATGTGAAGAGAACAGCATCATCTGCACAGGTGATCGTTGAGGAGGGTTTTAGATATTTTTAGATATTTTAGATTTAGGCATTCACCTATATCGCTCATGTAAAAGTAGGAACAGTAAAGAGCCCAGTATTGACCTTTGAGGAACTCCTCTATAGATTGGATAAAAGTTTGAAATCATCCCATCAAATTCGACAGAATCCCTTCTTAAAAGAAGTAATACGTAAACCAGCCTAGCTCTTCATCACTTATGGCAATACTTGGGAGTTTGTTCAGTAACGAAGAATGACTGATGGTATCAAAGGCCTTAGACCAATCGATATAGAGAGCTCCTGTCAAGTTGTCACTGTCTGCTTACTTTCAATTAATCAGTTACCAAGTAACAACAAAACAATACAGCGCGGACCAATTTCTCTAAGATAAAAAGGTTCCTAACTATTTCTAATAGGCTGTTGGAATTATTGTTGACATCTTAATTAAGTTTTAGGACTTCCTTTTAGTCTTAGGGAGTTTTTCCAGACATTGGAAATTATGTATGACAACTTACTTTATATAGTTCATTGTAGTCTTAGGACTGTTTTTACAGACATTGGGGGTTATTTATGGCGTTTTGCATTATATGTAGCACTTCATATTAGTCTTACGGTCGGGTTACACATAGCGATTTTCAGCTGGATATCACATGAGATACCAATTGCTGGATTATCACTTTAAGTATCTCACCGTGTAACAAGCCTAAAAATAATGCGAAATGGGTCGCAGGCAATCTAAGCGTGGGAGGAATATAATCAAATTGATTTGATTTTATTCAGAATATCGGGAGGAAGTTGAAAGGGTGCCTACAGTGGCTTTACACAAAATAGCATGTTGTGATCATAGTTATGGCGAAAACTAAACAGGAAGGCTCAAACATGTTCCAGAGGTATGTTTACGTATGTTGTGAGCAAATCCTACTACTTTATAGCTATTTCCTTCATTTCGTTGCCCGTGCTGTAGCTATAATAGAAGATTATCGGTGATATCATTTTATTTTCAGCTTCTCTGTTGAAAGCGATGAGGTTCAAGAAGGGCATTTGGTAGTTTCAAGGCAAGGTGATAAGCAGCAAAGCAGCAAAAAGCGGAGGAGACCAAGCAAGCGAGACAGCAAAGAGTGGTATGACGATGAAATATTTATGTTGATAGATATGTGGTCCACGAAAGAAGATCTTTTCAACTGCCGTGATGAGAAGTACCAGAATAGAGACAACCGATCCAAGACCATGAATTGGATAGGGGACGGATTGATTACAGCTGGAATTGAAGTTGATATCAGGGAAATACAGGAGAAAATTTGGCCAATCTATGGTATTATTTTGCAGAAGAGCTGAGAAAAATTGAGGCCTCAAAGAGGAGTGGAGCTGGAACTGCATCTGTTTATAAACCATCCTTGAAATTTTTCACTCACCTTGGTTTCCTACAGGATAACTTCACTCCAAGACCAACCAGCAGCAATTTAACTAACTCTCACGCAACGGAGCCCTCAACGTACTCTTTATGTAATACCCCATCAGCAAAGTCTACTAAGAAATCGAGATATGTGCAAATATACAGTGCAGAAAAAGTAATGGAAACAGCAGCGAAATCTTTAGAAGAAACTACTGAGCGCAGGGAGAGAATGCAAGCTTATGAAGCTAATGATAACAAACGCTCTGATCAGTTTAAAGAGAAGAGATGTTTTGTTGAATTACTGTATCAAAATCTGATTGAAATTCCAGAAATCGAGGAGAAAGCTATGACAATGCTACAAAAACAACAAATGCTCATTCGCTTATGCTAGAAGAGTCATCAAAAAGATCATCAGTCATGTTAGGTCAGATGCAGAATAAGTCTATTTGCAATTAAATGAGTGAAAATCCAAGCCCTATATCCGTTGCTTCTGGAACATCTGACCCCCCTGTGGATGGCAGTGTGTACCAAAGATTGTACAGTGATGAACAATATTGAATGTATTTGTAAGCTTCAATATATCATTCAATGGAATTCATGAGTATTTTACTCAGCTAGCATTAACATGTGGGACAAATTTCTTATCGTGGAAATTCTGAAGTGCACCCTTCTAGAATAGTACAGTAGAACTCGCATAATTCGGATCGGCTTTATCCGGATTTTGGTGTATTCCGGACAGAATTACTAAGTCCAATTAATTTCGTATTGAAATGTACTAAATTAATTCCCATTATCCGGATTTCCTAGTCCGGTGTAATAAACAAATAGTAGAATAACTAGTAGCTCAATAATATCGATCTTTCATAAGGCCTACTATAAAAATCAATCAAAATCAGAATGAGACTAAGCTATATTTATTGGGTCTGTATTGTCTCTATTGTTTAGAGGGGACAACACTATCCCCCTCCCTAGTTCTTCCTCTTTGTGATGCTGATCTAGTTCTGTTCGCCAATATATTCGAAATGTCTACTTTACACCAATTGTCTGCTAATAAGTCCCCTTCGATATCAGCTGTACTTCTTGCTGGCGCACCATCTGTATTATGTTGCTCAGTAGTGTTTGCAGTGTCTGTTCCATTTCCTCCCCCTTGACTGTTTTCAATGCGGGTGGGAGAGTGAAAGCACTGGCGTTCCGTAACATCAGGTAAGTCAGCAAAGATATCACATGTGCTAGCATGGGTAGTTGCTGGGCCAGGGGTAGGAGTATATGATGGACTTACCAGGTGATCAGACCTGGGAGGCATATACTTTAGCTGATTGACGTGGACAGTGGGGCTCACTTGGCCGCGATGGTTGACAAGCTTGCAATTGAGATCACCTATCAATTGAGTAATTGTCCAGGGACCAGACCATTGTGCTTGAAAACAACGAGAAATGCCGGTCTTTTGAGGAGGGTGCCAGAGCATGACTGTGTCATTGACTTTGTAATGGTGTTTAGAGGCTGTCTTATCATATTGCTGTTTCATTCTGTCCCTGCTCATATCAAGGGTACAACGAACATCAGCAAAGGAGCGTTTAAGGCGTAGGCCAAGGTCAATAGCAAATGCTTGTGCTTGTCTTACGTGATGAGCAGCAGATTGTTGAACAAGCAGTCTTGGGGATGCACTGCATAATAATTCAGTAGGTAAAGAAAGCTTTGCACCAAGAAGCAGTTCAGCAGGTTTAACTTTAGTGCTATTATTAACACTTGAACGAATAGCATAGACAGCGGTCTGCAGGTACAAATCCCAATTGCATCCATATTGGTCAACCTGTTTCTGTACACAAGATTTCACTTGTTTTACCATTGCCTCGGAAAGGCCATCACCTTGTGGGTGAAGGCGTGAAGATTTAGACTTACCAATGCCTAAGATCTTAGCAACCTCCTGCATAACACTACCATGGACATTGGAGGCACCATCACTGTGCAAACGTGTCATGATACCATATCGACAGATCCATTGGTCATGAATTGCTCTGGCAATGGTGTGAGCAGATATCTCTTTGAGAGGGACAACTTCAGGCCATTTGGTAAAGTGGTCAACAAGGATGAGGGCGTATCGAAATCCATTGCGAGAAATAGGCATAAAGGGGCCAGCTAAATCATAGCAAACAAGTTCAAAGCGGTCGGAGGACTGAATTGGTTGGAGCTGGTCCTTGTGATATCCGTGAGGGGGTGGATTGAAAGATGCACAGTTGGTACAACTTTTGGCCCAGTTTGATACATCTTCCTTAGCATTGGGCCAGAAATAATGAGCACGAAGGCGGGCCCATGTGCGGTCAATAGCAAAGTGACCAGCAGATGGGTGATCATGGCAAAGCTGTAGGACACGTCCACGTAATGCTATTGGTACAACGGTGCAATTGTGCCACTTCAAGAGGCCATCTGGAGACAGTAAAAGGTGATGGCGATATCGCTGTAAAGAGCCGAGGTGGGACACATCAAAAGTTCGGTTATTAGAGGAGACATAGGTAATGGCAGCTTGGATGTGGGGATCCTGGGACTGTAGAGCTCTGAGTGAGGCTATCGAAACATCGGGATGCAGTTCCTATAGTAAGTTGACACTGTGTAGGCGACTGAGGCAGTCACTGATAGCATTATTCTTAGATGGAATGTGTTCTATGTGATAGGAAAACTCGGAAAGCTGCAATGCCCAGTTCAATAGCTTGCGACTCTTCGGGCTGCGTTTGCACTGGAGGAATGATGTGACACGATTATCAGTACGTAGGAGGAAAGGTTTACCCAAGAGATAGTGGCGAAATTTCTCAGTAGCAAAGACGATAGCATGGGCTTCTTTCTCTACAATGTTCCACTTTGATTCAGTGTCATTGAACTTTCTACTGGCAAAAGCAACAATGTAGGTTTGGCCGTCTCTTGAATTGCTAGCTTTGAGACATGCACCTTCACCTTTATCTGAGGCATCAACTTCAAGGATGAAAGAGTCATCACTAGTAGGTGCACGTAAAACTGGAGCAGAAGTGAGAAGCTGCTTTATGGTCTCAAAAGCTGTCCGGGCATCAGATGACCAAGAAAATGAGGAGTGCAGCTTGGCAGGTTCATGTAGAGGAGCTGCAATAACAGAAAAATTGGGGATAAAGCGATCACAGAACTGGGACATGCCTAAGAACTCTTTCAAGGCTTTGGCAGTTGTTGGGACTGGAAAATCTCGGATACATTGGATGCGTGCTGGGTCATCACAAATTTGTCCCTTGTCAATTATATGGCCTAAATATGGCAAGGTAGTTTGGAAAAACTTGCATTTCAAAGCATTCAGTGTTAAACCCGATTGGCGAATTCGATGTAAAACTCTGCGTACATTTGAAAGATGTTGTTGGAAATCAGAGCCTTTAATTACCACATCATCATAGAAGGGTGGCAGAATGCAATCACTTAAATCTGAAAAGGTCTGTTCCATAGTACGTTGAAAGAGTGTCGACGCTGGTTTGATGCCCTGTGGCATCACATTCCAAGTCCACTGACCAAAACCATAGCCTGGGGAGAAAGCAATGATGGGTTTGACGCGAGCAGCACAAGGAATTTGGTGATATCCACTATTGAAATCGATAGAACTGACAAACTGTGAACCAGAAACAGAGTCCAGGCATTGTTGTAAGGATGGAGAAGGCCAGCCTGAATCTTTGATGGCTGGGTTAAGGAAGCGATAATCAACCACTAGGCGATAGCGATCTGTAACATTAGAGCTATTGGAAACATTCTTTTTGGCAACAAGTACTGTAGCAGCACGATAGGGGGAATCTATATGCTCAATAAGTCCATGATCTTTATAATGCTGTAACAGTTCTTTGACAATGGACTGCTGATGTAGAGGCACACGCCGTAAAGGCATCGAAATAGGAGTTGAATGGGTCAGATCAAAGTCAAATTCAGTAACTTTGGCTTTACCGATTTTTGTATTAGACAAAGAGAAAATGTCAGAGAACTCAGCAAGCAAGGTCTTGGCTGCATGGAATTGTGAAGGAAGCAAATGTGTCATTTGCGAAGTCAGATGAGTCATTGGATCTGAGTCTGGAGATAATGACAAGGGTTGTGTGGTTAATGAAGTTAGGGCATTGATTGATTCCTTAGAAAGGGCTGAGAATTCATCAAAGTCATATGTCCCCAGGGCAACTTTGGTGCCCTTACCAATTACTTTGGAGACATTAGAGCAATTAACAATTGTTGTGTGCACACATGAATTTTGATGAATTAATTGGTTTAGAGATGGTACCACTTTAAGATGAAGCCGTTCTTCAAAAGGTAAATTGCCATCAATGAGAACAGCTGGTGCCGAAACTGGACGCAAGGCATCAAGGGAAGATCCTTTTGCTATTGTCGGAATACGTAAAGCTTGACCGGGTGGAATAGTGTACTTGGCGGTAGTCATGACAGCAATGTTATCCTGAACAGAAGGTTGAGAAGATATAGAGACAATGGACTGTTCCAAATGGAGAATGTTTCTGGAATTATCAACACCCCAATGGCTAAACTTGTTGAGGAAACTCAAACCAATAATGCAAGAATAAGGCAACTCATCAATTATTACAAATTCAACAGTATGTGATACAGCTGGTTGTCCTATTACAAGTGGTACTTTTATTGTGCCAGAGGGCTTCATCACTTTTCCATTGGCATCAAGGATACCTGGGCCAAAATAAGGCATTAATGTCAAATTCTGCAAACATCGACTTCCGGTAAAACATCTTCTAGCTAGACAGCAAATAGTTGCACCTGAATCAAGCATCATAGAAATGGACTGACCATTGAGTGTGCCAGTGATCCAAAGCAATTTTGATTCATTCAACAGAGATGGTCGAGATTCGTGTTCGTGAGGGGTCATTGACATAATGTTGGCTGGCCCAGTATGACCCTTTACTGGGGGCCCCAGAAGTTTCCCGACTGCTGAGAAGTCGCTTGTTGCTGCCTAAAAGCCAAACAATCACGCTGGATGTGATTTAAACCATTGCAAAAATAGCAGCGAATAGGTTGTCGTCCTCTTCCCTGTGCAGGGCGCAACTGACTATCTCCCATAAAGCCTTGAGAAAAACCTCTGCGTGATTGCCCGCGGCTGCTCCGCAGAGAATAAAAAATGGAAGTGTCGTGGCGCTGATGGGATGGCCTGAACGGAAGCTGCTGCTTAATGGCGTTAATCTGCTCTTGTTGTTCGTCGAACTTCCGCATTGCAAGCTGATTTTGTTGTTCAAACTTACTGGATAAAGAGAGAACTGCCTCCAAAGTTTGATCTAATGGAGGTGCAGCAGTCAAAACAGTGTCAGGAACCGTGGGGGCAGCAGTGGATGGCAAAGAAGGATGAACCGAAGCATCACGGCTAGCTTTGAGCAAATCTTAATGAGAAACCTTTTCGTCATACGGATTAGAGCAGAAGATAAATATATTTCTTCGCAAAGTATCTGAAATCCCTTGCAAAAACTTACCCTTTCCGGCATGGTTGATGACGTTAGTTTTAGCTTGAGGGTCAGCAGCTTTGTATAGTTGGAAAAGGTGAGTCATGAATCCTTCCTCACTTTCACCGATCTGTTGCACGCAACGCTCAAAAGCGGTCATGTGTGCCTCGCGGTCGGAGTCAGAGTCAAAAACGGCATTGAGTTGCTTTTTAAGCTCACTATATTTTTGTGGGGCACCTTTGTCTTCTTCAAATTGATCTAGGACGGCTGTAGCACGGCCATCAACACATAGCATAAGGATTTGTCCAACCACGAGGTCCTCAGACTTCTCAGCGATAGCGCAACATCTGTCAAAATTACGAAGCCATTGGCGTAAATCAACATTGCCATCGCCAGTGAACTTTTCTAACTTGGAAAAAATGATGTTGAAGGAAGACATACTGAAGTGGTGCGGTTCGAAAATACTCCTGACACCAGTGTAATAAACAAATAGTAGAATAACTAGTAGCTCAATAATATCGATCTTTCATAAGGCCTACTATAAAAATCAATCAAAATCAGAATGAGACTAAGCTATATTTATTGGGTCTGTATTGTCTCTATTGTTTAGAGGGGACAACACCGGATAAATGCATAAACCGGACTATATGTTTGGGCAATTGTGCTATTTTTTTACCGTAGTCCGGATAAACGATCTTAGAAACATGCCAATAAGCACAGATGTGTTCTTCACTGTATTATCCTATCCTAACTGCATACATTATAACCAATAAGTGACACGAATTCCTGCTTCAAGCAGAGGCCAGCATGATGGCAACACTTTTAAACAATACACTTTCATAGTCATCATGGCTTCAAAGTGAAAGCACACAGATCGTACGTACGAAGAGAAATATAGAGTAATTAAATTTTGTAATGAGAATCCGGGAATAAAAAGAAGCGACATAGCTTTAAAGTTTGCAATAAAACCACATACTGTAAGTCATATGATGAAAGTAGAAACGAAGAAAAAAGTTTTCAATGTTGTGGAAAATCCGCCAGATGCAAGAAAGGGTACAATAAAGCGTATAACAAAATGTATGTTTTCCGACATCGATGCCGCTCTTATTATTTGGTTCCGTCAGTATTGTACCGATCCTGATTTCAAAATTGATGTAGACATGCTTGTAGCACAGGCTAACTATTTCTGAAGGAATTCGGTTATGAAAGTTCGGAAATGACCTCGGGATGGATCCACCGATTTAAAAAAAGCTACGGAAAGGGGAAAATTTTGAAATCAAGCAAAGCAGCGGGAGTGGATGCTGAAGTGTGAGAGAATTATGACATTGTACGTGAATCCAGAATATGCTGGGAGTGACCTCCAAACAACAACATATATTTAACGGGGCTACTGAAAAAAATGTTAACGTAATCCGGATTTGCTTTAATCCGGACGAAATTAGGCGGTCCAATTAGATCCGAATTATGCGAGTTCTACTGTATTTCACATTGCCTTGGTATCTGGCCTGGGCCATAGAAATAATCTGCTAGTGTATTGCGAATTTCTTCTGCAGAATTACTGCCCCTGTTGCTTCTTGTCTTTGGTAGTGAGTTTGTAAAACTGATATTTTCATCTCTCCAGTCTCCAAGTTGCACAACTCCAGAGCTGTTTTCTTGATCAATTGATCCTTCTGGAGTATATGAATCTTGAGACTTGGATCGTAGCATGTTATGAAGCACTTCTGTTGCCATTATAATACCTTGTGTAGTATCTGGTGCCAGTGCCCTTGATGTTGTGAAAAAAAGAAATCGATTTGACCATATCCCAAAAACATTTTCACTGATGCAACGAACCCTTGATAGCCTATAATTGAATATTCTCTTTCGATCAGTGAAATTCTTTTGAAGCAGGCTGAGTTTCCAAGGTACACTTTAGAAATCTGTTTTTGCGAGAAAGTTTGTTATTGACTAGAGACAAAACACAGCATCTAGTTGATTAAGAAATCATGCCTCATAAACGGCAGTATTCATTTGTAGATATTTACGAAATCACTCTGCGTCTTGAAGCCTTGGCTCTTGCATAATCGTATTGTGAGCGCTCCTTTCTTCTCTTCGCAATAGCCAGTCCTTGACCCAAACCCTTCTCCTTCGCTTCTTTATTCCCCATTTTCCACTAAGATGTACCATGCTGGCATGTATAGCGCATAAACACACTAGAATTTCCTCGTCTTCATCGTTGAAGCTCTCCATATTGTTGAAAAGCTACTACGTTTGGTTAACCGATCGTCGGCACCCTTTCAACTTCCTCCCGATATTCTGAATAAAATCAAATCAATTTGATTATATTCCTCCCACGCTTAGATTGCCTGCGACCCATTTCGCATTATTTTTTAGGCTTGTTACACGGTGAGATACTCAAAGTGATAATCCGATAATTGGTATCTCATGTGATATCCAGCTGGAAATCGCTACGTGTACCCTGGCCCTTATGCTAGGCACACACTGGAGAAATTTGCTTAAGAAAAGTGCCATTTGTGCCATATTGCTTAAGCAAAATTCTCCAGTTTGCGGTGGTTAATCCCTAAGCAATATTGCTTTTCTAGCCAAAAGTAAAATATCTATCGTGTTTGATATGTTTGTCCTTTCGTGCCATTTTGCTTACAATGTGCGGGGGTGAAAGCAATATTGCTTACAACTCTTGGAGTGCAGCGCATGCGCTTTATCCTTATTCTACGGTGGCAAGGTTGTGTAATGGCGAAAATCACCTGCGACTTTTAAATAAAGCAATTCCGCACAATAACTTGATATTGTTATTTCCCTTGCCCATGTATGTCAGATCGGCTAAGTTTATGGAAAGATTGAAGGGAGATCAGACTATACACCAAAATGACGAAAAATCAGAACAAACAGGCATTTCTCAGTGTTAATCAACTTCCAACAATATATGGGTCCTTCCATATTTTTCATTTGACCAATAAAGTAAGGCAGTCCTTGATAGTTTTTCTCAGTCCAGATTCTTCTGCATGCTAACTGTACAAATCACGAGATCTCCTCAGTGTGATAAATGGGGATGTAGCGAGTGTTTATTTATCACCGCAGGGCTTGTTTGCATCCATTTTCGAAGAATGCTGTGATCTCAACTGCAGACAAGGGCATGCGCTGCACTCCAAGAGTTGTAAGCAATATTGCTTTCACCCCCGCACACTGTAAGCAAAATGGCACGAAAGGACAAAAATATCAAACACGATAGATATTTTACTTTTGGCTAGAAAAGCAATATTGCTTAGGGATTAACCACCGCACACTGGAGAATTTTGCTAAGCAATATGGCACGAATGGCACTTTTCTTAAGCAAATTTCTCCAGTGTGCGCCTAGCATTAGAAATTGTTTACAGACTTTGGGACTTACCCCTGATATGTGACATTTTTTGTAGGACGTCAGTTTTGTCATAGGAATGTTTTATATAGATCGGGAATTATATTTGACATATTGCTTTATATTATGTCTTCTATATAGTCTTAGGAATTTTGTACATACATGTTGCACTGGCATTGGGAACTATTTATGGCACTTTACATAAGTTATAGGACTTTTTATATAGGTTTGAAAAGAAAAACACAACTACAACTAACATACAGATACATTTATCTGTGCCTCTCACAGCAGGAAAAGACTCGAAGTCTTCATGTCCCTGCTATGAGAGACGCTTACAATAATATAGCATTTTCAACGAAAAAAACTGTACATAAAAAACGTTCAATAAAGCCTTGGACAATCCAACCAAGCACCCTACCCTTCGTTAGGCGATTTCAAAAATTCACTAGGGATAGAAAAGTGTTAAGAAAATAACGAAAGTGCTCGATCGGTTCGACCAAGGCTTTGGAGAACAAAACAAAAAAGATAGGCTGCTGTAACTTATGTTGTATATATATTGAAAACGCTTAGTTTTGTTAATGTACGATATCGAGTCATCGAGAATCATCCTATTGGTAACATTATCCAATTGTGAACATCCATACAAACGGAGGCTGCACAAGATTTTAGAGTTCATACCATCAATTTCCAAAGCAAAGCAGGGATTTCTGAGAGTTGACCGAAGAGATCCGCAGGTATTAAGTCAATGCTTATGCTCTGACGTTGTTGCTATTACTTCAGGTCCCAAATACAAGGGAAGGTGGGTTAGCTTAAATGTCTTATGAGAAAAGATTACTTCTTCAGTTTTATCCACATTGAAATGCATTCTCCATTGCCACGCCCACAATCTCACTTTGTCAAGGTCTCTTTGTAGTTCATCTGCAGATTTTTTAACTTCAGATGAGATGAGGTCATGTTTCTCTGGCCCCTGTGAAGTAGGGGGCAGAGTTGGCGTGTAATCGCTATATGATAATGAACAGTGCATGGGAAGCTATCTAAGCTTTGTAGAAGGTGGTCTGGATAATTTTTATTGATCAAAAGAACTGTATTACGACCTCCAAAACCTCCAAAATATTATTTGACGGAACATCTAAGATGATCTTACATGCAAAGGAAAGTTAACTGATGATGGCTCATGATTGAGTCGAAACGTCTTATTATGTCTTAGGTCTTTTTACTGATTATGTCTTGTTAGGTCTTAGCTACTGATTAGGTCTACTGATTATGTCATATTTAGAAAGGAATTGTGGAAATTAAAATACACCTATAAAGATAATAAAATGTCTTTATTTGATGTCGCGATTCTTGTACTGAATACCAAAGGAAAGTTATTATCTGAAATTAGGCAAAAAATTGTCTGATCCTAATCAAGGGACTACAGCCTATTGGGCCACCCTAAACAGGGTAATGAACAAGAAGAAAGTTTCAAACATCCCTCCCTTGTTGGAAAATGGTGTATTTGTTACGAATGTTCAAGTCAAGGCCAATATACGTAACGTATACTTTGTAGAGCGATGTTGTACAATAACAACTGGGAGTTCTCTTCCACGTTTTGTGCCGAAATGTAGTTCAATTATGGAAAACATACATATTGATAGAGGGAAGGTGCCTCAACTGATTCGTGCTCTTGATTCTAAAAAAGCAGTTGGAAGTGACAGTATCTCTGTTTCTATGATAAAGATATGCGACATGTCTATCGTTGAGCTCCTGTGCCTAATCTTTGAAAAATGCCTGGAGACAGGTAGTTATCCATCGATCTGGAAAAAGGCTAATGTTATTCCAATACACAGAAAAGATAGTAGACAAAATAAATGCAATTATCGACCTATTTCTTTATTGCCTCTTTTTGGTAAAGTTTTTGAGAAAATATCATTTGACGGAATTTATGAACATCTAACTGAACATGAGCTTATAACTTCCAAACAATCAGGCTTTCGACATGCTGCCTCGGCAATTAATCAATTATTATCTGTAACTCAATAAGATCTATAGGGCGTTTGAAGAAATTCCCAGCCGTGAAACTAGAGCTGTCTTTCTTGACCTATCAAAGGCCTTTGATAGTGTATGGCAAAACGGTTTACTGTGGTAACGTAAAGCTGAGGTGAGAAAAACGAATTTTTTGCGGATTCATCTATGATTAAAACAGCAATTTTGCTAAGGATAAGGAAAATATATTGAAAACTGTTTCAAATTTTTGCAACAATGATTAAAGGTGAGTGAGATACAACCCCCTATAGAATTTAGTCAAGCACAACTCTATATTACTCGCAATACCATAGCATGATGGAATGCACAATTTTATACTTAGTTTCTTTCTTTCTTCTGTTATCAAACTGGGGCAAAATGCGACGATGGCCTAAGTCCACCCTTATCTACTAGTAGGAATCATAGTATATACTGGTATTTCTTAACTTAGATGAAACCATACGTTGAATTAACTTTGATTTCAGATGGTCCGCACTTATCAAGGAGTATAAAAAAGCAAAAACTTTTATTTCAGCAAAACGCTGCCGGATCCTTCTTCAGTGGGTATTCTCTAACGATTGTCGTTTTGGCTTTAGAAACGACTCAATAACATGAAGATTGAATTGAACATGTTATGTTTCCTTGCTCCAAGAAAATCGTTCTTAAAGTATTCACAATATCCATAGCAATCAAGAAAAACTTTCGTTTGTCAACAGGATAATGCATCTGCTCACAAAGCAGCGTTAACTCGAAGCTTCTTCAGATAGCAGAACATTAGATTTGACATTCGAAGCTGTCAAAAAAATGCGTGGCTACCCTTCAAAACATCGATTAAAGATCTGTTTTAACAAAAGTTTTTCGCAACAATGTTTAACTTTTCGAATCTTCAAATTATAATATTTTCATTGACCATATTTCAACTTCCTGTTCTTTTTGATTTACGGTTGTAATTTGCATAACCACGAACCTCGTTGATCTTTCGCCATTACATAATTTTTAGAAGAATTTCATAAATATCATTAAATTGATTCGAATGTAAGTGTACTAATTTCAGTTATTTCAATTAGTAATATGTTGCTAAAATCTGTTGAATGAAATGTCTCTTGCCTCCGCCTCTCATCATTTAAAAAGGTAACTAGTAGGTGTATGTCTTTAAGAGTTATAAACATAGAAGATAAAGTGTCTCATTTTCCTCCACATGTGGGGCAACATGAGACGATATAGCTGTTGTAGAAAAAGCTTAAAATCTTCAAATTATGAAAAGCTAGGGAAAATTGCTCTTGCTGTTGAATAGTTCATATTTTTAAGTAAGTATATGAATGTTGTCCTCTTTTGTTCACGTATTCCTGGCTGAGCAAAAGTAGAATATTTGCTTAAACGTCTCATTTTGCCCCGAATTACCCTATTTAGCAAACCGGAAGCAGCGCGTTGTATTAAATGGAATGACATATGAAGTTATAGGACTTCATCTTAAGCCCGAAATACACTGTCCTTTTTATCTCCATTTTCGCCTAGTGGATGTCAAAAACACTAGGAAATAAGATTATCTTTGACACATTCCATATCGTCATTTTCTCACTTTTCCCTTTTTAAAAGATAGACATGTTCAAACTTCAGGCTAAATCAGATAGGTTTTTTCAGTTGTACTTTTGACAGGCGACAAGAAATCTTTTGTTCTTCCTGTCTCGCGTTACGTAATAATGTGTAGCTTCGTAGAACCAGGCTAAAAGCATCGAAAAGCACCACCCAAATAGACAGAAACTCTCTTGTTTATGTCTTGTGATGTTGAACAAATATTGCCACCGAGATCAAAGAGCTGGGAACTTGCTTTAAAATTAAAACAGAGCGGCCTACATACGGGTATCAGTCGATAATAGGGTATTCGTCATCTTCTGTAATTGTGGCCTCTATGAGGAGGAAGACTGTTAATAAGTTAAAGTTCTAGCGGGGACCTATTCGAAAGGGGTAGTTTGAAGATTTAGAGTAATGTATAGGAAGCCCCTACCAAACCCCAAACAGTTGTTTTAAATGGCGGGGCAAATGAAAACATTTGTCCCCTCATGAGGTCAATGTGAAATTTCAAAGTTGATGCAATCACCAAAGAACTGTTTCATAACTCTGGCCCCCTTCTCAGGCCTTAGGGCCCAGGGTAATCTGCTTCCATTGCCCCACCTCTATCTAGGTATTCCAGGCGTAATCTCCTTTGCATTGTCCAGATAACTTTTAATACCAAAACTATAGAGCCAACACATATACTTTGTATTGGTTTTCCCATGATGAAAAGAATGAAAATAACAAGAGAAGCTAATTGGTGAAAACTTGTGAATTCTTGTGAAAAAGGACCGTGTGTTTTAGGCATTGGTCTTTGGATATGTTACAGGCATTTGGAATTACTTGATATAGGTAGGGGTGTCAGTGATCTTGTGTTAGTTTTGCTTAAACAAGAGAGAATGGTATGACTGTCAGAACTAAGAAAGGGTTGAAAATAGGAAACGTGAATGTAGTGTCTATTAAAAAACATTTTCCCGAAGTACAAGTAGTAATGGATATTCATAAATTTAATGTCTTGGGGCTAAATGAAACTCGTTTAGGATATGAAACTTCAGATTCCGAGATAAGAGTTGATGGCTATGACATATATGGAAGTTACCAAATGCGAGCAGAGGTGGTGTCACCATTTATGTTAGCCAAACATATCCTTCAATTTCAGTTCAATGATATAAACAATACTGCTCTGGAGATAGTTTGTACTAAAATTGAACGAGGACATGTAAAAAACTTTATAATCATTGGCTAGTACAGGCCTCTTTCATCAGATAATGACGACGCATCTTTCAATGCTCTCCATGACTTGACATCAGAATTAGACTCGGAGGGAAAAGAAATCTTCTTGATGGGGAACACCCTCTGCGACTTGAAAAAGTCGAAGCATGGCCTAGCGAGGAAGTTGAAATCAATGTATTACGAATTGCAGCTAGAGCAACAGATAAAAAGCTACACAAGGATTTCTTCGAAAACAAATGATAAAGGGGAATGGAAAGGAGAAAAAGTCTCATTGATCACATTGCAGCTAATCGCCCGAACTATGTAATTGAAGCTGAGACTTTGGAAGCAAGCTTCACTGATCACTACCTTATTAGGTTAGATTAGTGAGGAAGATTAGGTTTAGGTTCCGCTTTTCATTTTTCATTATTGTTTCATTTAGCATTCTTTAAAGTTGGTTACTTATAATGGCTAATACCATATATCAACTAATTCAAACCAACTAACTAAACATATTTGTATAATACTAAGTAAAAGAGTAAAATAGTAAACAATGCAAGGTCCAATTCATAACATAATTTACAGCTGCAGTTTGCCCCTTTCCAGATTTTCTTTTGGAAAGCTGCGATATTTTTACAAGGTTGTATATCGCCACTTATGCTAGGCGCACACTGTTTTGGAGCATAGTTTTGGACCTGACAAAAGCTTTTGACACAATCGACCATGATGTTCTGTTATGGAAGTTATCAGCATTTGGTATCTGTAGGAAAACACATTCCTGGTTCAAGACATAACTTATAAATAGAAAGCAATTCTTCTATGTTGAGGGCCAAAAGTCGCCTTCAAATTGCCTTCACTAATGCCTCTGAAAAGTAATAGTTGTGGCCAAAGGGTAGTAGGCAATTACACGGGGCGCTTATCAAATGGCTTGATAGACATCAAATCAGGATTCAAAAATCATACTTACCACTGGCAAATAGGAACTATAGCAAGCTTGTGACGTAACCACGCCACTGGTTACTACGAATTGATGTTAGATGACTTATGAACTCAGTTAGTGACGTAGGAAGGTCCACCATGGTTGGCCCGACGTCAGAGAAAGTTTTGAACTGTACCCTCTAGAATGGATTAGAAAGCATCTCCCAGGGTACAATTTTAAGGAATAGTGTACTGAAGTGTAAAAGTGCCGTCATTTTATTTTCATGCAAATATTCAACACAGCTGAGGAAAGCCAAGTACATGCAAAAACGAGTAGCAAAAATGTTTGACAGATGTTCTGTTGGGGGCTGTAGCCCCTACCCTCCAGCCACTGTGTCAGTGTTTATGATAGCAGTGGAAGGTACTAATTCAAACGAGCTATTTAAAGAAAGAAATGTTTACTGCAGAAAAGCTTTATCCTGCGCCCCTCACAAGAAGCCCCCTGTCCAATAGGCCTCGTTAAAACACAATTTTTTGCGTAAGGTGCTTTCTCTATTTAAATCCCCGGTGTAGTATGAGGAAGTTTGGTTAAAAAGGATGCAAATCTATGGTCATAGATAGTCGCGCTATTTTTTAAACTTCTAATTTCATGTGCCTTAAAATTGACAGTTTCTTGTCTAGTGATGTGAGTTATATCTATTCAGTTTTTAATCTTGACATTAAAGAACATTAGAAGAGCATCATTTGTATGCACTATAAAGCTCATATTGATTTTCCCAAAGTGATCCCCTCTCGTTTTAGTCCTCGTTCTAGAAATTCAAAAATCTAATACGCTTCTTCGAGGACTTACTAGAGCTGCTACAGTCTATAAAGGAGCTAATCTGCACGTGCATTGCTATCCAGCCGAATGTTTGATCATCTCTTTGAAAGCTAGTCGTGTTGGCCCAATTTTCACACTATGATCCAGGGTGTTACTGAGGAAATTGCCCTAAAAGACGGTGACTTATGGCTAAAGCTCTTTGTATTTGTTTTTGATAGCTTGCAAAGATTTTTTATACATGCTATGTTCCTTCCAAAGTACTTACTGACCAGAAAATATATAATGGACTCAAATTTTCATACCTTTTTAAGCTTACCTCCAAAGAAACCTGAGAAAAGTTTCATGCTGTTTAGTCTAGCATAATAACAGTTAGGCCGAATTTCTTCTACTATCTTAAGAACTCTTGCTTTGGGGGCTTGAATTGCCTAGTCAATAGTGTCAAATGTTGTGCCTCTAATTTTTTCCACCACTTTTGTGAACAGCAAGAAGTAACATTATGCTAAGCCACGTGAATAGGTTGAATGCGTAATCAAATGGATTTACATCCAGGTGCGGATCCAGCCAAAGATCTGACTTATGCTAAAGGGCGTGGTCGATTATTTAGGGCGTACCCATAAATGCAAGGTTATGACAAGATAATCTTAAATAAAGTATACTTTTTCTATGCATTTTAGCTCTAAAATTGTGTTGAATAACTTTGTCATACTGGCATAACATTTGATGAAAAGAATTCTGAATTGTATTACTGTAGAATATGCAAAAATAGCACCTGGTAGTTGGACGAGGGTCTTAAATGCTTCACATCTTACAGCTTTAGATCAAGAATCAACAGTATTCATACTAAACACTACAGAACACGCAATATTACTAACCAGTACAAAATTCTAGATATAAACAAAATAGTTTACTTTATTAGTTATTTATTTTACTTACTCCATCATACTAAAATCAAAATCCAAATCGTTCGAGGGAACAACATTAATGTTTAAGAACTTTGACTTGCAATGCGACAAAGCTGTAGTCAATTAATTTTGTGTCATGATAGAAGCAATATTAAATTTTACAGGTTTGTTTGCAGCACTGTCCTAAGCCTGGCCACAGACTTCAATGAGGTTCCCTATAACATTTGTCTTCCTAGCTATGATTCCTTAGAGGAGGCTATGATGCAAAGTAGGTATGCCAACACTAGCACACTGCTTTGTACCATTTTCGAAGTCTACAAAGAAGTATTTAATGACTTAAGGGGTGAGTCATTTATAACTCTGGGTACTGGGGTGGGTTGGAATGTAGAAAATGGTCAAAAGTTTTATACCCTTTCCAATTTTGTTCACATATTTTCTTGCACCATCGAGAAATAAGTAAAGCGTTTTATACTCCACTTGCGATCTACCCTGTAGCTGTAAGGATTTCAGGATAGACTTTTAATTAAAGTAGTAATTGCCACTGTTAACTTCTTGAAAAGATCACATATAGAAAATATGTTCAGCAAAATTACTGGCTTGGAAATATTACAGGGAAAACCTTTGTACGGGAGGAAAGATCATTCTTTGTGAGAAAACGTGTCGTGAAAAGTTGATTTATGCTTGAAACTTCATTTGGACAAACCGTTGTGATGAATGCTAATAGGAGCATTACAATAATACAGTGTACCACAGAAAATTTAAATCAGAAAAAATCTGCTATTGAAGAAACTTTACAACTAGATACGTATAAAATCAGTGATCAATAAACTTCTACAAATCATTGAACTGATTTTCTTCAGATTTATTGAGGAGTACCCAGAGTTATAACCGACTGACCCCTAAGACGTTATCCTTTTGCTTGACAGGAATTAAATTATTTGCTCTTGAAGTCTCAGAAACTGGGAGCTGCAGAAGAGCCCCGTTATAGGCAAGCATAAGTGTCCTGGAGAACTGCCTTTCCTTGTTTGCGATAAAATCATGCAAAAAGGCTTATGTCTCAGAGAGAAGCTTTTCTTTTTTCGTATACATTCGTTGTTTGTAAGAACAATTTTATAGTAACACCAGCCTCAAAACTGATGGGAAGTTAGAAATAAACTAAGAAGAAGCGGAAGCTGAAGCACTGTCGTAAAATGTATTTTTGGAGAACGATGAATACGCTTTCCAATGATACATCGATATGAAATGTCATTTCCTCGTTACCCAGCGGAGAAGTGACGGCTTTGCCCCTTCTCTTCTTTCTCCTCATTGAAAATAGTGCCTATTTCATACACATACAAAGCTGTCTTCTATATTGTCTTTTTCTAAATTGCCTACAGCCCATTAATTTAAAATCAAATTAAGAGCAATTCAGCCTCAAAATTTTGGAAAAATTTAAGAACAGTGAGCCTCAACCTCAATTGCACGGGTTCGTATAAAAAGAGAGTGTAATTGTAAAGCTTCTTCTTTTAAAAGCCCTTTTATATTTTAAAGGACTGAACAAGTAGTGCTGGCCATTGTGGGAAAACTTATCAAACTTAATAAAGCCCTGACTATAGACCCAAAGAATGCACACAGAGATTACGTCCCTAGGCAACAAGCCAACTGAGATTATGACGGTGATTTTTATTTCTGTCAGTTACAAATTAGCTGTGTCAATTTTGTAATGTAATGTATGAAAGATTATTTTGAACACCCATGCTAGAGACGGATACTCTCTTTCTCACTTCAAAAGGAGCTCCTCAAAGCGGTGTTGCATATTGCCTTTTTAGTCTGCGAATTTCGTTCCAATTATTATTCATTACATTTTCAGCAGTAGCCAGCGTCAAATTTGATTCGATGTTCTTGTTATTTCAATGGTATTTTAAACCAACGTTATATAACATGAAGCATAGTTATGTATGCAGGGATATTCATCACATCACAAAGTAAAATCTGACTTCAGCTCTAGCATACTTCGCTGTACACTGGATCCGCGCCTGACTTCTGTACCAAAAGTCCATTTTCACAGCCACCGTCAGAGCGAAAGTAATTTTCATGGCAGAGGCTGTTACAGGGGGTTGCACTTCTTGCACGGAATACCGTCAGATTTTCCGAATGAAGGTGTCTTGTATTCAGTCCTTTAGGTTTAATTCTAATATGTACCTCTTGGTCAAGTTTTCAGCTCTTTTGCAGCCATTCTACTAGAAATCACAGGGTTTGGTTCTCCATGGCTGGGCTGTGTCTCGCTGTTGTGTGTCAACAAGATGACTTCCGGGAAGTCATATTGAGGAAGCTTAAGAAAAGTAGTATAGTATGGTCTGGAAGCACAATGATTTTTAACATGCTGTTTGTGTACTCCCTTTTATCGCTATTATTATCCAAATGTATACTGATCTTGACCAATGACATAGCAACCTGGTGCAACAGAAAAAGTCAGTGCATACGATGGTATCATAACTTTTGCCAGAATTTTCATGTTAGAGATTTCTTCACATGTTTCGAAACAACAAGATAACTAGCTATAGTTGTTCGTTTTATATTTGGTAGTCAAAAAGCTCTTCCTAGACAATAAAATCCAGATAAATACCGCAATGACTCGATTGAGCCCCCCGGGAGTTTATTTGTCAGAAATGATTTTGCGGACGGGAGCTTATTCGAGGGGGGCTTATTTGAGGGAAGGGCTTATTAATTTAGTGGTTCTCAGATCTACCAAGGACAATATTTCATTTAATTTGTCAATATGAAATACTTTGATTGAAATGTAAGTGGAGTTGAGATCAAGGAGGAGAAAATTGGACAATAGTTCTTGTCAAATATTAGCACATGTGAGCAAACCAATAGCTTTTCGTTGCTTTTAGTCTCTATTATACTGAACCCAGATAACCCTAATGGAGAATTATTCGAAGGTGGGGGCTTATTTTTCGGAAATCATCATGGAGTTGGGAGCTTATACGAAGGGAGCTTTCTCCAAGGAGGGGCGTTTGTGAACTTTGAAAGTATATGAAGTGATGAACACCTCACGCACTTCGGTCACCATCTGTAAATTGATGAGGATGCCTCGATGCACGAATGATCTTTAGAATTGTGGTAGAGAGCAGACAGTATCATAGCTATTAACTTTTATCTTTATTCAAATAACTGAACACATGGTTCTGTTAGGAGACTCGCATCCCTGCCATTGAACCTTCTGTCTCCTAACTCTAAACTCTAACCCATCTTAGCTTCAACTATTACTCCTCTGTCTCTGTTTCTGTCATTTTGTTCTCTACCAGGGAAGCACTTATATGGCGGAGAAATACTTATTAACGATGCATCAGCATTTTTGCCGACATAGAGTAATGGTTACTCAGTATAAATACGATACGGGGGTAATGCTAGTTTCTTCTATAATACCTTATCTAGTCGTTTATTACGCAAGGGGGAATACTGCCTAATGTACAGTCACTGCAAAGCGATTCATATCGTATGCCTAGAGTTTGCATGACAGACGAGATTACTACTTGTGTATTACTTATACCTAACCTAACTTATTTCATATCAGCTAATGCAAATTCTTTTTGACATTATACGTGCGTCTTACACCTTAAAGAATAGAAATAAACGATATTTACATATGTCTAACTTACCTGGGAGCTTTAGTGATTCTGTTGGCTTATTTCCAGTCGAATCCCGGACGTACCTCGCGAACAACTAATACGAATCGGCACTTTGAGAATAAGTAAAAATTGTCCATTTCCTCCAAAGACACATCATACTTTCATTTCATCGAAAAAGTATGTTGAAATTTCTAAATTCAAAACCAGGTAGCTTACTTGAGGCATTAATATTCAGGTATTTTGAAAATATAATAATCTGTTGGATGGAACGATAGAAAGTACTATAATTTTCCAGCTAGCTTTTTGGCGCATTCTATCTAAGGAATTAGCGTTGAAGTTGTTTTTAAATTTAAAAATATTTTTCAGAGTACGTATCGAGAGTCAAGCAAGGTTCGGCGTGAATAATAACCTTTGCTAAATTTTTGCGCTTCAACAGAGGGACTGTTGGAGGGAAGAAATTGCAAAGTGAAAAAATATTGTTCTATATTGTCTTCATTTGTCTCTCGTGAATTGATGACCAATAACATATTTGAAAGCCATAATAACTTTGTCTTCTTTTAACAGGTTTTTGTCATATTTTAAGGCAAGACTACTATTCCGTCCAACAAATATGTAGCAAAATAGAGACGGGCACATATTCTTCTGTTAGAGCTTAATTTGCTCAGTATGCTTCTTTGGAATCTTCAGCAGCTTGAAAGAAGACCACAGAGAAGACAAGGTCGATTATGATGGAGGAATCATTGAAGAATTATATAACGCAAACTTTGTACTTTTCGAGGCCCTCCCTCCCTCTTCGATAATGCATCAGGAGCCTCCATCACCCTCCCACAATTGCTCAACAAAGTAGCGTTACCCTCCCTCTCCCTGCTTCTTTCATTTTTCTCTTATCAGTCGTGTTTATATACGAAATCCATTGTCAGTCAGGCAAGTTCTCTCACATGGCCAAACAAAAGTTCTGTTTTGGAAATTAAAAAATTTGTCATTTCTGTGGGAAATTTACTGTGATTCCTTGTATTCTGCCAGTAGCTATAGAAAAACAGTATGCAAGGGCGAATTTGCCTACTGTTAAAGTGCTGTAACTTTATTCTTTCGAAAACATTCAACACAGCAAAAGAAACTCAATTAGATGCAAAAATCCGAAAATGGCAAAAGTGTCCGATAGAATTTCTGCTCAGTTGTAGCCCCCCCCCCCCCTATGCATCCGAGCCACTGTGCCACCGTTTGCAACAATACTAGAAAGTACTAATTTGAAGAACTATTTAAAAGAAGAAATCTTAAAACTGAAAAGCTTTATTCAGTCACCTCTCCAGTAAGCCTTGATAGATCACGAACCACATTGTAAATGTTAAAAAGAACGCAAACACATGGTAATAGATAGTCACACTATTTTCAAAATTCTCCCTCTTTATCTAGTCCCCTTCTTAGAGCTGTTACAGTGTATAGAAAAGCTAAGTAATGGCATTGTCTGCAGGTATATTCTTTTTCAGCCCAACATTTGATGCTTTTTTGAAAGCCAGCCGTGTTGGCTCATTTTTGACACTTTCATTAAAAGCATTTCAGAGGAAACTCCCCTAAAAGAGAATAACTCTTGACCAGAGCCCTTTGTATTTGGTTTGGGAGCTTGCAAAGAGTTTGTATTCATAGAATATAATTTACTTCCTTCTTTTCATGAAGTCTCAGTGACATAATGTCCGCAAATCATTCTGAAACAACGAGCAAGTTGAAACAGAATCGTATTAAAGTCTTCTATAAGAACAATAATGGTTAGTTGCATTATGCCATAGTTTTGAGTTTTTCATAAGAGGTTTTAACCTAGAATTACACAAGTGGTTCTATGGCAACAGAGTACTATACTAGTAAGCATAGGTTTCTAATCTTTTATTGGCTGAGAGCTTTGATCACATTTATATTCTCCATACCGTTTTAGCCAATTAGATCGCGCGATTCTATCAACAAATGCCCCTCACAGCTAAATTTAAGCCCATTTTGGCGATATTTACTACCCCTCGGAAAAAAACATCGCGTAAAATGTGTTTTCAGATATTTTAAATTTTTCTTTTGAAACGATTATTTTAATAAATTTAGCAAAAAACTACCGTTGCAGTCAATCAAAATATGCCCACGATTGCAAGATATCGGTTCGTGTATTTGGTTGTTATCGTCACCCTCTTATCCTGGAAGTAAAAGGGTGGAAGGAAAGGCCCCCTTCCGCGAACCTAATTATTATTGGACCTAAACTATTTCTCAACTACCTTACTTACCATACCAAATGATTGGCTAACTCCAACTACCCGTTTCTATGCTATAAACACAGGACAGAATTTGTGGTATTCAACCAGGTGTCTGTGTCTGTCTATTGGATCAGCATATATAAAATAATATATACTCACGTAGTTCTGCATTCACAGTAGAAACTAACGTCTTCTCTTGGTATGTAAGTTCTGTTATCTGTAACGGATTATTTACCCTGCTTATGATCATAAACTTAGCCATTCTGCTGCTGACGTGTGCACGAATGATGAATTCGAGAGCTCCACATGTGTCATAATGAGTGACAATTTGTTGATCAATAGATGTATTGTCATTTGTTTAAGTTCCATTGGTTTGAATTTTTCATGAAGAAGAAGTAAGGAGGGGCGCCATTCGCCTTTCATAACCGCATTTAGTATTGTATTTAGATAAATATGTGTTACTTTACTCATACATAGATCTTTAAATTTATATTTGCACGAAAGGGGCATGACAGAGAAGATACCTTTAACAGATATTTAGTTATGAAAAGCATCGCGTATATGAAATTCTTTTGTATAATGGTCTTGCAGCAATATGCAATGGCATAACCAACATAGGTTGGGATTAGGACAAATCCTAAATGCCCCGTAAGATGTGTTGAGGAGGCAGAGTTTTGCCTTATTTCATTTGAAAAGTTATTAAATGAGTGAATATCGCAGTGAACAGGTTACAGAATCGTTCTTGTGCCTTTGTCCCCGTGCTAAAAAAGTATAGCTGTACCCGGCTGTCTTCATGTTTCCCTTTGATGGAATGAAACTTCTCTGTGGATGATAATGGAGCTCTAAAAGAACAGGTTTATTCAACTTTACTGCTTGAGATCTAATAGTGTACGGTGCTTTTGTCAAGCCTTGCAATCTTCTTTACTTGGTTTGACTAACATTTCTTCAAAATAAAAATTTACATTTGGCACTTGAACAAGAGAAAAGAAGCTTGTACTTGATGGAGCTCAGTCAATACTTGGAATATTTGGATTTAAAAGCATCTTTTTTATGCAACAGTTTCTGAAGAATGTAGCTAAGAGATCTCAAGTCCACTTTAAACAATGTTAAATTCTGATTGAATATAGAAGAGAAGGTTACTTCAATATTTTGCGTCTATTTCCAAACCGCCTGTCAAGAGCAGCCAACTAAGAAATCTCCAAATAACCAAACAACTTGTTCAACCTGCATTCCAAAGACTTTACAAAAGAGTTTGACTGGAAGTTGCTAGCAAATGGTAATAAAGTTTGAAAGGAAGTAAAATAGAAAATAGCAACTGTAGACTTGATTGATTAATAGATCCAGTTTGTCAACTCACTTGAGTCGCATATTTCTCCTGTTGATTTAACTTTTGCCTAGATTTGGGAAGTAATTAAATGTGAAAGGACCCAGCAGCACCTTATTGCTAAGGGCCCCGAACCGTTTAGTGCGCCAGTGACTGGCAAGGTAGTATAAGTGCAGAATGATTACGAGCAAGGATGTTTGACTCAATGGAAAATAGGGATACTTAGAAATGATTCAACTGCTCCTCTGGCTCATACAATACTATGCATAAATAATGTAAAGCAAGAGTTGTAGAGCAAGTGCTGTTATTCTTATGACCTGTAAGCTTATGTAAAGGATTTGCTCGGAGAACCGTTTGGGATGAATTCTCCAAGGTGTGTATACATAAGAGGCATTTTACGTGAAGCTGCAAGCAAATAGAAATTCATAGATTGCATGGCTGCATTTGTTATCTACTACGGAATACATATAGAGTCCCAAATACTCGAGTGTGTAAGGCAGAAAAGGCATTGAACGGCCTGCGGGCCACATATGGCCCTTTGATTGACTCTTGACTGGCCCATGAAAAGCCGCATAAAAAAGTAAAAAGTTAAGCTGCATTGTCCTTATTTTTAGACGCTGGGTTTTTATCAAACGTGTTTAAAAAATACAGACAATATTATGTAGAAATTTATTGAGTCCATTTGGTCATCCTCTCCTCTATAATGTTGGTTCTATTGTGGCCCTTTGAATAGAATAATTTCCTACCCCTGGTTAAAGGCCCGTTTCAAACTTCGAACTTCTCATGTGCCGAACTCAGTTCAATTTGGCTTGGCAACTGAGAGTGTTTAGTACTACTCCCGTTTAAATGTAGAGCTTAATTGTGCCGCTCCAATGTCAAACTAAAATTCTTACGTCAAGCATTCAAGTTTGTTGATAAAGATTGCCCCTTCGTACATAAATTGTATACCATATGAAAGTACTTGTCACGTACGTCACGAATATGCAACAATATTTGCTGCATTCTGCATGGGAGGGAATTTATGATGAAAAAGACACTCATGCAAGTACAAAGCATTAGGTTTGGCAAATGAAAAGTTCGACGTTTGAAACCAAGCCTAGCCCTAGTTTAGTGCAGCTGGGGAAGAGAATTCCGCACTTAACTACATCTGCCGTTCCTAATTGATTCAAACGTCACCCTTCTCATGCATTAATTCTCGAGTTAAGTTTTGGACATGAGAAGTACGACTTTTGAAACGGGCCTTACTTTGCAGCATATTGGTTCATAGAAATACAACTCCCACTGGGCTCCCAAAGAGCTATTGCATTCAGCAATTT
Organism: Mastigias papua; assembly: GCA_964019165.1. Taxonomy (NCBI): domain Eukaryota; kingdom Metazoa; phylum Cnidaria; class Scyphozoa; order Rhizostomeae; family Mastigiidae; genus Mastigias; species Mastigias papua. Next base: position 16,597,005 of record OZ025274.1, read on the forward strand.
TCAAGATCATGACAATGAGACTTGACCCCGCCTTGTGCTTTCCTCAGCCAATCATTGTTTTTCATTGACTCTACCTCATGCTTTTCTCAGCCAATCATAGCTTTGAGTCCAGACAATTGAAATGAATTGCATGACTAAACAATAGCATGATTTCGCAAACCTGACATTCACTTGTAAGTGCAGTGCAATCGTGTCACCACCAGAGCGGAAGATTTTGAAATCGATCTTGCAAAATCGATGCTGCGATCTGTAAGTTCGATTTCATTCTTTACCCTTGTTCTTCATTAGCTATTGGAAACCTTCATAAGCGCGTGGAATAGTGAACAGTATACAAATGTCCTCAATATGATCAAGGACTGATATATGATTTGCCTAATCTTTGTTCAGTAGACTACTTATTCATGGACAGATACCGTTTAGTATGTAGCGCAGAATCGAGCATCAGATATGTAGAAACGGCAAATGATCCTCTTTTGCGTTGAATACCTGCATAAACCGTATTGACGTCTTATAAAGCGACTTTATGTTTAGCTGCATGTAAATAAAAGGATATACTTGGCGCCAAAATCTTATGCTATCCAGAAAGAGATTTAAAACTTAATTTGTGCAAACAATTTTACAGCAACCAAGTAATATATTAGTAATATATAGCTGTCACAGTTTGCTGGCATTTTGTTATGGCCTTTTGTTTTTTGCGGCGCTTAGCAACTTACCACCATTTCTTTGAGGTTTCAGTTTTTTCTTTTATATGAGGCAGGAGCAAAGATAGAAATAACAAAGGGAGTGAAATTGAACTTAGTTGTTCTATTCTATTGCATTTTTTCTTGTCCTGTAATTGCTAGTTATGTGGTTTCATTTCATTTGATGTCATATAATATCATATGCTTTCATGTGCTGTTTGACAGTTACGGAGGGATACCCTTCAGTTTCAAGTGATTTCCAAGGGGCGATCGATGATTAAATTGAATTTGGTAGCTATAGAGAAATATATTCTTCTCTACTTTAAAGGCAGTTCTGTATATATATGCTGGTATGAAAACGGCATGGTAGAAAGGGTATGTTGAACAGGTAGTTAGTCCTCAAAAGCATAAGATATATCAAGTAGAAGTTCTATTGGACAATGGTCATGCAAGAATATGGTGCAAACTAGAATGGTTCGAATTATTTTGCATCATGCAGAATATCGTGCTGGATTTGATGCAAGACTTATGTAAAATAGCGAAAACGATACAGTAATTCATGGGCAGCGGAGCCAGGAGGGCTGTGGATCTGTTGCCCCCTTCACCTTTCCTACGAGATGTGCCTTTGTTTAACGTTCTGAATGTCCAAAAGTTAAAACGTTTAAAGCATAATCAGGTAGCAAGAATGAATTATAAAATTTCCTATAACACTATGTCAATAGAGGGACTTAGTACCTAAGCTGGCTTGGAAACAATTTAAGATATTTCACGCAAATCATATTTCATTTATTGTGTATTACTTTTAAATGCTTGAATACTTGTGCTTCTTTGATTATTCTACTTCCGACAATGCATGTTATTTTATAGTCAAATCCGCTCAGTAAGGTCAAAGTATGCGGCCGCTTTACATACCTTCAAAGCATCTATTAGAAGAGCTTCCCTATCTTTTGTTTTTGTTTTGTTCATTAATCCTTAACTTTTTGCCTTGGTGAATAGGTGCCAAGTGCACACGGTTATAAAGCAAGAACTAGGTTTCATCCATGCAATTCAAGGGCATAACTTGCGCTCACCTGTTCTGATCTTCTTGATATTTGCACCTTTGATTCATGTTAATAGGGTTATGGCAAGTGGAACATTTCAGTGTCAGAGCTTTAATCCTTCCAAAGTTGTATCTTGAAATGAAATGTGATTCATAAAATGAAATGTCATAGGGTAAGACCTCATTGAAAATTCAGAAGGCGCCAAAATGTATACATTTGATAATTTTCGGTTTAGTAGGCAAGTAGGATCCTCCCTTTATTTGAATGTTCTGGAATATGTTTACATAGAGACTCAAAACCTGGTCATGTGTAAAAAGAGTTTGTTTTATCCCTAGGACTCTTCACCTAAGCAATGGTGAATAAGTGCCCACGTAGATATATCCATATCTAGTTAAATATTAGAAGCAATGCACCTGATCAGTGTTATACAATAGGATCCTATTCAATTAATTTGGGAATTCAGTTTTGAAACTGGCATTGAATTGTTTCTTCCATCGACTCACCCATCCATCAGAAGCATGAAAGTCATCGAGTTCTAATAATTTTGCAAACTCTAGAGCTTTTTCTTTAAATATACTACAGCTGATAGGAATATTGCTGTTTTCAGCCATTTATAAGCGGCAGAGTCCAACTCCTCATATGTCACAGTCTTCATTCT
>OZ025274.1:16601882-16631882 GCA_964019165.1 Mastigias papua
TGTCACAGCGATTGAATCTGAAGTAAAATTTGGTGAGTTTTAATATTCAACAGTTTTGGTTTCAATATAAAAGGAATATCTTACTTCCTGCAGACAGCTTCCTGTTGTATTATCTGTAAGTACGCAATGAACATCAGTGCCTTTCAAAGTCTATTGGATTTGAGTGCAATGCAAATAAATTGTCTTCATTTCAACAAAACGTCTACTACTTTCATATTGGTTAACATGTAAGACTATTTTCAATATTTCAGCTTTACCCAGTTCTGGCTGCAGTTCAAAAGCAATAGACTTGCTTTACTGCAAAAGGGGTCCATAGTTGGTACTTGTAAGTATCCATTGAGCATTGCCAAATTTCAGGTTAGATCGGTTTTGACTGCAATGGAAAAGAACTGGTCTTAGTTTCTGCAAACTTTGTGCTTCTTTCGTATTGTTTTGCCTGTAAAATTAATGTCTATATTTGAGTTTTCACCAGGTTTGGCTGAAGTTCAATAGCAATGGATTTACTCTCATGCTAAAAGTGTGACAAGTTTGTACCCGTTAGCGTATAGTAAATCTTGCCAACTTTCAGGTTAGATCGGTTTTGGCTGCAATGGAAAAGAGCTGGTCTTAGTTTCTGCAAAATTTGTGCTTCTTTCGTATTGTTTTGCCTGTAAAATTAATGTCTATTTTTGAGTTTTCACCAGTTTTGGCTGAAGTTCAATAGCAATGGATTTACTCTCATGCTAAAAGTGTGAAGAGTTTGTATCCGTTAGTATACAGTAAATGTTGTCAACTTTGAGGTTAGATCGGTTTTGGCTGCAATGGAAAAGAACTGGTCGTAGTTTCTGCATAATTTGTGCTTCTTTCGTATTGTTCTGCCTGTAAAATTAATGTCTATATTTGAGTTTTCACCAGTTTTGGCTGAAGTTCAATAGCAATGGATTTACTCTCATGCTAAAAGTGTGAAGAGTTTGTATCCGTTAGTATACAGTAAATGTTGTCAACTTTGAGGTTAGATCGGTTTTGGCTGCAATGGAAAAGAACTGGTCGTAGTTTCTGCATAATTTGTGCTTCTTTCGTATTGTTCTGCCTGTAAAATTAATGTCTATATTTGAGTTTTGACCAGTTTTGGCTGAAGTTCAATAGCAATAGATTTCCTCTCATGCTAAAAGTGTGAAGAGTTTGTACCCGTTAGTATACAGTAAATGTTGTCAACTTTGAGGTTAGATCGGTTTTGGCTGCAATGGAAAAGAACTGGTCTTAGTTTCTGCAAAATTTGTGCTTCTTTCGTATTGTTCTGCCTGTAAAATTAATGTCTATATTTGAGTTTTCACCAGTTTTGGCTGAAGTTCAATAGCAATGGATCTACTCTCATGCTAAAAGTGTGAAGAGGTTGTACCCGTTAGTATACAGTAAACGTTGTCAACTTTGAGGTTAGATCGGTTTTGGCTGCAATGGAAAAGAACTGGTCTTAGTTTCTGCAAAATTTGTACTTCTTTCGTAATGTTTAGTGTGAAATAATTGTTGAAAAATATCTGTTGTCGGCAGTTGTGGGTGCAGTTGAAAAGCAATGGGCTAACTTTGTAGCGAAATGTGTTGTTGTGTTTTGCTGTTGAAGTTGCACGCACTAAATATTGGTAGGTTTGACTTTATATCGGTCTTGGCTTCAGTGCAAGAGAGGTAGTGCTCATTACTGCAAACTGTGTCCTACTGTAGTAGTGTGTTTTTGACTGGAAAAATTATGGCTACCTTTGAATGTTCATGAGGTTTGGGTAGAATAGCAAAGCAGTGCTGGAACTTTTTCTGGACAAATTTGTTATGTTTTGGAAATTTTCCACCAATCTGCAGTAGTTATGAAGGATGTTTAGTTTGAATGATTTTGGGATACAAATACCACTTTAATAGGCTTGCTGCTTTGCGAAAAGTTCCATATGTTGTTAATGTTAATGTTAGATGACATTTGGCGATTTTCAATTTGTATCGGTTGATCTAGTCCTGGGTATGACATTAAACTACATCCGGCAGCACAGGCCTGGTTGACGAGTACTGTGGCTTTGAGGAGAATGTCACTACCTCTTAAGTGCTGCTGTGCTGGGTCACCCTTGGGCAAGGTGTAGCACCCAAACAGCCTCCCATACTGGGCTACGTACCCCATGGTGTGCAGTGCATGAGGTCGTTAACGACACAAGGCTAAAGGACGTTAAAGTTACCGACAAGACAGAGCTGCAAATGCATGAGAACCGAAATTCATCATCATCATCATCATTGATAAGTTCTACTGGCTATTGGTGCTGCCCCATTCTGTGCAGGACTTTAACCAGAGAAGGAACACAAGTTATTTGAAGGAGAAGACTAAGTGCTGCGTGGTATGCATTATTGTTATTTATATATTTATGTTTTCATATATTTATTGGGGTTTGACTGTTTGCTTGTAAACAAAGGATAATTGTTAGATAAATGTGACGTGTTCTGTAGCGTGTTTATGAGTTACTATGCTTGTTTTGTGTTTGTGATTTCGTGAGAGTGCGAATGGAATGATTGTGAGGAGAGAGATATGGAATGAGAGAGAATCGGCCACGGAGATAGATGTTGACAGTGCATGGTGCAATGAATATGAGACGGATTGCTCAGAGCCCGTAGATGACAAAGTAGATAAGCAGTGCGTTATCGTGGCATTGAACTGGAGTTTCATTCCATATTTCGCGTGGAGTTGCTATAGGACTGTGTAGGACAAGAAAGCATTACTTGACGGAGCAGTGGATAAGCTGAATTTCTAGAGGTAAGCGTATTTGAGTGTTCTATCTGTATGTTGTCAGTGTTGTCAAATGGTTTCTAGTTGTTTTGGATCATGATAAAACTGGAGCAGGATATATTCTAGTGGAGATGCAAGTGGAGATGAAAGTGAATATGCAACTGAAGATGGAGCACAATTGGTTTGAAGGAAACAAGGTAATGGTGTGAGGTATGGATGAGTTGTTCATTTATCTACTAATTTATTTGCTCTGTTATCTATTTGCTCGTTTATCTATTGGAGGTATGAGCTGTAGTTGTAATTAGTTGATAGCTGTCCATAGTTACTGTGTGAAGTAGTAGATAGCAGTAGTTAGTTGATAAATGTGATGTGTATTCTGTAACATGTTTTTGAGGTGTTGTGCTTGTTTTGTGTTTGTGGTTGTGTGTTTGTGATTTTGTGAGTGTGAGAGTGGAATGATTGTGAGGAGAGAGACATGGAATGAGAAAGAATCGGCAACGGCAATAGACGATGATTGTCCACAGTAGAAAGATGACATTACCACTTGCTGAGAGACAATGTATCACTGGACGGATAGTGGGTGCGTTGTTGTAGTATTGATTTGGAGTGCCATTGAGTTGCTGTTAGCTGTACTCTACCAGGGCTATAGCAACATTTCACGTTTGAATCTGCAATTGATTTTGGTTGTTTGTTTTCCAGCGTTTGGGCTACAATGTAAATGTAACTGCATTACTTTTGGAAAGATTTTCGCTTTGTCATAAGTTTTGAATCTGAAGTAAAATTTAGGTGTCTATATTTGAGTTTTCTCAAGTTTTGGCTGCAGTTCAAATGCAATACACTTGCTTTACTGTGAAAAGGTGCTCAGAGTTGGTACTTGTCAGTATCCATTATAATATTGTAAACTTTCAGGTTAGATGGGTTTTGGCTGCAATGGAAAAGAACTGGTAGTAGTTTCTGCAAAATTTGTGCTTCTTTCGTATTGTTTTGCCTGTAAAATTAATGTCTATATTTGAGTTTTCACCAGTTTTGGCTGAAGTTCAATAGCAATGGATTTACTCTCATGCTAAAAGTGTGAAGAGTTTGTATCCGTTAGTATACAGTAAATGTTGTCAACTTTGAGGTTAGATCGGTTTTGGCTGCAATGGAAAAGAACTGGTCGTAGTTTCTGCAAAATTTGTGCTTCTTTCGTATTGTTCTGCCTGTAAAATTAATGTCTATATTTGAGTTTTCACCAGTTTTGGCTGAAGTTCAATAGCAATGGATCTACTCTCATGCTAAAAGTGTGAAGAGGTTGTACCCGTTAGTATACAGTAAACGTTGTCAACTTTGAGGTTAGATCGGTTTTGGCTGCAATGGAAAAGAACTGGTCTTAGTTTCTGCAAAATTTGTGCTTCTTTCGTATTGTTCTGCCTGTAAAATTAATGTCTATATTTGAGTTTTCACCAGTTTTGGCTGAAGTTCAATAGCAATAGATTTCCTCTCATGCTAAAAGTGTGAAGAGTTTGTACCCGTTAGTATACAGTAAATGTTGTCAACTTTGAGGTTAGATCGGTTTTGGCTGCAATGGAAAAGAACTGGTCTTAGTTTCTGCAAAATTTGTGCTTCTTTCGTATTGTTCTGCCTGTAAAATTAATGTCTATATTTGAGTTTTCACCAGTTTTGGCTGAAGTTCAATAGCAATGGATCTACTCTCATGCTAAAAGTGTGAAGAGTTTGTACCCGTTAGTATACAGTAAACGTTGTCAACTTTGAGGTTAGATCGGTTTTGGCTGCAATGGAAAAGAACTGGTCTTAGTTTCTGCAAAATTTGTACTTCTTTCGTAATGTTTAGTGTGAAATAATTGTTGAAAAATATCTGTTGTCGGCAGTTGTGGGTGCAGTTGAAAAGCAATGGGCTAACTTTGTAGCGAAATGTGTTGTTGTGTTTTGCTGTTGAAGTTGCACTAAATATTGGTAGGTTTGACTTTATATCGGTCTTGGCTTCAGTGCAAGAGAGGTAGTGCTCATTACTGCAAACTGTGTCCTACTGTAGTAGTGTGTTTTTGACTGGAAAAATTATGGCTACCTTTGAATGTTCATGAGGTTTTGGTAGAATAGCAAAGCAGTGCTGGAACTTTTTCTGGACAAATTTGTTATGTTTTGAAAATTTTCCACCAATCTGCAGTAGTTATCAAGGATGTTTAGTTTGAATGATTTTGGGATACAAATACCACTTTAATAGGCTTGCTGCTTTGCGAAAAGTTCCATATGTTGTTAATGTTAATGTTAGATGACATTTGGCGATTTTCAATTTGTATCGGTTGATCTAGTCCTGGGTATGACATTAAACTACATCCGGCAGCACAGGCCTAGTTGACGAGTACTGTGGCTTTGAGGAGAATGTCACTACCTCTTAAGTGCTGCTGTGCTGGGTCACCCTTGGGCAAGGTGTAGCACCCAAACAGCCTCCCATACTGGGCTACGTACCCCATGGTGTGCAGTGCATGAGGTCGTTAACGAAACAAGGCTAAAGGACGTTAACGTTACCGACAAGACAGAGCTGCAAATGCATGAGAACCGAAATTCATCATCATCATCATCATTGATAAGTTCTACTGGCTATTGGTGCTGCCCCATTCTGTGCAGGACTTTAACCAGAGAAGGAACACAAGTTATTTGAAGGAGAAGACTAAGTGCTGCGTGGTATGCATTATTGTTATTTATATATTTATGTTTTCATATATTTATTGGGGTTTGACTGTTTGCTTGTAAACAAAGGATAATTGTTAGATAAATGTGACGTGTTCTGTAGCGTGTTTATGAGTTTCTATGCTTGTTTTGTATTTGTGATTTCGTGAGAGTGCGAATGGAATGATTGTGAGGAGAGAGATATGGAATGAGAGAGAATCGGCCACGGAGATAGATGTTGACAGTGCATGGTGCAATGAATATGAGACGGATTGCTCAGAGCCCGTAGATGACAAAGTAGATGAGCAGTGCGTTATCGTGGCATTGAACTGGAGTTTCATTCCATATTTCGCGTGGAGTTGCTATAGGACTGTGTAGGACAAGAAAGCATTACTTGACGGAGCAGTGGATAAGCTGAATTTCTAGAGGTAAGCGTATTTGAGTGTTCTATCTGTATGTTGTCAGTGTTGTCAAATGGTTTCTAGTTGTTTTGGATCATGATAAAACTGGAGCAGGATATATTCTAGTGGAGATGCAAGTGGAGATGAAAGTGAATATGCAACTGAAGATGGAGCACAATTGGTTTGAAGGAAACAAGGTAATGGTGTGAGGTATGGATGAGTTGTTCATTTATCTACTAATTTATTTGCTCTGTTATCTATTTGCTCGTTTATCTATTGGAGGTATGAGCTGTAGTTGTAATTAGTTGATAGCTGTCCATAGTTACTGTGTGAAGTAGTAGATAGCAGTAGTTAGTTGATAAATGTGATGTGTATTCTGTAACATGTTTTTGAGGTGTTGTGCTTGTTTTGTGTTTGTGGTTGTGTGTTTGTGATTTTGTGAGTGTGAGAGTGGAATGATTGTGAGGAGAGAGACATGGAATGAGAAAGAATCGGCAACGGCAATAGACGATGATTGTCCACAGTAGAAAGATGACATTACCACTTGCTGAGAGACAATGTATCACTGGACGGATAGTGGGTGCGTTGTTGTAGTATTGATTTGGAGTGCCATTGAGTTGCTGTTAGCTGTACTCTACCAGGGCTATAGCAACATTTCACGTTTGAATCTGCAATTGATTTTGGTTGTTTGTTTTCCAGCGTTTGGGCTACAATGTAAATGTAACTGCATTACTTTTGGAAAGATTTTCGCTTTGTCATAAGTTTTGAATCTGAAGTAAAATTTAGGTGTCTATATTTGAATTTTCTCAAGTTTTGGCTGCAGTTCAAATGCAATACACTTGCTTTACTGTGAAAAGGTGCTCAGAGTTGGTACTTGTCAGTATCCATTATAATATTGTAAACTTTCAGGTTAGATGGGTTTTGGCTGCAATGGAAAAGAACTGGTAGTAGTTTCTGCAAAATTTGTGCTTCTTTCGTATTGTTTTGCCTGTAAAATTAATGTCTATATTTGAGTTTTCACCAGTTTTGGCTGAAGTTCAATAGCAATGGATTTACTCTCATGCTAAAAGTGTGAAGAGTTTGTATCCGTTAGTATACAGTAAATGTTGTCAACTTTGAGGTTAGATCGGTTTTGGCTGCAATGGAAAAGAACTGGTCGTAGTTTCTGCAAAATTTGTGCTTCTGTCGTATTGTTCTGCCTGTAAAATTAATGTCTATATTTGAGTTTTCACCAGTTTTGGCTGAAGTTCAATAGCAATAGATTTCCTCTCATGCTAAAAGTGTGAAGAGTTTGTACCCGTTAGTATACAGTAAATGTTGTCAACTTTGAGGTTAGATCGGTTTTGGCTGCAATGGAAAAGAACTGGTCTTAGTTTCTGCAAAATTTGTGCTTCTTTCGTATTGTTCTGCCTGTAAAATTAATGTCTATATTTGAGTTTTCACCAGTTTTGGCTGAAGTTCAATAGCAATAGATTTCCTCTCATGCTAAAAGTGTGAAGAGTTTGTACCCGTTAGTATACAGTAAATGTTGTCAACTTTGAGGTTAGATCGGTTTTGGCTGCAATGGAAAAGAACTGGTCTTAGTTTCTGCAAAATTTGTGCTTCTTTCGTATTGTTCTGCCTGTAAAATTAATGTCTATATTTGAGTTTTCACCAGTTTTGGCTGAAGTTCAATAGCAATGGATCTACTCTCATGCTAAAAGTGTGAAGAGTTTGTACCCGTTAGTATACAGTAAACGTTGTCAACTTTGAGGTTAGATCGGTTTTGGCTGCAATGGAAAAGAACTGGTCTTAGTTTCTGCAAAATTTGTACTTCTTTCGTAATGTTTAGTGTGAAATAATTGTTGAAAAATATCTGTTGTCGGCAGTTGTGGGTGCAGTTGAAAAGCAATGGGCTAACTTTGTAGCGAAATGTGTTGTTGTGTTTTGCTGTTGAAGTTGCACTAAATATTGGTAGGTTTGACTTTATATCGGTCTTGGCTTCAGTGCAAGAGAGGTAGTGCTCATTACTGCAAACTGTGTCCTACTGTAGTAGTGTGTTTTTGACTGGAAAAATTATGGCTACCTTTGAATGTTCATGAGGTTTTGGTAGAATAGCAAAGCAGTGCTGGAACTTTTTCTGGACAAATTTGTTATGTTTTGAAAATTTTCCACCAATCTGCAGTAGTTATGAAGGATGTTTAGTTTGAATGATTTTGGGATACAAATACCACTTTAATAGGCTTGCTGCTTTGCGAAAAGTTCCATATGTTGTTAATGTTAATGTTAGATGACATTTGGCGATTTTCAATTTGTATCGGTTGATCTAGTCCTGGGTATGACATTAAACTACATCCGGCAGCACAGGCCTGGTTGACGAGTACTGTGGCTTTGAGGAGAAGGTCACTACCTCTTAAGTGCTGCTGTGCTGGGTCACCCTTGGGCAAGGTGTAGCACCCAAACAGCCTCCCATACTGGGCTACGTACCCCATGGTGTGCAGTGCATGAGGTCGTTAACGAAACAAGGCTAAAGGACGTTAAAGTTACCGACAAGACAGAGCTGCAAATGCATGAGAACCGAAATTCATCATCATCATCATCATTGATAAGTTCTACTGGCTATTGGTGCTGCCCCATTCTGTGCAGGACTTTAACCAGAGAAGGAACACAAGTTATTTGAAGGAGAAGACTAAGTGCTGCGTGGTATGCATTATTGTTATTTATATATTTATGTTTTCATATATTTATTGGGGTTTGACTGTTTGCTTGTAAACAAAGGATAATTGTTAGATAAATGTGACGTGTTCTGTAGCGTGTTTATGAGTTACTATGCTTGTTTTGTGTTTGTGATTTCGTGAGAGTGCGAATGGAATGATTGTGAGGAGAGAGATATGGAATGAGAGAGAATCGGCCACGGAGATAGACGTTGACGGTGCATGGTGCAATGAATATGAGACGGATTGCTCAGAGCCCGTAGATGACAAAGTAGATAAGCAGTGCGTTATCGTGGCATTGAACTGGAGTTTCATACCATATTTCGCGTGGAGTTGCTATAGGACTGTGTAGGACAAGAAAGCATTACTTGACGGAGCAGTGGATAAGCTGAATTTCTAGAGGTAAGCGTATTTGAGTGTTCTAACTGTATGTTGTCAGTGTTGTCAAATGGTTTCTAGTTGTTTTGGATCATGATAAAACTGGAGCAGGATATATTCTAGTGGAGATGCAAGTGGAGATGAAAGTGAATATGCAACTGAAGATGGAGCACAATTGGTTTGAAGGAAACAAGGTAATGGTGTGAGGTATGGATGAGTTGTTCATTTATCTACTAATTTATTTGCTCTGTTATCTATTTGCTCGTTTATCTATTGGAGGTATGAGCTGTAGTTGTAATTAGTTGATAGCTGTCCATAGTTACTGTGTGAAGTAGTAGATAGCAGTAGTTAGTTGATAAATGTGATGTGTATTCTGTAACATGTTTTTGAGGTGTTGTGCTTGTTTTGTGTTTGTGGTTGTGTGTTTGTGATTTTGTGAGTGTGAGAGTGGAATGATTGTGAGGAGAGAGACATTGAATGAGAAAGAATCGGCAACGGCAATAGACGATGATTGTCCACAGTAGAAAGATGACATTACCACTTGCTGAGAGACAATGTATCACTGGACGGATAGTGGGTGCGTTGTTGTAGTATTGATTTGGAGTGCCATTGAGTTGCTGTTAGCTGTACTCTACCAGGGCTATAGCAACATTTCACGTTTGAATCTGCAATTGATTTTGGTTGTTTGTTTTCCAGCGTTTGGGCTACAATGTAAATGTAACTGCATTACTTTTGGAAAGATTTTCGCTTTGTCATAAGTTTTGAATCTGAAGTAAAATTTAGGTGTCTATATTTGAGTTTTCTCAAGTTTTGGCTGCAGTTCAAATGCAATACACTTGCTTTACTGTGAAAAGGTGCTCAGAGTTGGTACTTGTCAGTATCCATTATAATATTGTAAACTTTCAGGTTAGATGGGTTTTGGCTGCAATGGAAAAGAACTGGTAGTAGTTTCTGCAAAATTTGTGCTTCTTTCGTATTGTTTTGCCTGTAAAATTAATGTCTATATTTGAGTTTTCACCAGTTTTGGCTGAAGTTCAATAGCAATGGATTTACTCTCATGCTAAAAGTGTGAAGAGTTTGTATCCGTTAGTATACAGTAAATGTTGTCAACTTTGAGGTTAGATCGGTTTTGGCTGCAATGGAAAAGAACTGGTCGTAGTTTCTGCAAAATTTGTGCTTCTTTCGTATTGTTCTGCCTGTAAAATTAATGTCTATATTTGAGTTTTCACCAGTTTTGGCTGAAGTTCAATAGCAATAGATTTCCTCTCATGCTAAAAGTGTGAAGAGTTTGTACCCGTTAGTATACAGTAAATGTTGTCAACTTTCAGGTTAGATCGGTTTTGGCTGCAATGGAAAAGAACTGGTCGTAGTTTCTGCAAAATTTGTGCTTCTTTCGTATTGTTCTGCCTGTAAAATTAATGTCTATATTTGAGTTTTCACCAGTTTTGGCTGAAGTTCAATAGCAATGGATCTACTCTCATGCTAAAAGTGTGAAGAGTTTGTACCCGTTAGTATACAGTAAATGTTGTCAACTTTGAGGTTAGATCGGTTTTGGCTGCAATGGAAAAGAACTGGTCTTAGTTTCTGCAAAATTTGTGCTTCTTTCGTATTGTTCTGCCTGTAAAATTAATGTCTTTATTTGAGTTTTCACCAGTTTTGGCTGAAGTTCAATAGCAATGGATCTACTCTCATGCTAAAAGTGTGAAGAGTTTGTACCCGTTAGTATACAGTAAACGTTGTCAACTTTGAGGTTAGATCGGTTTTGGCTGCAATGGAAAAGAACTGGTCTTAGTTTCTGCAAAATTTGTACTTCTTTCGTAATGTTTAGTGTGAAATAATTGTTGAAAAATATCTGTTGTCGGCAGTTGTGGGTGCAGTTGAAAAGCAATGGGCTAACTTTGTAGCGAAATGTGTTGTTGTGTTTTGCTGTTGAAGTTGCACTAAATATTGGTAGGTTTGACTTTATATCGGTCTTGGCTTCAGTGCAAGAGAGGTAGTGCTCATTACTGCAAACTGTGTCCTACTGTAGTAGTGTGTTTTTGACTGGAAAAATTATGGCTACCTTTGAATGTTCATGAGGTTTGGGTAGAATAGCAAAGCAGTGCTGGAACTTTTTCTGGACAAATTTGTTATGTTTTGGAAATTTTCCACCAATCTGCAGTAGTTATGAAGGATGTTTAGTTTGAATGATTTTGGGATACAAATACCACTTTAATAGGCTTGCTGCTTTGCGAAAAGTTCCATATGTTGTTAATGTTAATGTTAGATGACATTTGGCGATTTTCAATTTGTATCGGTTGATCTAGTCCTGGGTATGACATTAAACTACATCCGGCAGCACAGGCCTAGTTAACGAGTACTGTGGCTTTGAGGAGATTGTCACTACCTCTTAACTGCTGCTGTGCTGGGTCACCCTTGGGCAAGGTGTAGCACCCAAACAGCCTCCCATACTGGGCTACGTACCCCATGGTGTGCAGTGCATGAGGTCGTTAACGAAACAAGGCTAAAGGACGTTAACGTTACCGACAAGACAGAGCTGCAAATGCATGAGAACCGAAATTCATCATCATCATCATCATTGATAAGTTCTACTGGCTATTGGTGCTGCCCCATTCTGTGCAGGACTTTAACCAGAGAAGGAACACAAGTTATTTGAAGGAGAAGACTAAGTGCTGCGTGGTATGCATTATTGTTATTTATATATTTATGTTTTCATATATTTATTGGGGTTTGACTGTTTGCTTGTAAACAATGGATAATTGTTAGATAAATGTGACGTGTTCTGTAGCGTGTTTATGAGTTACTATGCTTGTTTTGTGTTTGTGATTTCGTGAGAGTGCGAATGGAATGATTGTGAGGAGAGAGATATGGAATGAGAGAGAATCGGCCACGGAGATAGATGTTGACGGTGCATGGTGCAATGAATATGAGACGGATTGCTCAGAGCCCGTAGATGACAAAGTAGATAAGCAGTGCGTTATCGTGGCATTGAACTGGAGTTTCATACCATATTTCGCGTGGAGTTGCTATAGGACTGTGTAGGACAAGAAAGCATTACTTGACGGAGCAGTGGATAAGCTGAATTTCTAGAGGTAAGCGTATTTGAGTGTTCTAACTGTATGTTGTCAGTGTTGTCAAATGGTTTCTAGTTGTTTTGGATCATGATAAAACTGGAGCAGGATATATTCTAGTGGAGATGCAAGTGGAGATGAAAGTGAATATGCAACTGAAGATGGAGCACAATTGGTTTGAAGGAAACAAGGTAATGGTGTGAGGTATGGATGAGTTGTTCATTTATCTACTAATTTATTTGCTCTGTTATCTATTTGCTCGTTTATCTATTGGAGGTATGAGCTGTAGTTGTATTTAGTTGATAGCTGTCCATAGTTACTGTGTGAAGTAGTAGATAGCAGTAGTTAGTTGATAAATGTGATGTGTGTTCTGTAACATGTTTTTGAGGTGTTGTGCTTGTTTTGTGTTTGTGGTTGTGTGTTTGTGATTTTGTGAGTGTGAGAGTGGAATGATTGTGAGGAGAGAGACATGGAATGAGAAAGAATCGGCAACGGCAATAGACGATGATTGTCCACAGTAGAAAGATGACATTACCACTTGCTGAGAGACAATGTATCACTGGACGGATAGTGGGTGCGTTGTTGTAGTATTGATTTGGAGTGCCATTGAGTTGCTGTTAGCTGTACTCTACCAGGGCTATAGCAACATTTCACGTTTGAATCTGCAATTGATTTTGGTTGTTTGTTTTCCAGCGTTTGGGCTACAATGTAAATGTAACTGCATTACTTTTGGAAAGATTTTCGCTTTGTCATAAGTTTTGAATCTGAAGTAAAATTTAGGTGTCTATATTTGAGTTTTCTCAAGTTTTGGCTGCAGTTCAAATGCAATACACTTGCTTTACTGTGAAAAGGTGCTCAGAGTTGGTACTTGTCAGTATCCATTAAATATTGTAAACTTTCAGGTTAGATGGGTTTTGGCTGCAATGGAAAAGAACTGGTATGAGATTCTGCAAAATTTGTGCTTCTTTCGTATTGTTTTGCCTGTAAAATTAATGTCTATATTTGAGTTTTCACCAGTTTTGGCTGAAGTTCAATAGCAATGGATTTACTCTCATGCTAAAAGTGTGAAGAGTTTGTACCCGTTAGTATACAGTAAATGTTGTCAACTTTCAGGTTAGATCGGTTGTGGCTGCAATGGAAGAGAACTGGTCTTAGTTTCTGCAAAATTTGTGCTTCTTTCGTGGTGTTTTGCCTGTAAAATTAATGTCTATATTTGAGTTTTCACCAGTTGTGGCTGAAGTTCAATAGCAATGGATTTACTCTCATGCTAAAAGTGTGAAGAGTTTGTACCCGTTAGTATACAGTAAACAATGTCAACTTTGAGGTTAGATCGGTTTTGGCTGCAATGCAAAAGAACTGGTCTTAGTTTCTGCAAAATTTGTGCTTCTTTCGTATTGTTTTGCCTGTAAAATTAATGTCTATATTTGAGTTTTCACCAGTTTTGGCTGAAGTTCAATAGGAATGGATTTACTACCATGCTAAAAGTGTGAAGAGTTTGTACCCGTTAGTATACAGTAAATGTTGCCAACTTTGAGGTTAGATCGGTTTTGGCTGCATTGCAAACGAACTGGTCTTAGTTTCTGCAAAATGTGTGCTTCTTTCGTATTGGTTTGCCTGTAAAATTAATGTCTATATTTGAGTTTTCACCAGTTTTGGCTGAAGTTCAATAGCAATAGATTTCCTCTCATGCTAAAAGTGTGAAGAGTTTGTACCCGTTAGTATACAGTAAATGTTTTCAACTTTGAGGTTAGATCGGTTTTGGCTGCAATGGAAAAGAACTTTATCGTAGTTTCTGCATAATTTGTGCTTCTTTCGTATTGTTCTGCCTGTAAAATTAATGTCTATATTTGAGTTTTCACCAGTTTTGGCTGAAGTTCAATAGCAATGGATCTACTCTCATGCTAAAAGTGTGAAGAGTTTGTACCCGTTAGTATACAGTAAACGTTGTCAACTTTGAGGTTAGATCGGTTTTGGCTGCAATGGAAAAGAACTGGTCTTAGTTTCTGCAAAATTTGTACTTCTTTCGTAATGTTTAGTGTGAAATAATTGTTGAAAAATATCTGTTGTCGGCAGTTGTGGGTGCAGTTGAAAAGCAATGGGCTAACTTTGTAGCGAAATGTGTTGTTGTGTTTTGCTGTTGAAGTTGCACTAAATATTGGTAGGTTTGACTTTATATCGGTCTTGGCTTCAGTGCAAGAGAGGTAGTGCTCATTACTGCAAACTGTGTCCTACTGTAGTAGTGTGGTTTTGACTGGAAAAATTATGGCTACCTTTGAATGTTCATGAGTTTTGGGTAGAATAGCAAAGCAGTGCTGGAACTTTTTCTGGACAAATTTGTTATGTTTTGAAAATTTTCCACCAATCTGCAGTAGTTATCAAGGATGTTTAGTTTGAATGATTTTGGGATACAAATACCACTTTAATAGGCTTGCTGCTTTGCGAAAAGTTCCATATGTTGTTAATGTTAATGTTAGATGACATTTGGCGATTTTCAATTTGTATCGGTTGATCTAGTCCTGGGTATGACATTAAACTACATCCGGCAGCACAGGCCTAGTTGACGAGTACTGTGGCTTTGAGGAGAATGTCACTACCTCTTAAGTGCTGCTGTGCTGGGTCACCCTTGGGCAAGGTGTAGCACCCAAACAGCCTCCCATACTGGGCTACGTACCCCATGGTGTGCAGTGCATGAGGTCGTTAACGAAACAAGGCTAAAGGACGTTAACGTTACCGACAAGACAGAGCTGCAAATGCATGAGAACCGAAATTCATCATCATCATCATCATTGATAAGTTCTACTGGCTATTGGTGCTGCCCCATTCTGTGCAGGACTTTAACCAGAGAAGGAACACAAGTTATTTGAAGGAGAAGACTAAGTGCTGCATGGTATGCATTATTGTTATTTATATATTTATGTTTTCATATATTTATTGGGGTTTGACTGTTTGCTTGTAAACAAAGGATAATTGTTAGATAAATGTGACGTGTTCTGTAGCGTGTTTATGAGTTACTATGCTTGTTTTGTGTTTGTGATTTCGTGAGAGTGCGAATGGAATGATTGTGAGGAGAGAGATATGGAATGAGAGAGAATCGGCCACGGAGATAGATGTTGACGGTGCATGGTGCAATGAATATGAGACGGATTGCTCAGAGCCCGTAGATGACAAAGTAGATAAGCAGTGCGTTATCGTGGCATTGAACTGGAGTTTCATACCATATTTCGCGTGGAGTTGCTATAGGACTGTGTAGGACAAGAAAGCATTACTTGACGGAGCAGTGGATAAGCTGAATTTCTAGAGGTAAGCGTATTTGAGTGTTCTAACTGTATGTTGTCAGTGTTGTCAAATGGTTTCTAGTTGTTTTGGATCATGATAAAACTGGAGCAGGATATATTCTAGTGGAGATGCAAGTGGAGATGAAATTGAATATGCAACTGAAGATGGAGCACAATTGGTTTGAAGGAAACAAGGTAATGGTGTGAGGTATGGATGAGTTGTTCATTTATCTACTAATTTATTTGCTCTGTTATCTATTTGCTCGTTCATCTATTGGAGGTATGAGCTGTAGTTGTAATTAGTTGATAGCTGTCCATAGTTACTGTGTGAAGTAGTAGATAGCAGTAGTTAGTTGATAAATGTGATGTGTGTTCTGTAACATGTTTTTGAGGTGTTGTGCTTGTTTTGTGTTTGTGGTTGTGTGTTTGTGATTTTGTGAGTGTGAGAGTGGAATGATTGTGAGGAGAGAGACATGGAATGAGAAAGAATCGGCAACGGCAATAGACGACGATTGTCCACAGTAGAAAGATGACATTACCACTTGCTGAGAGACAATGTATCACTGGACGGATAGTGGGTGCGTTGTTGTAGTATTGATTTGGAGTGCCATTGAGTTGCTGTTAGCTGTACTCTACCAGGGCTATAGCAACATTTCACGTTTGAATCTGCAATTGATTTTGGTTGTTTGTTTTCCAGCGTTTGGGCTACAATGTAAATGTAACTGCATTACTTTTGGAAAGATTTTCGCCTTGTCATAAGTTTTGAATCTGAAGTAAAATTTAGGTGTCTATATTTGAGTTTTCTCAAGTTTTGGCTGCAGTTCAAATGCAATACACTTGCTTTACTGTGAAAAGGTGCTCAGAGTTGGTACTTGTCAGTATCCATTATAATATTGTAAACTTTCAGGTTAGATGGGTTTTGGCTGCAATGGAAAAGAACTGGTAGTAGTTTCTGCAAAATTTGTGCTTCTTTCGTATTGTTTTGCCTGTAAAATTAATGTCTATATTTGAGTTTTCACCAGTTTTGGCTGAAGTTCAATAGCAATGGATTTACTCTCATGCTAAAAGTGTGAAGAGTTTGTATCCGTTAGTATACAGTAAATGTTGTCAACTTTCAGGTTAGATCGGTTTTGGCTGCAATGGAAAAGAACTGGTCGTAGTTTCTGCATAATTTGTGCTTCTTTCGTATTGTTCTGCCTGTAAAATTAATGTCTATATTTGAGTTTTCACCAGTTTTGGCTGAAGTTCAATAGCAATAGATTTCCTCTCATGCTAAAAGTGTGAAGAGTTTGTACCCGTTAGTATACAGTAAATGTTGTCAACTTTGAGGTTAGATCGTTTTTGGCTGCAATGGAAAAGAACTGGTCTTAGTTTCTGCAAAATTTGTACTTCTTTCGTAATGTTTAGTGTGAAATAATTGTTGAAAAATATCTGTTGTCGGCAGTTGTGGGTGCAGTTGAAAAGCAATGGGCTAACATTGTAGCAAAATGTGTTGTTTTGTTTTGCTTTTGAAGTTACACTACACATTGGTAGGTTTGATGTTATATCGTGTTTGGCTTCAGTGCAAGAGAGGTAGTCCTCATTACTGCAGACTGTGTCCTACTGTAGTAGTGTGCTTTTGACTGGAAACATTATTGCTACCTTTGAATGTTCATGAGGTTTTGGTAGAATAGCAAAGCAGTGCTGGAACTTTGTCTGGACAAATTTGTTATATTTTGAAAATTTTCCACCAATCTGCAGTAGTTATCAAGGATGTTTAGTTTGAATGATTGTGGGATGCAAATACCACTTTAATAGGCTTGCTGCTTTGCGAAAAGGTCCATATGTTGTTAATGTTAATGTTAGATGACATTTGGCGAGTTTCAATTTTTATTGATTGATCTAGTCCTGGGTATGACATTAAACTACATCCGGCAGCACAGGCCTAGTTGACGAGTACTGTGGCTTTGAGGAGAATGTCACTACCTCTTAAGTGCTGCTGTGCTGGGTCACCCTTGGGCAAGGTGTAGCACCCAAACAGCCTCCCATACTGGGCTACGTACCCCATGGTGCAGTGCATGAGGTCGTTAACGAAACAAGGCTAAAGGGCGTTAACGTTACCGACAAGACAGAGCTGCAAATGCATGAGACCAGAAATTCATCATCATCATCATTGATTAGTTCTACTGGCTTTTGGTGCTGCCCCATTCTGTGCAGGACTTTAACCAGAGAAGGAACACAAGTTATTTGAAGGAGAAGACTAAGTGCTGCATGGTATGCATTATTTTTATTTATATATTTATGTTTTCATATATTTATTGGGGTTTGACTGTTTGCTTGTAAATAAAGGATAATTGTTAGATAAATGTGACGTGTTCTGTAGCGTGTTTATGAGTTACTATGCTTGTTTTGTGTTTGTGATTTCGTGAGAGTGCGAGTGGAATGATTGTGAGGAGAGAGATATGGAATGAGAGAGAATCGGCCACGGAGATAGATGTTGACAGTGCATGGTGCAATGAATATGAGACGGATTGCTCAGAGCCCGTAGATGACAAAGTAGATGAGCAGTGCGTTATCGTGGCATTGAACTGGGGTTTCATTCCATATTTCGCGTTGAGTTGCTATAGGACTGTGTAGGACAAGAAAGCATTACTTGACGGAGCAGTGGATAAGCTGAATTTCTAGAGGTAAGCGTATTTGAGTGTTCTAACTGTATGTTGTCAGTGTTGTCAAATGGTTTCTAGTTGTTTTGGATCATGATAAAACTGGAGCAGGATATATTCTAGTGGAGATGCAAGTGGAGATGAAAGTGAATATGCAACTGAAGATGGAGCACAATTGGTTTGAAGGAAACAAGGTAATGGTGTGAGGTATGGATGAGTTGTTCATTTATCTACTAATTTATTTGCTCTGTTATCTATTTGCTCATTTATCTATTGGAGGTATGAGCTGTAGTTGTAATTAGTTGATAGCTGTCCATAGTTACTGTGTGAAGTAGTAGATAGCAGTAGTTAGTTGATAAATGTGATGTGTGTTCTGTAACATGTTTTTGAGGTGTTGTGCTTGTTTTGTGTTTGTGGTTGTGTGTTTGTGATTTTGTGAGAGCGAGAGTGGAATGATTGTGAGGAGAGAGACATGGAATGAGAAAGAATCGGCAACGGCAATAGACGGTGATTGTCCACAGTAGAAAGATGACATTACCACTTGATGAGATTCAATGAATCACTGGACGGATAGTGGGTGCGTTGTCATAGTATTGATTTGGAGTGCCATTGAGTTGCTGTTAGCTGTACTCTACCAGGGCTATAGCAACATTTCACGTTTGAATCTGCAATTGATTTTGGTTGTTTGTTTTCCAGCGTTTGGGCTACAATGTAAATGTAACTGCATTACTTTTGGAAAGATTTTCGCTTTGTCATAAGTTTTGAATCTGAAGTAAAATTTAGGTGTCTATATTTGAGTTTTCTCAAGTTTTGGCTGCAGTTCAAACGCAATACACTTGCTTTACTGTGAAAAGGTGCTCAGAGTTGGTACTTGTAAGTATCCATTAAATATTGTCAACTTTCAGGTTAGATCGGTTTTGGCTGCAATGGAAAAGAACTGGTCTTAGTTTCTGCAAAATTTGTGCTTCTTTCGTGTTGTTTTGCCTGTAAAATTAATGTCTATATTTGAGTTTTCACCAGGTTTGGCTGAAGTTCAACAGCAATGGATTTACTCTCTTGCTAAAAGTGTGAAGAGTTTGTACCCGTTAGTATACAGTAAATGTTGTCAACTGTCAGGTTAGATCTGTTTTGGCTGCGATGCAAAAGAACTGGTCTTAGTTTCTGCAAAATTTGTGCTTCTTTCGTGGTGTTTTGCCTGTAAAATTAATGTCTATATTTGAGTTTTCACCAGTTTTGGCTGAAGTTCAGCAGCAATGGATTTACTCTCTTGCTAAAAGTGTAAAGGGTTTGTACCCCTTAGCATACAGTAGGTGTTGTTAACTTTCAGTTTAGATTTCTTTTGGCCACAATTAAACAGAACTGGTGATTGTTTCCGGAAAATGTGTGCTACTTTCGTAATGTTTAGTTTGAAATAATTATTGCAACATATTGGTTGTGAGCAGTGTTGGGTGCAGTTGAAAAGCAATGGGCTAACATTGTAGCAAAATGTGTTGTTGTGTTTTGCTTTTGAAGTTGCACTAAACATTGGTAGGTTTGATGTTACATCGTGTTTGGCTTCAGTGCAAGAGAGGTAGTCCTCATTACTGCAAACTGTGTCCTACTGTAGTAGTGTGCTATTGACTGGAAAAATTATTGCTACCTTTGAATGTTCATGAGATTTTGGTAGAATAGGAAAGCAGTGCCGGAACTTTGTCTGGGCAAATTTGTTATATTTTGAAAATTTTCCACCAATCTGCAGTAGTTATCAAGGATGTTTAGTTTGAATGATTGTGGGATGCAAATACCACTTTAATAGGCTTGCTGCTTTGCGAAAAGGTCCATATGTTGTTAATGTTAATGTTAGATGACATTTGGCGATTTTCAATTTGTATTGATTGATCTAGTCCTGGGTATGACATTAAACTACATCCGGCAGCACAGGCCTAGTTGACGAGTACTGTGGCTTTGAGGAGAATGTCACTACCTCTTAAGTGCTGCTGTGCTGGGTCACCCTTGGGCAAGGTGTAGCACCCAAACAGCCTCCCATACTGGGCTACGTACCCCATGGTGCAGTGCATGAGGTCGTTAACGAAACAAGGCTAAAGGGCATTAACGTTACCGACAAGACAGAGCTGCAAATGCATGAGACCAGAAATTCATCATCATCATCATTGATTAGTTCTACTGGCTTTTGGTGCTGCCCCATTCTGTGCAGGACTTTAACCAGAGAAGGAACACAAGTTATTTGAAGGAGAAGACTAAGTGCTGCATGGTATGCATTATTTTTATTTATATATTTATGTTTTCATATATTTATTGGGGTTTGACTGTTTGCTTGTAAATAAAGGATAATTGTTAGATAAATGTGACGTGTTCTGTAGCGTGTTTATGAGTTACTATGCTTGTTTTGTGTTTGTGATTTCGTGAGAGTGCGAGTGGAATGATTGTGAGGAGAGAGATATGGAATGAGAGAGAATCGGCCACGGAGATAGATGTTGACAGTGCATGGTGCAATGAATATGAGACGGATTCCTCAGAGCCCGTAGATGACAAAGTAGATAAGCAGCGCGTTATCGTGGCATTGAACTGGAGTTTCATACCATATTTCGCGTGGAGTTGCTATAGGACTGTGTAGGACAAGAAAGCATTACTTGACGGAGCAGTGGATAAGCTGAATTTCTAGAGGTAAGCGTATTTGAGTGTTCTAACTGTATGTTGTCAGTGTTGTCAAATGGTTTCTAGTTGTTTTGGATCATGATAAAACTGGAGCAGGATATATTCTAGTGGAGATGCAAGTGGAGATGAAAGTGAATATGCAACTGAAGATGGAGCACAATTGGTTTGAAGGAAACAAGGTAATGGTGTGAGGTATGGATGAGTTGTTCATTTATCTACTAATTTATTTGCTCTGTTATCTATTTGCTCATTTATCTATTGGAGGTATGAGCTGTAGTTGTAATTAGTTGATAGCTGTCCATAGTTACTGTGTGAAGTAGTAGATAGCAGTAGTTAGTTGATAAATGTGATGTGTGTTCTGTAACATGTTTTTGAGGTGTTGTGCTTGTTTTGTGTTTGTGGTTGTGTGTTTGTGATTTTGTGAGAGCGAGAGTGGAATGATTGTGAGGAGAGAGACATGGAATGAGAAAGAATCGGCAACGGCAATAGACGACGATTGTCCACAGTAGAAAGATGACATTACCACTTGCTGAGAGACAATGAATCACTGGACGGATAGTGGGTGCGTTGTTGTAGTATTGATTTGGAGTGCCATTGAGTTGCTGTTAGCTGTACTCTACCAGGGCTATAGCAACATTTCACGTTTGAATCTGCAATTGATTTTGGTTGTTTGTTTTCCAGCGTTTGGGCTACAATGTAAATGTAACTGCATTACTTTTGGAAAGATTTTCGCTTGGTCATAAGTTTTGAATCTGAAGTAAAATTTAGGTGTCTATATTTGAGTTTTCTCAAGTTTTGGCTGCAGTTCAAATGCAATACACTTGCTTTACTGTGAAAAGGTGCTCAGAGTTGGTACTTGTAAGTATCCATTAAATATTGTCAACTTTCAGGTTAGATGGGTTTTGGCTGCAATGCAAAAGAACTGGTCTTAGTTTCTGCAAAATTTGTGCTTCTTTCGTGTTGTTTTGCCTGTAAAATTAATGTCTATATTTGAGTTTTCACCAGTTTTGGCTGAAGTTCAACAGCAATGGATTTACTCTCTTGCTAAAAGTGTGAAGAGTTTGTACCCGTTAGTATACAGTAAATGTTGTCAACTGTCAGGTTAGATCTGTTTTGGCTGCGATGCAAAAGAACTGGTCTTAGTTTCTGCAAAATTTGTGCTTCTTTCGTGGTGTTTTGCCTGTAAAATTAATGTCTATATTTGAGTTTTCACCAGTTTTGGCTGAAGTTCAGCAGCAATGGATTTACTCTCTTGCTAAAAGTGTAAAGGGTTTGTACCCCGTAGCATACAGTAGGTGTTGTTAACTTTCAGTTTAGATTTCTTTTGGCCACAATTAAACAGAACTGGTGATTGTTTCCGGAAAATGTGTGCTACTTTCGTAATGTTTAGTTTGAAATAATTATTGCAACATATTGGTTGTGAGCAGTGTTGGGTGCAGTTGAAAAGCAATGGGCTAACATTGTAGCAAAATGTGTTGTTGTGTTTTGCTTTTGAAGTTGCACTAAACATTGGTAGGTTTGATGTTATATCGTGTTTGGCTTCAGTGCAAGAGAGGTAGTCCTCATTACTGCAAACTGTGTCCTACTGTAGTAGTGTGCTTTTGACTGGAAAAATTATTGCTACCTTTGAATGTTCATGAGATTTTGGTAGAATAGGAAAGCAGTGCCGGAACTTTGTCTGGGCAAATTTGTTATATTTTGAAAATTTTCCACCAATCTGCAGTAGTTATCAAGGATGTTTAGTTTGAATGATTGTGGGATGCAAATACCACTTTAATAGGATTGCTGCTTTGCGAAAAGGTCCATATGTTGTTAATGTTAATGTTAGATGACATTTGGCGATTTTCAATTTGTATTGATTGATCTAGTCCTGGGTATGACATTAAACTACATCCGGCAGCACAGGCCTAGTTGACGAGTACTGTGGCTTTGAGGAGAATGTCACTACCTCTTAAGTGCTGCTGTGCTGGGTCACCCTTGGGCAAGGTGTAGCACCCAAACAGCCTCCCATACTGGGCTACGTACCCCATGGTGCAGTGCATGAGGTCGTTAACGAAACAAGGCTAAAGGGCGTTAACGTTACCGACAAGACAGAGCTGCAAATGCATGAGACCAGAAATTCATCATCATCATCATTGATTAGTTCTACTGGCTTTTGGTGCTGCCCCATTCTGTGCAGGACTTTAACCAGAGAAGGAACACAAGTTATTTGAAGGAGAAGACTAAGTGCTGCATGGTATGCATTATTTTTATTTATATATTTATGTTTTCATATATTTATTGGGGTTTGACTGTTTGCTTGTAAATAAAGGATAATTGTTAGATAAATGTGACGTGTTCTGTAGCGTGTTTATGAGTTACTATGCTTGTTTTGTGTTTGTGATTTCGTGAGAGTGCGAGTGGAATGATTGTGAGGAGAGAGATATGGAATGAGAGAGAATCGGCCACGGAGATAGATGTTGACAGTGCATGGTGCAATGAATATGAGACGGATTGCTCAGAGCCCGTAGATGACAAAGTAGATGAGCAGTGCGTTATCGTGGCATTGAACTGGAGTTTCATTCCATATTTCGCGTGGAGTTGCTATAGGACTGTGTAGGACAAGAAAGCATTACTTGACGGAGCAGTGGATAAGCTGAATTTCTAGAGGTAAGCGTATTTGAGTGTTCTAACTGTATGTTGTCAGTGTTGTCAAATGGTTTCTAGTTGTTTTGGATCATGATAAAACTGGAGCAGGATATATTCTAGTGGAGATGCAAGTGGAGATGAAAGTGAATATGCAACTGAAGATGGAGCACAATTGGTTTGAAGGAAACAAGGTAATGGTGTGAGGTATGGATGAGTTGTTCATTTATCTACTAATTTATTTGCTCTGTTATCTATTTGCTCATTTATCTATTGGAGGTATGAGCTGTAGTTGTAATTAGTTGATAGCTGTCCATAGTTACTGTGTGAAGTAGTAGATAGCAGTAGTTAGTTGATAAATGTGATGTGTGTTCTGTAACATGTTTTTGAGGTGTTGTGCTTGTTTTGTGTTTGTGGTTGTGTGTTTGTGATTTTGTGAGAGCGAGAGTGGAATGATTGTGAGGAGAGAGACATGGAATGAGAAAGAATCGGCAACGGCAATAGACGGTGATTGTCCACAGTAGAAAGATGACATTACCACTTGATGAGATTCAATGAATCACTGGACGGATAGTGGGTGCGTTGTCATAGTATTGATTTGGAGTGCCATTGAGTTGCTGTTAGCTGTACTCTACCAGGGCTATAGCAACATTTCACGTTTGAATCTGCAATTGATTTTGGTTGTTTGTTTTCCAGCGTTTGGGCTACAATGTAAATGTAACTGCATTACTTTTGGAAAGATTTTCGCTTTGTCATAAGTTTTGAATCTGAAGTAAAAGTTAGGTGTCTATATTTGAGTTTTCTCAAGTTTTGGCTGCAGTTCAAACGCAATACACTTGCTTTACTGTGAAAAGGTGCTCAGAGTTGGTACTTGTAAGTATCCATTAAATATTGTCAACTTTCAGGTTAGATCGGTTTTGGCTGCAATGCAAAAGAACTGGTCTTAGTTTCTGCAAAATTTGTGCTTCTTTCGTGTTGTTTTGCCTGTAAAATTAATGTCTATATTTGAGTTTTCACCAGTTTTGGCTGAAGTTCAACAGCAATGGATTTACTCTCTTGCTAAAAGTGTGAAGAGTTTGTACCCTTTAGTATACAGTAAATATTGTCAACTTTCAGGTTAGATGGGTTTTGGCTGCAATGCAAAAGAACTGGTCTTAGTTTCTGCAAAATTTGTGCTTCTTTCGTGTTGTTTTGCCTGTAAAATTAATGTCTATATTTGAGTTTTCACCAGTTTTGGCTGAAGTTCAACAGCAATGGATTTACTCTCTTGCTAAAAGTGTAAAGTGTATGTACCCGTTAGTATACTGTAAATGTTGTCAACTGTCAGGTTAGATCATTTATGGCTGCAATGCAAAAGAACTGGTCTTAGTTTCTGCAAACTTTGTTCTTTTTTCATATTGTTTTGCGTGTAAAATTAATGTCTATATTTGAGTTTTCACCAGTGTTAGCTGAAGTTCAATAGCAATGGATGTACTCTCATGCTAAAAGTGTGAAGAGTTTGTACCCGTTAGTATACAGTAAATGTTGTGAACTTTCAGGTTAGATCGGTTTTGGCTCTAATGGAAAAGAACTGGTCTTAGTTTCTGCAAACTTTGTGCGTCTTTCATATTGTTTTGCTTGTAAAATTAATGTCTATATTTGAGTTTTCACCAGTTTTGGCTGAAGTTCAATAGCAATACACGTGCTGTACTGTGAAAAGGTGCTCAGAGTTGGTACTTGTAAGTATCCATTAAATATTGTCAGCTTTCAGGTTAGATCGGTTTTGGCTGCAAGGCAAAAGATCTGGTCTTAGTTTCTGCAAACTTTGTGCTTCTTTCATATTGTTTTGCTTGTAAAATTAATGTCTATATTTGAGTTTTCACCAGTTTTGGCTGAAGTTCAATAGCAATACACGTGCTGTACTGTGAAAAGGTGCTCAGAGTTGGTACTTGTAAGTATCCATTAAATATTGTCAGCTTTCAGGTTAGATCGGTTTTGGCTGCAAGGCAAAAGATCTGGTCTTATTTTCTGCAAACTTTGTGCTTCTTTCATATTGTTTTGCTTGTAATATTAATGTCTATATGTGAGTTGTCACCAGTTTTGGCTGAAGTTCAATAGCAATGGATTTACTCTCATGCTAAAAGTGTGAAGAGTTTGTACCCATTAGTATACAGTAAATGTTGTCAACTTTCAGGTTAGATCGGTTTTGGCTGCAATGGAAAAGAACTGGTCTTAGTTTCTGCAAATTTGGGCTTCTTTGGTATTGCTTTGCTTGTAAAGCTAATGTCTATATGTGAGTTTTCACCAGTTTTGGCTGAGGTTCAATAGCAATGGATTTACTTTTATGCTAAAACTGTGAAGAATTTGTACCCGTTAGTATACAGTAAATGTTGTCAACTTTCAGGCTAGATCGGTTTTGGCTGCAATGGAAAAGAACTGGTCTTAGTGTCTGCAAAATTTGTGCTTCTTTGGTAATGCTTTGCTTGTAAAGCTAATGTCTATATGTGAGTTTTCACCAGTTTGGGCTGATGTTCAATAGCAATGGATTTACTCTCATGCTAAAAGTGTGAAGAGATTGTACCCGTTAGTATACAGTAAATGTTGTCAACTTTCAGGCTAGATCAGTTTTGGCTGCAATGGAGAAGAACTGGTGTTAGTTTCTGCAAA
The DNA here is from genome assembly GCA_964019165.1 of Mastigias papua. Classification (NCBI taxonomy): domain Eukaryota; kingdom Metazoa; phylum Cnidaria; class Scyphozoa; order Rhizostomeae; family Mastigiidae; genus Mastigias; species Mastigias papua. The sequence goes on from OZ025274.1 coordinate 16,627,667, forward strand.
ATTTGTGCTTCTTTGGTATTGCTTTGCTTGTAAAATTAATGTCTACATTTGAGTTTTCAACAGTTTTGCCTGAATTTCAATAGCAATACACTTGCTGTACTGTGAAAAGGTGCTCAGAGTTGGTACTTGTAAGTATCGATTAAATACTGTCAGCTGTCAGGTTAGATCGGTTTTGGCTGCAAGGCAACAGATCTGGTCTTAGTTTCTGCAAACTTTGTGCTTCTTTCATATTGTTTTGCTTGTAAAATTAATGTCTATATTTGAGTTTTCACCAGTTTTGGCTGAAGTTCAATAGCAATGGATTTACTCTCATGCTAAAAGTGTGAAGAGGTTGTACCCGTTAGTATACAGTAAATGTTGCCAACTTTCAGGTTAGATCGGTTTTGGCTGCAATGGAGAAGAACTGGTCTTAGTGTCTGCAAACTTTGTTCTTCTTTCATATTGGTTTGCTTGTAAAATTAATGTCTATATTTGAGTTTTCACCAGTTTTGGCTGAAGTTTAATAGCAATGGATTTACTCTCATGCTAAAAGTGTGAAGAGTTTGTACCCGTTAGTATACAGTAAATGTTGTCAACTTTCAGGTTAGATCGGTTTTGGCTGCAATGCAAAAGAACTGGTGTTAGTTTCTTCAAAATGTGTGCTTCTGTGGTATTGCTTTGCTTGTAAAGCTAATGTCGATATGCGAGTTTTCAGCAGTTTTAGCTGAAGTTCAATAGCAATGGATTTACTTTTATGCTACAAGTGTGAAGAGTTTGTACCCATTAGTATACAGTAAATGTTGTCAACTTTCATGTTAGATCGGTTTTGGCTGCAATGGAAAAGAACTGGTCTTACTTTCTGCAAAATTTGTGCTTCTTTCGTATTGCTTTGCTTGTAAAGCTAATGTCTATATGTGAGGTTTCACCAGTTTTGGCTGAAATTCAATAGCAATGGATTTACTTTTATTCTACAAGTGTGAAGAGTTTGTACCCATTAGTATACAGTAAATGTTGTCAACTTTCAGGTTAGATCGGTTATGGCTGCAATGCAAAAGAACAGGTCTTAGTTTCTGCAGAATGTGTGCTTCTGTGGTATTGCTTTGGTTGTAAAGCTAATGTAAATATGCGAGTTTTCACCAGTTTTCGCTGAAGTTCAACAGCGATGGATATACTCTCTTGCTAAAAGTGTAAAGTGTATGTACCCGTTAGTATACTGTAAATGTTGTCAACTGTCAGGTTAGATCATTTATGGCTGCAATGCAAAAGAACTGGTCGTAGTTTCTGCAAACTTTGTTCTTTTTTCATATTGTTTTGCGTGTAAAATTAATGTCTATATTTGAGTTTTCACCAGTTTTGGCTGAAGTTCAATAGCAATGGATTTACTCTCATGCTAAAAGTGTGAAGAGTTTGTACCCGTTAGTATACAGTAAATGTTGTGAACTTTCAGGTTAGATCGGTTTTGGCTCTAATGGAAAAGAACTGGTCTTAGTTTCTGCAAACTTTGTGCTTCTTTCATATTGTTTTCCTTGTAAAATTAATGTCTATATTTGAGTTGTCACCAGTTTTGGCTGAAGTTCAATAGCAATGGATTTACTTTTATGCTAAAACTGTGAAGAGTTTGTACCCGTTAGTATACAGTAAATGTTGTCAACTTTCAGGCTAGATCGGTTTTGGCTGCAATGCAAAAGAACTGGTCTTAGTTTCTGCAAAATTTGTGCTTCTTTGGTATTGCTTTGCTTGTAAAGCTAATGTCTATATGTGAGTTTTCACCAGTTTGGGCGGAAGTTCAATAGCAATGGATTTACTCTCATACTAAAAGTGTGAAGAGTTTGTACCCGTTAGTATACAGTAAATGTTGTCAACTTTCAGGCTAGATCGGTTTTGGCTGCAATGCAAATGAACTGGTGTTAGTTTCTGCAACATTTGTGCGTCTTTGGTATTGCTTTGCTTGTAAAGCTAATGTCTATATGTGAGTTTTCCCCAGTTTTGGCTGAAGTTCAATAGCAATGGATTTACTCTTATGATAAAAGCGTAAAAAGTTTGTACCCGTTAGTATACAGTAAATGTTGTCAACTTTCAGGTTAGATCGGTTGTGGCGGCAATGGAAAAGAACTGGTCTTAGTTTCTGCAAACTTTTTGCTTCTGTGGTATTGCTTTGCTTGTAAAGCTAATGTCTATATGTGAGTTGTCACCAGTGTTGGCTGAAGTTCAATAGCAATGGATTTACTTTTATGCTAAAAGTTTGAAGAGTTTGTACCAGTTAACGTTGAGGTTAGATCAGTTTTGGCCGCAAGTATACAGAGCTTGTTATTGCTTCTAGAAAATTTGTGCGTCTTTCATATTGTTTTTCTTGTAAAAGTTGTGTCTATATTTGAATTTTCTGCAGTTGTTGTTGCAGGTGATAAGCAATAGACTTGCTTTACTGCAGAGTGTGCTCAGTGTTTGTACTTGTAAATATCCATTGAATATTGTCGTTGGTCATTTTGGATCAGTTTTGGCTGCAATGGATGAGAAATGATCTTTGTGTCTGCAAACTCTGTGCTTCTTTCATATTGTGTTGCTTGTAAAATTAGTGTCTATATTTGAATTTTCTCTGGTGTTGGCAGAAGGTCAATAGCAATGGAGTTGCCCTCATGCGAAATGTGTGAAGATTGTGTATCCTGTAGTATACAGTAAATATTGTTTACTCTCAAGGTAGATCGCTTTTGGCCTCAATTAAACAGAACTTGTCATTAGTTCCAGAACATTTATCTTTCGTTTGTATTGTTTTGCTTGTAAAATTAGTGTTTATATGTGAGTTGTCTCCAGTTTTGGCTGAAGTGCAATAGCAATGGATTTACTTTCATGCTAAAAGTGTGAAGATTTTGTACCGTTAGTATACAGTAAATGTTGGTAACTTACAGTGTAGATTGCTTTTGGCCACAATTAAACAGAACTGGTAAATGTTTCCCGAAAGTGTGTGCTTCTTTCATATTGCTTTGCTTGTAAAATTAATGTCTATATTTGAGTGTTCTACAGTTTTGGCTGCAGTTCAAAAGCAATATACTCGCTCGTCTGTGAAAAGGTGCTCAGTATTAGTGCTTGTATATGTACATTGAATATTGTCAACTGTCAAGTTAGATCGGTTGTGGCTTCAATGCAAAACAAAACTGGTCTTAGTTTCTGCAAAATTTGTGCCTCTGTCGTATTGTTTGGCTTTAAAGATAATGTCTATATTTGAGTTGTCAACAGTATTGGCTGAAGTCCAATAGGAATTGATTTACTCTCATCCTAAAGGTATGAAGGGTTTGTACCCGTTAGTATACAGTGAATATTGTTTACTTTGAGGGTAGACCACTTTTGGCCATAATTAATCAGAACTTGTCACAGGGTTTGGAAACTTTACGTTACTTTCATAATGGTGTGTAACAGGAAAAATTATTGTTACCTTTGAAGGTTAATGAGGATTTGGTACAATAGCAAGGCAGTGCTGGAAATTTTAACAGACAAATGTGTCAAGTGTTGATAATGTGACACTCTAAACCCAAATCCAACCCTAACCAACACCCTAACCTGAACCCCATCCCAAACCTAACCCTAATTCTAACCTTTACATTATCTCCAATCCACAAACCCAACACAAACCCTAACCATAACACTAATGCTAAACCTAACATTAATCATAACAGCAAACCTAACACTAACCATAACAATAACCCAACCACAAAACCAACCACCAACCCAAACCCCAACACCAACCCTAACCACAACTCTAATAATATGCCTAAAATTAACCTTAACACAAACCCAAGCCCAACCCTGACCCAATCCCGAACCCAACACCTAGCATTTACCCTAACACAAACCACAACACAAACCAAAACAACAACTGTAACTCTAATCCTAACCAAAACCCAATCCCAACCCTAACTCTATCCCTAAAACTAACACTTTCCCCAAGCCCAACCCTAACCTCAAACCTAACACTAAAAGTAAGCCTAACCCTAAAACAAACTGTAACCCTAACCCTAGCCATTAACACTTACCCTAACCATAACCCTAACCCCATTTCCAACCCTAACCCCAATCATTATCCAAACCCCAACACTAACCTAAACACCAACCCCAACATCAACCCTAACCCCAAGCCTAACCCAAATACAACCCCAAATCAAACCACAACCACAAAGTGAACCCTTACCCTAACCCCATCACCAAACAGAGCCCAAAACCTAACACAAATACAAACCCCAAGCCC
>OZ025274.1:16636882-16640668 GCA_964019165.1 Mastigias papua
TAACCCTAACCCTAACCCTAACCCTAACCCTAACCCTAACCCTAACCCTAACCCTAACCCTAACCCTAACCCTAACCCTAACCCTAACCCTAACCCTAACCCTAACCCTAACCCTAACCCTAACCCTAACCCTAACCCTAACCCTAACCCTAACCCTAACCCTAACCCTAACCCTAACCCTAACCCTAACCCTAACCCTAACCCTAACCCTAACCCTAACCCTAACCCTAACCCTAACCCTAACCCTAACCCTAACCCTAACCCTAACCCTAACCCTAACCCTAACCCTAACCCTAACCCTAACCCTAACCCTAACCCTAACCCTAACCCTAACCCTAACCCTAACCCTAACCCTAACCCTAACCCTAACCCTAACCCTAACCCTAACCCTAACCCTAACCCTAACCCTAACCCTAACCCTAACCCTAACCCTAACCCTAACCCTAACCCTAACCCTAACCCTAACCCTAACCCTAACCCTAACCCTAACCCTAACCCTAACCCTAACCCTAACCCTAACCCTAACCCTAACCCTAACCCTAACCCTAACCCTAACCCTAACCCTAACCCTAACCCTAACCCTAACCCTAACCCTAACCCTAACCCTAACCCTAACCCTAACCCTAACCCTAACCCTAACCCTAACCCTAACCCTAACCCTAACCCTAACCCTAACCCTAACCCTAACCCTAACCCTAACCCTAACCCTAACCCTAACCCTAACCCTAACCCTAACCCTAACCCTAACCCTAACCCTAACCCTAACCCTAACCCTAACCCTAACCCTAACCCTAACCCTAACCCTAACCCTAACCCTAACCCTAACCCTAACCCTAACCCTAACCCTAACCCTAACCCTAACCCTAACCCTAACCCTAACCCTAACCCTAACCCTAACCCTAACCCTAACCCTAACCCTAACCCTAACCCTAACCCTAACCCTAACCCTAACCCTAACCCTAACCCTAACCCTAACCCTAACCCTAACCCTAACCCTAACCCTAACCCTAACCCTAACCCTAACCCTAACCCTAACCCTAACCCTAACCCTAACCCTAACCCTAACCCTAACCCTAACCCTAACCCTAACCCTAACCCTAACCCTAACCCTAACCCTAACCCTAACCCTAACCCTAACCCTAACCCTAACCCTAACCCTAACCCTAACCCTAACCCTAACCCTAACCCTAACCCTAACCCTAACCCTAACCCTAACCCTAACCCTAACCCTAACCCTAACCCTAACCCTAACCCTAACCCTAACCCTAACCCTAACCCTAACCCTAACCCTAACCCTAACCCTAACCCTAACCCTAACCCTAACCCTAACCCTAACCCTAACCCTAACCCTAACCCTAACCCTAACCCTAACCCTAACCCTAACCCTAACCCTAACCCTAACCCTAACCCTAACCCTAACCCTAACCCTAACCCTAACCCTAACCCTAACCCTAACCCTAACCCTAACCCTAACCCTAACCCTAACCCTAACCCTAACCCTAACCCTAACCCTAACCCTAACCCTAACCCTAACCCTAACCCTAACCCTAACCCTAACCCTAACCCTAACCCTAACCCTAACCCTAACCCTAACCCTAACCCTAACCCTAACCCTAACCCTAACCCTAACCCTAACCCTAACCCTAACCCTAACCCTAACCCTAACCCTAACCCTAACCCTAACCCTAACCCTAACCCTAACCCTAACCCTAACCCTAACCCTAACCCTAACCCTAACCCTAACCCTAACCCTAACCCTAACCCTAACCCTAACCCTAACCCTAACCCTAACCCTAACCCTAACCCTAACCCTAACCCTAACCCTAACCCTAACCCTAACCCTAACCCTAACCCTAACCCTAACCCTAACCCTAACCCTAACCCTAACCCTAACCCTAACCCTAACCCTAACCCTAACCCTAACCCTAACCCTAACCCTAACCCTAACCCTAACCCTAACCCTAACCCTAACCCTAACCCTAACCCTAACCCTAACCCTAACCCTAACCCTAACCCTAACCCTAACCCTAACCCTAACCCTAACCCTAACCCTAACCCTAACCCTAACCCTAACCCTAACCCTAACCCTAACCCTAACCCTAACCCTAACCCTAACCCTAACCCTAACCCTAACCCTAACCCTAACCCTAACCCTAACCCTAACCCTAACCCTAACCCTAACCCTAACCCTAACCCTAACCCTAACCCTAACCCTAACCCTAACCCTAACCCTAACCCTAACCCTAACCCTAACCCTAACCCTAACCCTAACCCTAACCCTAACCCTAACCCTAACCCTAACCCTAACCCTAACCCTAACCCTAACCCTAACCCTAACCCTAACCCTAACCCTAACCCTAACCCTAACCCTAACCCTAACCCTAACCCTAACCCTAACCCTAACCCTAACCCTAACCCTAACCCTAACCCTAACCCTAACCCTAACCCTAACCCTAACCCTAACCCTAACCCTAACCCTAACCCTAACCCTAACCCTAACCCTAACCCTAACCCTAACCCTAACCCTAACCCTAACCCTAACCCTAACCCTAACCCTAACCCTAACCCTAACCCTAACCCTAACCCTAACCCTAACCCTAACCCTAACCCTAACCCTAACCCTAACCCTAACCCTAACCCTAACCCTAACCCTAACCCTAACCCTAACCCTAACCCTAACCCTAACCCTAACCCTAACCCTAACCCTAACCCTAACCCTAACCCTAACCCTAACCCTAACCCTAACCCTAACCCTAACCCTAACCCTAACCCTAACCCTAACCCTAACCCTAACCCTAACCCTAACCCTAACCCTAACCCTAACCCTAACCCTAACCCTAACCCTAACCCTAACCCTAACCCTAACCCTAACCCTAACCCTAACCCTAACCCTAACCCTAACCCTAACCCTAACCCTAACCCTAACCCTAACCCTAACCCTAACCCTAACCCCAACCCCAACCCCAACCCCAACCCCAACCCCAACCCTAACCCTAACCCTAACCCTAACCCTAACCCTAACCCTAACCCTAACCCTAACCCTAACCCTAACCCTAACCCTAACCCTAACCCTAACCCTAACCCTAACCCTAACCCTAACCCTAACCCTAACCCTAACCCTAACCCTAACCCTAACCCTAACCCTAACCCTAACCCTAACCCTAACCCTAACCCTAACCCTAACCCTAACCCTAACCCTAACCCTAACCCTAACCCTAACCCTAACCCTAACCCTAACCCTAACCCTAACCCTAACCCTAACCCTAACCCTAACCCTAACCCTAACCCTAACCCTAACCCTAACCCTAACCCTAACCCTAACCCTAACCCTAACCCTAACCCTAACCCTAACCCTAACCCTAACCCTAACCCTAACCCTAACCCTAACCCTAACCCTAACCCTAACCCTAACCCTAACCCTAACCCTAACCCTAACCCTAACCCTAACCCTAACCCTAACCCTAACCCTAACCCTAACCCTAACCCTAACCCTAACCCTAACCCTAACCCTAACCCTAACCCTAACCCTAACCCTAACCCTAACCCTAACCCTAACCCTAACCCTAACCCTAACCCTAACCCTAACCCTAACCCTAACCCTAACCCTAACCCTAACCCTAACCCTAACCCTAACCCTAACCCTAACCCTAACCCTAACCCTAACCCTAACCCTAACCCTAACCCTAACCCTAACCCTAACCCTAACCCTAACCCTAACCCTAACCCTAACCCTAACCCTAACCCTAACCCTAACCCTAACCCTAACCCTAACCCTAACCCTAACCC
>OZ025275.1:0-179333 GCA_964019165.1 Mastigias papua
GCATAGTGATAGCAAACAAAGTTCTAACAGAGGAATATGTGCCCGTCTCTATTTTGCTACATGTTTGTTGGACGGAAATAGTAGTCTTGCCCTGAAATATGACAACAGTACCCAGAGTTATAAATGACTGACCCCATAAGTCATTAAATATTTCTTTGTAGATTTCGAAAATGGTACAAAGCAGTGTGCTAGTGCTGGCATACCTACTTTGCATCATAGCCTCCTCTAAGGAATCATAGCTAGGAAGACAAATGTTATAGGGAACCTCATTGAAGTCTGTGGCCAGGCTTAGGACAGTGCTGCAAACAAACCTGTACAATTTAATATTGCCTCTATCATGACACACAATTAATTGACTACAGCTTTGTCGCACTGCAAGTCAAAGTTCTTAAACATTAATGTTGTTTCCTCGAATGATCTGGATTTTGATTTTAGTATGATGGAGTAAGTAAAATAAATAACTAATATAGTAAACTATTTTGTTTATCTCTAGATTGGAAGAACATCATGTCTTATAGAATTGTGTACGGCTAGTAATATTACGTGTTTTGCAGTGTTTAGTATCAATACTGTTGATTCTTGATCTAAAGCTATCAGATGTGAAGCATTTAAAGCCCTCGTCCAATTACCAGGTACTATTTTTTGCATATTTTACAGTAATACAATCCAGAATCCTTTTCATCAAATGTTATGCCAGTATGGCAAAGTTATTCAAAACAATTTTAGAGCTAAAATGCATAGAAAAAGTATACTTTATTTAAGATTATCTCGACACAACCTTGCATTTATGGGTACGCCCTAAATAATTGACCACGCCCTTTTAGGATAAGTCAGATTTTTGGCTGGATCTGCACCTGGAAGTAAATCCATTTGATTATGCATTCAACCTATTCACGTGGCTTAGCATAATGTTACTTCTTGCTGTTCACAAAAGTGGTGGTAAAAATTAGAGGGACAACATTTGACACTATTCACGAGGCAATTCAGGCCCCCAAAACAAGAGTTCTAAGATAGTAGAAGAAAATCGGGAGTCCATTATATATTTTCTGGTCAGTAAGTATTTTGGAATGAAGAGAGTATGTATAAAAAATCTTTGCAAGCTATCAAAAACAAATACAAAGAGCTTTTGCCAAAAGTCACTGTCTCTTAGGGCAATTTCCTCAGGAACACCGTGGATCATAGTAGGAAAATTGGACCAACACGATTAGCTTTCAAAGAGGTGATCAAACATTTGGCTGGAAAGGAATGCACGTGCAGATCAGCTTCTTTATGGACTGCAGTAGCTCTAATAAGCCCTCGGAGAAGAAGCGTATTAGATTTTGAATTTGTGAAAAGTCTATTGGTACTACAGAACTTCACTATAGCATGAACAAGCGGGAACATTCAATAGTGGACAAAAGTCCTTGGGACACTTAGAAGAAACAGATAAAAAACCATTTTCCTCTACATATTGTGATAGTTGCTACAAACATGCAGCCCCCTTCCCCCTAGGACAATGTTGATTCGTTTGTGGTACATTTGAAGTTGGCGTGCACGCGAAATTTTCCCATTATCGCAGGTACTTCTCCAGAAAACCAACATTGTTTCAGGGGGAGAGGGGAATGAAAGTTTGTTGCAGACTGCAAAAAGTGCAAAGTGTCCCAGGACTTTTGTCGGGTATTGTTGCTTTAGCATACTGAAAGCTTTTTTCATCCGACACTCGTCAGAGTATGAAACGTGGGTTAGCGACCAAAAGGTGAAACGAAATATATAGCCAGATGCGGGTACACGTGATATGATGAATACTGTGTCCAGTTAGCTGTATGATTGGCCACTTGGCACATATTCACCAGTGTTTACTTGAAGAGTCCAAGTGAGAAAATGAACTCTTTTTGTTTACGCAAGACTGGGTTTTGAGTCTTAATGTAAACTGATTCCAAAACACCTAAATGAAAGGACGATCTAGCTTGCCTTATGATCCTAAAATTATCGTCTGTGTATGTTTTGGGGCATTCTGGATTTGTAATAAGATGTTGTCCTATGGCCGAATCATTTGTCATTTTAGAAATATAGTTTTTACATATACGAGGTGGCTGTTCTCTTTTTGTTGTGTTTTTCGTCCTGATGCTCGTGGGGACATGTTGTTTTATTCTGTCATGTTATTTGTGTGGATGATTCTGTAGGTGGAGGTAGAAATTCAAAGGAAGTTATGAGGCTGAGAATGAAGCTGATAGAGGTTATGCATAAAGGAGGACTTACACTTCACAAAAATGGAAATCTAACAGTCAGGAATTACGCCAAATGCTGTTGAAGGAAGCTGAAGGTAACAGTGATGAAACCTACGCTACATAAAGTCCAAACCATGGTGAAAGTCACAGTAAAGTGCTTGGAATTAAGTGGACGTCAGAAAATGATGCTATGGCTGTAGAACTGTCTCAGGTTGTTGAAAAGGCAGAAAGGAATCAAAGCGTAACAAAGACAGAGTTGCTTGGCCATTTGTCAAAGATTTATGACCCACTAGGAGTCGTAGGACCAGTCTCCATTGACGCTCCAAAGATCTTCCAAGATGCCTGTAAAGAAGGGATAAGTTGGAACAGCCCAGCTTTCAGGAAGAGATGGGAAACATTTGTAAGTGATGTGCAGCAATATATAGTGATATATAACAATAATTCATTTATTTTAAGTTAGCTTACAATGATATAGCTACATAAAGCTAATTAAGGCCAACTGTCAGTATGAAAATAAGTAGATAAAATAACTAAACTAAACGGTACAAGTTTGAATAAAGCCAAGCCTAGATATGAACGTTTTGCACAATCTACAATCACACTTTATTGTACAGGATCTTAATTCCTTTTTGAATGCTTTTAGTGATGGGGACTCTCTAACATTGGGAAGTAGCATTTGCCACAGCTTTTGACCAATAAATTGCACTGTTTCTATACCATATGATGTTCTCACTACTTTTGGTATCTCAAGAGTATTCTTATTTCTTAAATTATACTGTAGATCTCTTTGTTTAAACAGCTCTCTCATGAAGCTGGGATTTAGGCTGTTTTTGGTTTTGTAAACTTCAGTCATCAAGTATTGTAGATTGTGCTGATGAACGGACACTGCATTATCTAGTTTCAATAAAGCTTCATAGTCGGCATGGGTATCTTTATAAACAATTCTGAGTGCTCTTTCATGGATTTTATTCACTTTGCATTTAGATTTCTGTCATGAAACATCCAAATTAGGGGGCAGTAGCTAACCGCGCATTTATGAAGCTGTTCATTACGAGATGTAACTTTCTTGGATCCATGAAAGAGGATACTCTAGAGCGTGCAGTTTCTGACTAGCTATCTTACATAGCTATCTAGCTAGTTATCTCGAAATATGACTTTCGAAATTAAGTTTTTTGTCTAGTATCACTCCTAGTAGTTTTTCTTCGGAGCTTTCTTCCACAATAGCCTCTCCAATTTTGATCTTATTATTACTTTAATAACCAAGGGATACAGTTCCCAAGATGTGTTACATTTGTAGAGAAATCAGAGACAAGTCCATTGCACTGCTTCGCAGATGCAAGTGGAATAGCTTACTGTGCAGCTCTTTATTTAGTTGTTACATTGCCACAAGGAAGAAAGGTGGAATTGCTGACAACCAAAACAAGATTACCTCCGTTGAAGAAAGAGATGACTATTTCACATTTGGAGTTGACAGCAGAGAGGATTGCAGCCAGGTTAGTTACAACAGTAAGAGAAGCATTCACTGAGTTTGAGATTAAGAACGTTTTTATGTGGTCTGATAGTTGTACAGTGCTTCATTGGCTTCAAAGAAGAGGTCAGTATCAACAGTTCGTTCAGCATATGGTTAAAGAAATAGAGCAACACGCACATGATGCAGAATGGAAATATTGCCAACAGATCAAAACCCTGCTGATCTTGGTACAAGGGGCAAAACACCTGTACAACTAAAGGACATGGACATGCATGGTTAGCTTCTGAAGAATGGCCAGAGCAACCACACTTGAGTAAAGGAAAGGAAGTGGAAAAGGAAGAAATCAAACCAGTTCTAAAAGTTGTTACCATGAAAGAGGAGGGGCGAGCGTCATCAGTCATACAAATAAAAGATTACAGTTCAAAAAGAAGGCTGCTAGGAGTAACTGTCAGGATTCTACGTTTTATAAGGAACTGCAGAGTAAGAGACAAGATAAGCGAACCATTCTTGACAATAAAAGAAATAAAAGAAGCTGTAATAAGATGACTAAAGAAAGTGCAAATTGAAACTGAAAAAGAGTGAAGCCAGCTCCACCATTTGCAGTAACAGGGTGACTTTACTGGTCCAATTTATCTGCAAAATAATGAAAAGGCATACACTGCTCTTTTTACGTGTGGAGTCACAAGAGCCATTCATTTAGAATTGACAAGAAACATGACAGCTGTAGAGCTTAGAGTAATTTTTCAAATAGAGCAACTTCTCAAATAGAGCAGTTAATCAGCTTCTTTCTATCACTAACTCAATTTTTCAAGCTTTTGATTGCAACCCAACCCTAGACGTTCGCTCTGTTTACCTCGACATGTCAAAAGCTTTTGACAGGGTCTGGCATGAAGGCCTTCTGTATAAATTGCATCGGTGCGGGATTTCAGGTAAGTTATTTTCGTTAATGAAAAGTTTCCTCGCCCATAGGATGCAACGTACTGTTCTGAATGGCAAAGCTTCCCGATGGGGTACCGTAACAGCTGGGGTTCCACAGGGCTCTATTTTGGGGCCCTTGTTTTTCCTAATTTATATCAACGATCTGACAGACGGGCTAAAATGTAATGTGAAATTGTTTGCTGATGATACTTCAATCTTTACTGTTGTCCACGAACCAACAACAGCCGCTGAAAATTTAAATCATGACTTGGATTTGATAAACCTATGGGCCACTAAATGGAGAATGTCCTTCAATCCAGACCCTAGTAAGCAAGCTGTCGAGGTAATCTTTTCCAAGAAAAGATGCCCAAGAAACCACCCACCCATATTCTTCAAAAATGCTCCTGTTAAAAGCGTTCGCGAGCAAAAGCATCTTGGAGTCATTCTCGACTCCAAACTGTCCTTTGCCAGCCATGTTAAATCCGTCATTTCAAAATGCAGACAAGGAATTGGAATGTTGAAATTTCTATCAAAATATTTGCCACGTCACACTTTAAATGATATGTATAAGCATTACATTCGACCACACCTAGATTACGGCGATGTCATATACCACATTCCAGAGAGTATTTGTGAATTTAGCCATCGTGTCATTTTGAATGCTCAAATGGAAAGACTTGAATCTATCCAATACTATGCCGCTTTAGCATTGACAGGAACTTGGAAAGGCACCTCTCGTGAAAAACTATACGATGAGCTCGGGTGGGAACCATTACACCTTCGTCGGTGGAGCAGACGACTCTTTTACAAAATAGTTAAAAACTGCACTCCAGATTATACACGATGCCCAATTCCTACTCTTCACACATCTCATTATAATCTTCGTAGACACATTTCAATAGGACAAATATGCGCAAGAACAAGAAGTTTCAAGTCAAGTTTTTATCCTAATTGCTTGCTAGAAAGGGAAAGACTTGACCCGGAAATTAGACAGTCTAGCTCTGTAAATATCTTTAAACAAAAGCTATTGTCCATTATCCGTCCACCCCCAAAACCTGTCTATAATATTTATGATCCAAAAGGTCTATCCATTTTAACACAGCTACGTGTTGGTCTCAGTAAACTGAACTTTCACAAGTTTAGGCATAATTTTGAGGATACATTGAACCCCTTGTGTCCGTCAAACGATGGTGTTGAGGACACTGAGCACTATATGCTGTTCTGCCATACTTATGATGTACAGAGGTGTTGTCTTCTCGGTCGTGTGAATGCAATATTGTTGTCCCACGGTCTTGCAAATCCTTCAAACAATGAACTAGTAGATATTATCCTTTATGGCCATAAGCACCTGTCACTTACATCCAATGCTAGCATTCTCACCGCAACACTAGAATATATCAAGGCCACAAAACGCTTTGAATAAATGGTAACAAACTAACATAAATCTTCTCTCCTCCTTTCCTCATTCCTTGAATAGATTGATGCTGTTTTCTCTCTAATGAGTGCCCCTTTCAAGAGTGGTTCCTCTCCGAGGAACAAAAACATTTAAATCGTGCGCTTCGGTGCGCTCCCGGTCGCTCATTAGAGAGAACATGGTAAATGAACGTTCATTAGTAAAGTAACTTTATTTTATTTTTATTTATTTTATTTTTTTAAGTAAATTTTAAATTGCTGCAGGGTTGCTATGTATTTCCATGCTCCCTGTGGTGTTGTCTTGTATTTCCGTAATGTTGTGTCTCTATATCGTTGAATGTAATTGTAATTTTTATGAGCATAAAAAAAAAAGAAAAAAAAATTTTTCAAAGGTTTGCTAGTCGCAGAGGCACACCTAGTACCATCATTAGTGATAATGCAAAGACTTTTAAAAGTACTGGCACACATTTGAAGAAATTATGCAAAGATGAATAAATCCAAGGCTATTTAACAGCTAGAAAAATATATTGGAGATCTAATGTTGCAAAATCCCCCTGGCAAGGGGGTGTTTTTGAAAGATTAGTTGGAATTGCAAAGTCAACACTGTATAAAGTATTATGACGCTCGAAATTAAGTTTCAGAGAAGTTGAGACTTTGGTGATACAAGTTGAAGGATTAATGAACAATAGACCTTTAACCTACCAAACAGATGAACTAGAAAATGATTCTTTGACCCCAAATCACTTGATATTCTTGATAAGTGAAGGAAAGTTGCTTTAAATTCAAAGACCATTACAAGGCCTTGTGTCGTTAGAATTAAAAATACTTTTGCAGAAAAGAATTGCATTCCTGAAGGAGAAAAGAAGATCAACAGACCTAGAAGACTTGCTACTTTTGCTGGAGAAGAGGAAAAAGAACCACAAACTAAGATTCTAAATCAAGAAGAATAACTTTTTGATTTTGGGGGGAGTGTTAGAAATAGTTAGGAACTTTTCATCTTTGAGAAATTTGTCCGCACTTTATTGTTTTGTTGTTACTTGGTAACTGATTAATTCTAAAATGTGAATCAAATCATATGTGTTCTGTTATGTTGAGATGTAGTTGCATGAATTTCGCTTTGAAAAAAAACTTTTAATAGAGTATTCATTTATTCGAACTCGCACGGTTGGGGTAATTCCAACATGTCTGTAGAAAATTACTAAGACTAAAACTACGTCGTACAAATAATCTAAAATGTCAAAAATAACTTCCAATGTCTGTACAATATTCCTGACACTAATATAAAGTTCTTCAAATAAAGTAACATGTCATCAAGAATTTTCACTTTCTGTACAAAATTCCTAAGGCTAAAATGAAGTCCTACAAATAATGTAGGATGCAAAAAATATTCCCAATGACTGTAGAAAATCCCTAAGTCTAAAACTAAGTGGTAGAACTATTTCAAAATGTCATAAACACCTCCCACTGTCAGTAAAAACTTCCTAAGACTAAACTGAAGCCCTACCAATAAAGTAAGATGAAATAAATACTCTGCAATGTCTGCAAAATCTTCCTAAGACTAGAAGGAAGTCCAAAAAATTAATTAAAGATATCAATAATAATTCCCAATGTCTCAAAAAAAGCTCCTAAGACTACTATGAAGTAATAGAAATACAGGTAGATTTCAAAAATAGCTCCCAATGTCTGTAAAAAATTCCTAAGCCTAAAACTAAGTCGTAAAAGTAATCTAAAATGCCATAAATAATTCCTAATGTCTGTAAAACAATTCTTAAGACTAAAATGAGCTCCTATAAAAAATTTAAGATGTCAAAAATAACTGCTAATGTCTCCAAACAGATTCCTAAAGCAAAACTTAAGTCCTACCAATACATTACAATGTCAAGACTAATTCTCAATGGTGTCCATATACAATTCGTAGGCCTAAAACGAAGTTGTAGAAATAACTTAAAATGTCATAACTAATTCCTATATCTGTACAACAATTCCTAAGCATAAAATGAAGTCCTACAAAAAGTCCTACAAATAAAGTAAGATGAAATAAATACTTTCCAGTGTCTGCAAAAACTTCCTAAGACTAAACGGAAGTCCTAAAAATTAATTAAGATGTCAAAAATAATTCCCAATGTCTCCAAAAAGTAACTAATAAAAACATGAAGTCCTATAGCTAACGTAACATCTCAAACCTAATTCCCAATGTCTCCAAAAATATTCCTAAGATTACTATGAAGTAATACAAATACAGTAAGACAGATTCCTAAGACAAAAGTAAAATCCTACCAATAAATAACAATATCAAAACTAATTCCCAATGTCTGCAAACAATTCTCTCAGACCTATCCGAAAAATGGCTTACTTCCCACATTTTCCACATTTTAAAAGGTTTGCTGTGAAACCTGCTACTTTATCAACTCTCACTCATTCAGATATGTTCCCAAGTTTTCTTTGAGTATTCTCAGTCAGCCTGTTCGATTGCCGCTGGGAAGTTGCTTTGACACGTGTCAGTTGTAAACATGCTGGCTTTTTGCATAATTCCAAACTAATTTCAAACTCATTCAGATAGACAAAAAATCTAAATTCTATTTTAACAATTATCGTCAAATTAATATGTAAAGCAGCAATGAGTACAAAGAAAGCCATCCCAAACCCTAAAGTAATCCTATGTTGAGAGAAAACATTACATAACTCACATCATCGTACACTAACTTACACATTCTGTCAACATTAGCAATATACCTAAACCCATTTGTATTGATCAGTAGTAAATGATACATAGTAATTGAAACAAAAACAGTCAGATAATTAAAAATAAGCTAAAGATCTTCCATATCAACAAACCTCGCAAAAATCATACAGAACAATCTATGTATTCTTTGTCTTATATATTCCCACTACTTTACATAGTGCAGCTAGAAGGGGCACTTGGAACTATTTTCACTATATTGCATATCTGCTGTGCATCTATTCTCCTAATCATCATAATACGATTGCATCACAGTATCTGTAAGATCAAAGAGAGTATCAAGACTCCCTGCAAATTTGAATATAGAAAAGTTCCCATTGATGATGTTGCTATTTAAATTAAACAGCTAGATCCACTAAAAGCTTCCCCAATCCAGAGCATACCTACAAAAATTCTGCAAGAAAATTCCGAAATATTTTGCCCAGCTATTCAAGATATATTCGATTCTGGTCTATCACCGTCTGAATGCCCCTAAAATTTGAAGACCGGAGACAACCTAGATATTTAAAAAGAGAGGATGCATGTATAAAAAAGAAATACAGACCAATTACTATATCTTTTTATATAAATGCAGTTAAAAATATACAAAACACTTCGAACACTTAAACTTTACAAGACAATAATGCAGGGAGCATTGAAATGCATTGCAACCCTGCAATTATTACATTAAAATATTACTAACATATACAAATACAAAAAAATACAAACAAAAGAAATGATTACAAATACAATTACTAACAGAAAAGTTATCACAGTGACCACTCCACAAAGCGAACCCCGAGGAGCACCTTATCAAAAACACTCATCGAATACAATGAATTTTGTTAAACAGTGCATAGGTAGGCAATGGATTTTGGTTTCCTATAGGACAGATGGGTATAGGCCTATAGGAGAGATGGACCTTCAAAGGGTTCAATTCTTGGAGAGATCATTGTACTTATTAATTAAATCTACGAATAGTATCGGTTTATTCGAAGCGTTCAGTAGCATATATAGTGTAGCCTCAAGGATCCTAGTATTCGATATCAGTGGCAACCTGTCATCACCCTAAAAAAGAATTTTAAGTAGAGCTTGACTGGGAAGGTTTGGAAAGCCTAGGGGTTGTAATAGAATGCTAACAGTATCGAAAAGACCCTTTCTTTGTTAATCGTACCTACGGCAGAGCATGAAATAGTGTGCCGCATCCTCAATTCCATCGTTGATCGGACACATTGCATTTACTGTGTCTTTAAAATTATGCTAAAATTTATGAAGATTTAGTTTACTCAGACCTACATGAAGTTGTGTCAGTACTGCTAAGCCTTTTGGGTCGTGAATGCTGAAAACTGGCTGGAATGGAGGGCGGATGAATGACAGAATTTTCTTTTTGAAGCAGCCTAGAGTGGGGGACTGCCTTACCTCCGAATCAAGCTCATTCCATTCTGACAGACAGTTTGGATAAAAACTTGCACTAAAACTCGTTGTTCTTGCACATATTTGCCCAATTATATTTGGCCTACGAAGGCGATATTTCGATTGTGTAAGAGGTGGAATAGGTTGCCTTATATATTGAGGTGTTAAGTTGTTCACAAATTTGAAGAATAAAACTAGACGCCGGCTCCAACGTCTTAGGTTAAGCGACTCCCATCCAAGCTCATTGCACAGTTTCTCCTGAGGGGTACCTTTCCATGCACCAATTATAGCTAGTACAGCAAAGTACTGAACAGATTCTAGTTTTTCCATAAGATGATTCAGTTTGAAGCTTTCCGCATATTCACACTTCGTGGCCGGTATGTGATAGACAACATCACCATAGTCTAAGTGAGGTCTTACGTATAGTATCTAAAGGTCGTTAAGGGTATGTCGGGGTAAATAATTTGAAAGATATTTAATCAGTCCTATTCCTCGTCTAGACATAGAAATAACTGACTTGATATGGCTATTGAAAGACAATTTTGAATCAAGTATTAGACCTTGATGTTTGTGCCCTTTAGTCTTTGAAATTGGGGTATCATTGAATAGGATTAGTGGATGGTTATGAGGTTTCTTTTTCCTTGAAAATATTAGTTCAACTGCCTGCTTGGTAGGGTCTGGGTTAAACGACATCTTCCATTTATCTGCCCATCGACTAATTAAATTCAGATCATGATGCAAATCCATCGCGGCGGACACAGGGTCACGAACAATAGTAAAAAGAGATGTATCATCTGCAAACAGTTTTACATTACAAATTAGATTTTCAGTTAGATCATTGATATATACTAAAAAGAAAAGAGGACCTAGTATGGAGCCTTGGGGGACACCAGCAGAAGTTTTACCCCACTCAGATATTTTACCGTTCAGCACTGAACATTGTTTCCTGTCTGCAAGGAAATTGCAAATTAATGATAGTAATTGACCAGCGATACCACAGCGACGCAGTTTAAATATGAGACCTTCATACCACATTCTATCAAACGCTTTTGATATATCAAGATATACTGATCTTACTTCAAGTGTTGGATTACAGTCAAAAGCAATTACTATCTTGCAAGTGGTATCAAAAATTTATGAAAATCTACTGCAGAATCATATGATCCCATTTGGGGATAACTTCTTGTCTCCATTTCTCTGTAGTTTCTGAGAGGGCTATAGTACACAGCATGGACTACTGAGAATAGTGGAATCTTCCACAAAAGCAATGCACAATGGAGGTGTGTCAGATTGACGGACTTTTCAAAAGCCTATGATTGTCTAAACCACGAACTACTAATTGCAAACTCAAATGCATATGGCCTTAGCAGGTGTGTATTGTTGTTGATCTATAGCTAACTCACAAGAAGGTAGCAAAGGGTTAAAGTAAATTGCACTTTCAGCATATGGAGAGAATTCCTCCTATGAATTTCCAAGGGTTCTGTCTTGGATCCCTTCCTTCTCAATATCTATATTAATGATATTTTAACGTTCCTTTACGAAACAAAGATATGCAATTCTGCAGATAATATAACTATCTATACATATGGCTCAAATACCCGAAATGCTATCGAGTATTTAGAGCATGACGCACTGAGACTTCCTCTGAGTGCCCTCAAATAATTTCAAGACCTGAATGAAGATAAATGTCATTTAATTATATTTGATGCCAAAGGAGGACATCAAATAACAGTTAAAATAGATGAAGCCCTTGTAAAAGAAAGTACTGTGGAAAACCTTCTCGGTATAACTATAGAAAAATCTATAGCCTATCCTTCAAGAAACATGTCACAACCCTCTGCAGAAAGGTTAGCCAAAAGCTTCATGCACGTTCCCGAATAACTTGATATAAAGATATTGAAAAGTTAAAGCACTTAATGAAAGCAATTGTTTCCTTTCAGCTCAGCTACTATCCATTTGTAAGAATGCTCTTTTGTTAGAACCTTGAACCATTGCATAAATAACGCTCATGAAAGAGCTTTGCACATTGCATATAAAGAACATAGATATGACTTTGGCTTCCTCTTAGAAAAAGTCAATTCGGTGCCAGTGCATGGGTTCATCCATAAAGTGCGTATGCAGTTAGGAGGAGGGGGATCAAAACACATGGATACAGGTGCGTACATGGGAAATAGGGTTGATCAAGTGCGTACGTACTCATTTTCGCTGTTTGTAATTCAGATTTTTAGGTTTCTTACGTCGAAAATTTATCTCCATTATAACATAATTTGATGATGTGTTTTGAGGCAAATGAAGAAAAATTTTCCCATGCGCTTATTTCAAGGCAAAATATGAAATGCGGGTAGATCATACGGGTAAGATTCGAAGAGCTTCTAGAGAAGAGAGGCAAGCAAAAGATCTATCCAGGTACTAAAATAATCAAGTACCAAGCTACTACTAGAAATCAACGGGATTCAAAATTACATATTGTTGGCTTGGATTTCACTTTTAAAAAGGCAAAGAATGGCATAAGAAATCACTCTGCTCTCATTATAGGATTCTAGAGCAGAGGGCCAAGTATGAACAGCGTAAGCTAGAAGGTCACCAGTAGATCTGGCTTGTCGAAAGCCATACTGGTGATCAGAAAGAGGGTTGTTTGCTTCAAGGAAAGCAAGCAGTTGTTTGGTGATGATAGTCTCCATAGTCTTAGAGATGAGTGAAGTGATTGCAATTGGGCGATAGTTCGAACGGTCAGACTTGTCCCCTTTTTGGGGGATAGGGAAAACGTGGGCAAGTTTCCAAGGAGGAGGAAATATACCAATAGAGTAGGAAAGCTGAAAGAGTTCGTTGAGAATAGGTGCTAGTTCGGGGGCACAGGTTTTAAGTACTAAAGCTGGGATACCATCAGGGCCTTTGGATTTAGAGGTTTTGAGCTGGAGAAGGGTCTTTCGAACCTTGCGTGTGGAGAACTTAACAGGTGGCATTGTGAGGGTGGATGTAGGGTAGAGAGGAGGTTGGGATTCTTCATCATCCAGATTGGAATTGGAAGCAAAGATAGATGCAAAAAGGTTGACCTTAGAAGAAGGAGTGCATGAAAAAGAGCCAGAGTTGATTTTCAGAGGCGGAAAAGAAGAGTAACAAAAGTTTTGTGATACACTTTGGCTAAGGACCAAAAGGAGCGAGATCCACTCTGGCAAGAAGCAATTTTGTGGTTGATACGATTGACAAAAGAGGTTTTGGCACTGTTACTAGTTTTTGAGCATAGATTACGTGCTTGTACAAATAAAGCTCTGGATTGTGGAGTTTGAAGGAATTTCCACTGTTTGAAGCGATGGTGTTTGGTCTTCACAGATTAAGCACACTGGGAATTGAACCATATTGGAGAATTTTTCTTGCCAGGCTTAAAGGTACGGTGGCCCATACCGGTCAAACAAATTCAAATTAACGAGAACAAATTAAAGTTAACGAAAACAAATTAAAGTTAACGAAAACAAATTAAAGTTAACGAAAACAAATTCAAGTTAACGAAAACAAATTCAAATTACCGAAAACAAACTCAAGTTAGCGAAAACAAATTCAAGTTACCGAAAACAAATTCAAGTTAATGAAAACAAATTCAAGTTAACGAAAACAAATTCAAGTTAACGAAAACAAATTCAAGTTAACGAAAACAAATTCAAGTTAACGAAAACAAATTCAAATTAGCGAAAACAAATTCAAATTAGCGAAAACAAATTAAAGTTAACGAAAACAAATTCAAATTAACGGAAACAAATTGAATTGAAATCAAATTGAAGTGGATTGATGTCAGTTATCAGCTTGATAGTGTAACATTTCTTCTCGCCAATGTAGCGCGTGGAAGTCACTGTGAAAAATAGTGATAATCACATACCATTTCGAGATCAAATGAGTCTGTCTTAACAAGCATGCTTTGCCCCAAGTGTGGAGTAACTTTAGATATCATTGGCCAGAAATACTGTTAAGCAGATATTCCCTGTTAAAACGGCCTAACGATGATGTATCTCCAACTTCCGAGGTAAGCATACTTCACTTCAAATTTAGTCCATTATGACGCGTCAAGATAAGATACCAAGTAATGAAAACTGGAATAAAATTAGTATTGTTGTGTGGAGTCCTGTGAAAGTAGTGGATTACTTATAATATGAGAATTAGTTGACTGATTTTGTTGCTCATTCCTAATTTATTCTGAATAGCTTCACTTTGTTTTCATAATTTAAGAGATTAGTCTTATGCCCTTCCGCTCTTACTAGGAGGATTCAATGGTATATATGTTTTTGTAGTACACTTTAAGTCACCAGGGCGAATACCTTATACGTTTTCTTTTGCATGTAACATTGTAGGAAAATATTTCCAAAAGTTGTTATTATTATAATGCCTACACAGATACTTGTATACATGCTGTTTCTCCTTTCCCTTCCTAGATACAACACCCGATACAACACTCGCGCTCAAAAGCACTCACTTTCACAGAATATAAGAACAAATTGGAACGACAACGTGCCTCTTTCGTCCAGAGAATAAACGAAAGAAATCGGAAGAAAGGTCGGATGTGGAAGTGACGATAAACAATGGCATCGTAAAATTGGGAGAAAATGGCCAACTAAAGCCCGTGAGAGGGAAAATTATCCCTCTGAAAGTGAAGAGATCAGTAAAAAAAGATGAGCTGCTTGACAAGGCCGTTAAACAACAGCAAGCTCATAATGACATTGGTACAGGCCCATTTGAATTGCTTTATCCAAATTACATGCAGGTGAAAAACCTGTTAGAAACAGATGACGAATTTATCCTAGAGAATTACAAAATAGAAGTTGGTAAGGCATATAACCGGCTGAACTTTTTCCTTGTATCGATTATTGATGATATAAAGTCTCATTGTTTTCAAAAGAGCGACTCTGATGATGATGGTGGTGGTGATGAAATAGATTCACAATTTACCTACGGGGATTGGGGTACCTCAAGTGCATCTTTATATATAGATGGGGAAGCAGTACCACCAGTGAGGATATCATCTCTGAAGTCACCTGAAGAGATATCATTACAGGCTGTTCATCCTACCAAAAGCACCATTAATTCTTTACCCAGACGAGGAATGTAAATGCAAATATGCACGCCCCGTTGGATCAAAGCACAGCATCTACAAGCACAGTGCACAGTTTTTCACATGACATTGTCCCTGCTGGTGAATCATACGCAAGCTTGTTCTGTAGTGAATACCTCAGTGACGATGATGAAATGAATACAGCTTTCTCAGAGGATAGTACTGCTTTCTAAACTGATAACAAAGATCACAGCTTTAGGGATGCTGTACAAGAAATATCCTCGAAAGCCCTCTTCCAGAAAGAGTCAGTGAGAGTAAAGGTGCGGCGCATGTCTGTGTGAGAAGATGCAAAAAGAAAACTTAAACGATTTAGTGCAGAGTGTTGGTCTAAATCCCTAAGTGTTCAGTTTGTTGGCGAATCTGCGGTGGACGAGGGTTTGCCAAAGCGGGAGTTCACAGCCCTTGTCCATAGCATGGTTCAAAAATCAAAAATGGTCGAAGGAGAACTTCATGAGAGATGTTTTTCGAATAATTTCTCAGCATTAAAGGAAGAAGACTACAAGTTGTATGGTAAATTCTGTGCTTGGACTTTGCTTCAAGGCTGCCCAGCCCCTTCATTTTTTGCCCCACCTATCGTTGATTACATCATATTTGGTACTCTGGAAAAGGTGGAAAGCTGTGCTGACTACATTCCTCAAAGTTGCCCACAGATACACGATTTTTTGACGGAGCTGTCAAAAGTAAATGATGATGAACGACTGAGGGAGATTTCCATAACATTGAAATTTTATTAGATGTCGAATACACCAAGCCAAAAATTGCATTAGAAGATAAAGATGATATCATTAAAAGTTTGGTGTGGAAAACTGTTATAGGAAATTCTATGTTGGCCATATCACAATTCCTGGACGGTATTTCAATGTTTGGATTGATAGATGTTATAAGGAAATATCCAAAAGAAGCACGCAGTCTATTTCAAAGCACAGGAAAGACATCAATATCAGCAGAGGTAATCGATGATATGTTTGAGCCACAGCTATCTGATATTGGTTCTAATGGACGCTGTTATGAAGAAGCAATTCTAATGAATTTTACTCATTTCTTGGAAGACGTTGAGGCTGGGAATGTAAGAGCCAATGTATTATGCCTTGAAGACGATTCTATTGCAGAAAGAGTTCTAAATTTAAAAGACTTTTTGCAGTTTGTGACTGGCACTCCAACTATTCCCATTTTGGGATTTGACGCATCACCATCCATTGTTTTTAGTCACGATGACCCCAATCGAAAACTGACAGTTTCAACGTGTTCTTTGGAACTCAGATTTCCAGTCAATCCTAATCTGCTCACCTATGATTCATTTAGGCAAGAAATGAGTGATTGCATTATAGCTTCGCCTAGATTTGGACAGGTGTAGTGCCAGTTTGGCAGAGGAAGCACTCCTTCAGGAACTCTCTCAATATTGTTTGTTCAGTTTTGTTCAATTTTGAATAACCTTGTTTTGCTCTTTGTTCTGTTAGGGAGCTGTTCAATAATTATGTCACGCCTTGGGGGTAGGTGTGTCTACAGATTTTTCGTGATTCTCCGTGACGGTAAATTGGGGTGGGGTGGGGGTACGTGATTTAAGTCCGCAGCGTCACGGTAAAATTTACATCAGAAGGTGTGTATAATTCGGAAATCTAATACTCGGCACACATCCTAAATAAAACAAGCAATCGAATAAAGCCACGTGTTATAGTTTTTCATCGATTCATTTCCCATCATACTTTGTAATGTACATAGTGCTTTTGTCCTGAACAGTGGCGGACTGACTCAGAATTATTTACTGGCCATGGTGGACTTAAGGGATTCTATTGGATGCTGACTAAGAAATGAGGATGTAGTTCATGGAAATATGTTTTTCCGAAATGGGGCCCTTTTGATATGTTTTGAGGGGGCCCACCGACGGTGGACCGGTTGGCCAGTCTGCCATTGATCCTAAAGTGTTGACAATATCGATTTTCTCTGATTCATTATTACGAGTTACAGAGAGAAATTTCGAAAGATATATAATAATCGCCATTAGAAAGATCTGTTGGAAGTGGAAATGTTACTCTAACTGGAAACAGCGCCTTGGGGCTCGATTCAATATAAAGCAACTGGCAGTGAAAATTTACCAACCCTTTGTTATTCCATTCTTAACATGCTACTTAAATGACAAAATTCGCAGCCTCATTAATTCTGACACATCGTGCTTTCCAGTATCTACAAATTGTGGATATTTTACCATTACCTATTTAGAATTAGATACAACTTTTCAATATATGTATATTATTCAGGAAGAGCAAGTATCAAATATAACGTTTACAGAATACGGGCAGTCTTTGATTAGCATAAATCTCATTCCTTGATAGTAATTGCGTTAAAAAATTTTTGAAAAGTTACCTAAAATAATTTTGGAAAGACCATATTATATCTGATATATTCTGCTTTATTGTACACTGAGGGCAATCAATTTCAAATACAATTGTTCAGCATCCTGCCAAGAAATCGGGTATGGCAAGCCTTCAGCATCTACCACGTATATAAAATACCTCTGATATTCATTGTCCTCGTCGTCTTCCGAGATTCGCAGACAATGTTCTTCCAGAGCTTCGATGTCAGCAAAGGGCACTTCTACCAGCTGATCGGAATGCCCTTGCCTTTCAGGTAGGAAAAACAGTGCATCTGGTTGTCCTGGTAATGTTTCAAATCTTGAGCTTCTGATGTAATGAGTGGTCCAGTGAATGCGCACAAATTTCAGATCATCCCTCAACAAGTTAGAGAAGCAAAACCAAAGGCACTCTTTATGTACCTCATTTCCTGCGGGAAAATCACCTCTATTTGATAAATCTTTGAAGTAATTTATCCACCAAGAGCTTCTGCTTTTCCTGAAAAATGACCACCATGCTTCAATTCGTTGATTACGCTTAGATTCAACAAATCGATGAGATTTCTCACTTGCATATGAATCAGTACACTCTGATCGTAGCCTGACTTGCATGGCAGCCATTGTGCAGTTCTCACTCCCTGGATCCGTAGAAAGAATAACTGGGCAACCACCTAGTTCTTTTAAACAGTCTATATAGAATGCTGAAATAACTGCTGGGTTGTTATTTGTTCTGCTTAATTCAAGCCATAGTATCTTTCTACTGTATCCATTAATGCATCCATGGATGGGAAATCCAAACTCTTTCAATTTATCATACCCATCCACATGCCACACAAAGTTTGGGCCAAGTGAGGAATATTATCTCCTTTTTAACCTCCTCCTCTTTCTTTCCTCAACCCCATCTGGATCAAGTTCCCTCATAAAGGTTGCTACTCTGAGCCGGGAAATTGAGATTCCATGTTTTAAACGCAATGAATGCCAAACAGACCGGTAACCGCCTAAACACCCTGCCCCATTAAGCTCTTTTCTGATTAAAGCTTTAACCTCATCTTGGTCAACATCCGTGTCATATCTGCTCAAACCGTAACTCTTCAGGCGACGCTGTAACGTAGACATGGAGATGCTTATTCCATGGTATTTATTCAGGAATGCTAAAATAACTTCATAGGTATATCCACTGTTAATGTACATTTTGATAAGTTCTCCGCTGTCTCCATAATTATCTTCCAGCCTGGTAAATTGTGCAGGTGTTCCACAACTAATGCAAAAGCTGTGAGCTTCCAGTAACTGATTTGCACAACTAACACAGTATCTAAGACTCCTTGAATTGAACTCTGCCATGGATAGCACATGTTAGGCCTAAACATCACCACAAAACATCAAATTTGAGCTGTTCTATTCCTGTTTTGAGGAATGAGTTCAAATTTTTCCAACCATTTAAATTTGCTCTCATAAACTTGAATTTGTTTTCGTTAACTTGAATTTGTTTTCGGTAATTTGACTGTGTTTTCGCTAACTTTAATTTGTTTTCGTTAACTTTAATTTTTTTTCATTAACTTGAATTTGTTTTCGTTACTTTGAACTTGCTTTCGTTAACTTGAATATGTTTTCGTTAACTTTAATTTTTTTTCATTAACTTTAATTTGTTCTCGTTAATTTGCATTTGTTTGACCGGTATGGGCCACCGTATAAAGGAAGAGGGAATAGAAAGATCCATACCAAGTAGAATTCCATTTGTAATAAATTAGGCAAAATAGGAAGGATCATTAGAGATGCCAGAGTGCCAGGGGTATGAGGAGTAAAAGGTGCGAAGAGAGTCCCAGTCAGCTTTGCTGAACTGAAATACCTTTTGAGTAGAGAAAGACTTATCGTGATGGGAGACAAGGATGTCATGCTGCAAGGCGATAAGGCAGTGACCAGAGTGACCAAGAGGAGAGTTTACAATGGGTTTGGAGTAAATGTTTGGGTTAGATCTAAGAAAAAGATCAAGAGTATTTGCCTTGTCACTTCAGCGATCAGGGATACGTGTAGGTTCTGAGATCAGTCGAGTCAAGTCATTCACAATGGCAAAGGCCTCTGCATCACGACCAGCTGGGTTAGTACTGTTAGAAGAGTAAACAAGCCAGTCTGAATTGTGGACATTGAAATCACCAAGGATAATGATTTCAGAACGTGGAACTTGAAGAGTAATAGCATCAATTTATTTAGATAGATGGTCAAATAGAAGATAATGATTATTTGAATTTGGTGAGCGGTAAAGAGTGCAAATGAATTTAGAAGTACCAGGAAGGGAAATTTTCAGCCAGATGAGTTGAAATCCAGGATTTGAGAGGTCAAATTGTGTAAATCGAGAGGTTTGTACATCAGAACGGATAAATGCACAAACACCACCGATAGGGAAGAAAGAAGAAAACAGCTCATAGCCAGGACATTTTAGATGAGGAGATAGAATGGAGGTGTTGCTAGGGTCAAGTGGTCTAAGCTTAGTTTCAGTAAGGAAGAGTGCATGCGGATATGAGGATTGGAGATGTTGGTGTACAGAGTTGAGATTGGAGGACAGTCTACGAATGTTGCAGAATGAGATAGAAAAGCGTGTTGAATGTGCCACATTGTTAGCTGCAGTAGAGTCAGTATCTGTGTGATTGAGAGACATAGTAGTAGCATAAGAGTAGGTGATGATTGGGTCAGATCAAGCGACAGAAGCTATAGTTAACAGTGAGCCTACGAGAGTTCCCATCGCTAACCTGTGGCCTCAGAAGGGCCTCCCGGAGCCGTGAGCTAGGAGTGGCTCCAGTCGCAAACTGGCATAGCAGACAGCCCGACATTATACACCAGCTGATAAGGCAGCCTCCCAAAGCACTACCAATGGGTTCCGGCCTCTGTACTGTCTGGCGGCAGGCCTGCAGTACACCTTTCCCAACGGTACCCTCAGGTATAGCCTGGGATCAAACAAGCTCAGCAGCCTCCCACAGCCACTGATCACAGTAACCTTACCAATCAAAAGACCCGGACTCTCTATCCTAGTGCTGAAAGAGATAAAGTCCGTCCCTAAAGGCACCAATAGATAGAGTGGTAGAACCACCCCGGACGATGAGATAACTCATCTACCAACTGAAATGTTGTTTGGGATTGGAACGAAGTAAAGTTTGCCTAGTGGAAAGAAGCTGGAAATTCATGTTGATGGAAAGCTCCTCAATTCAACAACAAATTATACATAACAAGGTTGCAAGTAGGTTAAATATGATAAGGAAATTAAGAAACGGTCAGACACCGCATGTAGCAGAAGAATTGCACAGAACGGTGGTATTACCAATGTTTACTTATTGCGGTACTTTGTCATTGGGATTACCTGATTCTAGGCTAAGAAAATCAGAAGCATAGAAGAAAGAGTGTTTTCACATCTACGCTTAGAAAATATGCGGAGATACAAATTCCATCAGTATCAAAAGCGTGACTAAAACGAGAGCATGTACTATAGTATTAATAAGGTGGCTAAGTAATAACATCTGTGAGCTGTTTGAAAGTAGTAATTTGAGCAAACGGACCGCAACCATCCAACACAAAATAATCATAATTCAGTGAACGTACCAAAAGTGAAGCATGAGACCGGACATAAAAGTTTTTATTTTCTTGCTGCTAAGACATTTAATGCACTACCCATCGAGGTCAGGACTGTAAAATATTGAATAGTTTTTATGAAAGGATCAAAAGAACATTTTACAAAGGCATAAACTATACTTTGTCTTATTTCATTTTCTTGTAAGATATTACTTTTCAGTTATTTAACTATATGAACAGGATTCTAATTATCACAGTGCTTTCATGCAAATCATGTGAGCCTTTTATTGATAGTGTAAGAAATTAGGTTTTGAAAACAGAACTTAAACTTCATAGTAAGAAAACTAACGACTAATAGCATCCCTTTTTTATCACCATAAAAAAACAATAAAAGAGAACTTATCAACATAACTATGTACCATTCGCAACGGGAGAGAACTCAAGGCTATCGTGCTCCCATTTCAAATGGCACTTACAATTCAACAATGATATATAATTAGAAGCAAAAGAGTAAAAAGAGAAAAAAACGGTATCAAATAATACAATATCCGAGGCCCAGTAGAAACTGTCTATACCCTGCACACATCTGCAGGTCAAACAAGCCCTATCTAAAACCAATTATATGAGTGCAGAATTTAAATCATTGGTCTACCCTAGAGACCAATGCTAAAAAATTTGGAGAAATTAATTTTAGTTCAATTAGCTATTATCATCCGATCAACTTATTATATATTCTGCATGCGTAAGAAGCCATGGACTAACCCTAACTTGCTAACATACTAATCACTTGCTATAACCTTGTATATCATCTATTAATGTACTCCTATAATCAATAACTTCTTTTTTAAGCATGATTTATTTTTATTGTTACTATTCTTATCATTTTTAATGCATGTACAAAGTTTGCCAAATACAAGTTACCTAATAGTAGTGTGATTTCTATTTGTATATTAAATCCTATGTCAGACATCCGAAGTTTAAAAACAACTAGTAAATGAAGAAATAAATTGAAGTCAAAAATAAAACTTTGCAATAGCTAGAGGGGGAATGGGTAGAACGGAATTGTGTAAATGCGTACAAGGGGAGAGGGGGTCAAAAACTAGATGATTTAATGTGTCCGTACTTTACGGATGACCCCCAATTAGGAGTCTGCAATTGCTTATGACCGAGATTTTTATCAAACAAACTCAAATCTAAATCCACCGTTCATGAGGGAAATCTCAGGGAATGTGATGCTTCCAATAATCTAAGAGGGCCTTCACAAGAGAAATTTCAGACAGGTTTGAAATTCACACAGGCCTGAGTTCAGTTCGGTATGTGGTCAAATCCCTCTGAGTGTTCACATGAGGAAGGTTCACACCCTGAGTTTCAATTCGGCTTTTCAAACCGGTCTGAAATTTCAAGTCTGTGTGAAATTTTCATGTGAACGTGATTCTGTCAAACCGGGGCGAACTGAACACTCAAAATTAATACTGAGCTGCATCGTGGAAAACGCAGTATTGTAGTTGGTTTTGCGTGATGCAAGCCGATCTGAAATTTCTCATATGAAGGCTACCTAAGGCATGACAAAGACGCTAAACTTCCTAAAGTGAGTACTACTTCCTACGGAGCTAAAACCGTAGGTTGCTTTGGAAATAAACTGTCGCAACTCCTTTCCCCATGAAACTGAACGATTGTGAGACATTAAAACATACAAAAGCGACTGTATAATTTTTCCAATAAGATAAGATATTATTGTCTTTAACGTGAAAATAGACTAGTTCAGTTTCTTAGGGATTCTCTCTTAAAAAATAAGCATATTTCGGATACTAAATATCGTGATCTCTGTCCCATAGGTAGCACTCCCGGGATCCAATATGAATTACCTAAGGTTCATAACAATGATTGTTCTGTTAGACCTATTCATTCTGCTATAGGCATTTTTAATAATACGCTTGCTAAGTTCATTGAGCAGCTGTTAAAACCCACCAACGGTAACATTTATAGTGTTAAAGATTCTTTCTCTTTCGTCAAAGGAATCTCTGCTATTCCAGATCAGAATTACTCTATGACGAGTTTTGATGTTACTAGCTTAATGAAGTTATTGACGTGTACACCTATGAAATTGTTCAAAATCGTGAAATTTTTTATTATGGTGATTGTAAGTTTGATCGTAGCAAGTTTCGCAAATTGCTTGGTTTTGCAGTGAGGGACAATCATTCTATGTTTGATGGGAAGTTATATGATCAAACTGATGGCGTTGCAATGGGGTCTCCACTAGGTCCCTCGTTGCGTTGGCTAATATATTTATGTGTTTCCTCGAAAACAGATATTTGAATAATTGCGCATCACAGTTTAAACCCATTTTGTACCGTCGATATGTGAATGATACTTTTTGTTTCTTCAAGGATAAACAGGACATCCACTTGTCTCTATATCATATAAATAGCTATCATCCTAATATCAAGTTCACTGTGTAAATAGAGGAGAATGGTACATTACCATTTCTAGACATTTTAGTTAATAAAGACAGTTTTTGATAGCCCGCTAGACGCGAGCTCCCCTACCCCCAATCAAAAGATGGAGATTAGCCTTGGAAAGATTAACGCGGTCGCCCATCGAAGCAGCATGGTCCGCATTTTTGATGAGGATCACAGGAAGGTGATGTCATGGGCCTCTGCGATGGAGCACGTAGAAAACAGACATTCACAGTGTGATATACTGATTTTGCTAGTCTTAGTCCATCTGGTTACCGTAAATCCTCGAATTAGCCCCCTGGGGGCTTATTTATTTTTGATGCTTTTTGGGTGGGGGATTATTCGAGGGGGGCTTTTTTGAAGGGGGGCTTATAAAATTATTTCGCAAATGTCGTATAAACAGCTCATTGCTCCATACTATTACAAGAACAGCCTATATTTAAGCATTAGTCTTTATTACAGTCTTCATCATCACCTAGTGTGGGGGCTTATTCGAGGGGAGACTTAGTAACAATTTGAAGTTCTAGCATGGGGGCTTATTCGAGGGGGGCTTATTAGAGGATTTACGGTATAAGATTAATTCGGTTAGTGTCTTGGTTTTCCGAGTTTTCATATATGCTCATCTTTCGTTTACTTTCATAAGGAGATAATTACAATCAAGCAAATTTTGTTGGAAAAACGATTTCCTCTCACACTCATTGATAAGGTTCGTATGAAAGTTTCTCAACCACCAATACTCAAGTAGCACCAAAGCTCAATGTGAGTTGGAAGAGGAACCCAGTATTATCTTGTTTGCCCTATTTAGGTCACCTCAGCATTAGAATCCGTAATAACATTAATAGACTCTTTAAGAATTACTATCCTAATATTAAATGGTACAATATGGAGATGCGGTAAAATATAAATATACGAGCTTTGTAACGGCTCAGCTTCTAACATCCATCTCATGAGAGGATAGATTTCGCATCCAGTTGATGTAGCTCAGGTTGTCATTTAAAAAAACAGGTCTTTTAGCACAAAAGTTGCAGACTCGAAACTTCCTACATAATTCTAATGATATATAAAGAATAAGGTTAACTCATCATCAGTTACACTTACGTCACTTGTACTAGTAATGTACTGCAATGTACATATTTTGACATACCCCAATGACATAAAACCGTATAAGCTGTTTATTTATTTACTCTGCTGTTTATCTAAGAATGCTACCCATATGTCAGAAATGTGCTAATAATATGAAGAGGAGAGGATCGCAGTGCATTTCAATTATTTTTGACATCGTCTGTGCTATAGTTGAGATTTCTAGACATTTTCCTCAATTTTCGACCATAAACTGCATATAAAGACATCAAATTAAAACGAAAGCTAATGATCCCGTGGAGATATGGTTCTGGTTTCGCTAAAAATGAAATCAGCACCTTCGATAACCTGTTAGTATGATCCATCGTTGCAGCTCTACCTGTCCTCCTTAAATGTGAGATTCAGGTTATGCCTGCAGGTCTCCTAGCCAAAATTTATCGATCCTTTTGTGAATTTATGCCAGTTCTCCGCCACATTTTAGGCCATGTTATGCTACAGTCTCAAGGAATTCATGCTATTTCATGATAATACTTCTTAAATTTCATGCTACTTTATGGAATCCAAGCTGTATTTTATCAAAGAAGTTCTTTTAAGTTGTGCCATTCATGGTAAGAGGCTTGAAGCTAATGCGGCTCAAAGTGAAAGAGACAAACAAACAACCACGTAGAAAAATATAACCAACCAGCAACTAGGAACCAAGAACAGGAAAGAATAAAATAAAAGAATGGTTACAGATAAACAGGGACGTGAATTGAGGGATATTTTTGGGCGTGAAGAGCTCAAAATTCCAACTGAGAAAGGTTCAATTATCATTTTGCAAGAAGGCCAAGCTTTGATAAACACTTACTACTGCCTACTATCAACATTATCTATTAAAACTTGCTATTACAAGGCCGGCCTGCAGACAGCTGAACGGGATTGTATTTATGTAGAAACCAAATTCAGAGTTTGAAACTCGTACATGTCAAAAACTTTCATCAATGAATCAAAGACTATGTGCCAATATAATCTATCATAGTTATGGTGCTTACCATTGGGGTTTTGGGGCTTGCCTCTAGAACAATTTTTGAGGTAACGCCCTCTACAACACTAGAAATGCCCTTTTAAAAAATACAATGTTCTTGTTTTCATCATTGAATTTCACACTGAGAAGGAGAATCCAATCGGAAAAAGGTGTATCATTCGCGAAAAATGAATTTATGACTCAAATGAACTTGAATCATTATTCGGGAAACGCAGCAGTCTGAAAATCTCAGGGTAATTGGAAAATTGAAGTCTTTGGCTTACTACCACTGGATGAAGATTAGGGGGATGTTACACCCCCACACACCCCGGCATTTACGTGTCTGAAGGTAGATCAAAGTGCTTATGAAATACAAGTCTTGTGAACAGCTTTCTTATTTTAAAGAACTACTCTTTTTCTTCTCTTTTCTTTGCACGCTGGTAAGAGAATGAACCCCAAAAATATAATCTGATCTCATCTTCATCAAAAATTTCACAACTCTGAGTTAATATCCAGGGGGTTATTACAATAATTTCTCAACATCAATACTCAGATCCCGCTTACACAAGCACAGCTCCATTCTGCCAGTATCTCTTCATGGATACAATATGGCGAAAAAATTTCTTGAGCTCAACGGCTATGAAATTTTATGCTAATTTATACCCAGTTACTATATTTCATACCAATTTATCAAAAATTATGCTAAGCCTAAAATTTTATGCTTTTATTTTTTATGGTGTCTGGGAGGCCTGTGCCTGCCAAAAGCAGATGGAACAGCCACACAATTGTATTGATTCCGACTCCTGCCGCTTCTCCGTGACACCAATCAAAATGTAAACCCCCTCCCCACCCAATCAAACAATGTTGATTCGATAGCGAAAACCAGTAGCTTTACAAACACACATCACTTTTGGCCTTCCAGATGCTCATATTTGCTTCATACAACATCGTTTAAAGGGGAAGAGGATGCTATAGCTCATCTATAGCATAAATCATAGCAAGTGTTCCAAGAATTTTGACAGGCATTGTAGGTTGAAAC
Source organism: Mastigias papua (assembly GCA_964019165.1). Taxonomy (NCBI): domain Eukaryota; kingdom Metazoa; phylum Cnidaria; class Scyphozoa; order Rhizostomeae; family Mastigiidae; genus Mastigias; species Mastigias papua. Next base: position 26,723 of record OZ025275.1, read on the forward strand.
TATACTTGAACGAATCAGCACTGTAGCTCCTCAGTTATAACTGTGAACTAACAAAGGCGTGTATTACTTTCTACGTGATTGATGCTGTGCGTATATTAAACGTCACAAATTATATTAACATACCATCTGTCCATCATATATTATTGTTCGGGTAAGGGCGAATGATTCTAAGGAAATATCATTTAATTAGAATCAGCCGAGTACAAGAGGAGGGCCTCGGGGGCTTGATCCCCCTAGCTACACATTGACAGGGAGCAGCTCTCGCCACAATCGAAAGATATCTTGGAAGTGACAGACTATATAACGGAAAAATAGATATTAGTAGAAAACAGAACACTTTTGTTCCCCACGCACCCACTCAAATTTTAAACTAAGAATTCACAAAATTCATAGCATAAAAGACCACTGTGAAATGGACCAAAATCTCAGTTCCAGTATATTTACATATATTGAACTCTCAGTTTCTTACAAAACTATAATGTCTGCCAAAAATAGTTTGAACAACTACACACTTATATGACATTCCTACTCCTGCCGCCTGTCCGTGACACCAATTAAAATACAAAATCCCCCTCCCCCTTAAACAATGTTGATTCGATAGTGATCACCCTTATATTTGCACACATTTGCTTCAGAGAGCATTGCTTAACGGGGCAGGGGATGCTATATCTAGTGCTACAAGACTTTTTGCAAGCATTGCAAGTGTATAGCTAGAGCTTTTGAACTTATCAATATACTTCTACGTCATTACTTAGAACCATATCTACACTACTTTCATTCATTTTCACTAACTATCTTTTTACAGAATCCTAACTGAATATTTACAGCACAAAAAGGAGTAAAAGCCCAACTCTGCAATAAAACCGACCATCTCTTGATCGCTTCGTTCCACTATACATGACGCGCGATTCTGGCCTACATACTATGCAGTACATATTCGCGAAAGAGAAACTTAATGCACGAAGAATAGAAAACCATTTATCAGTCAAACGCCATGCTCTTCACTACATTTTTATACTGTTCGCTATTCCACGCGCTAATGAAGGTTTTCAATAACTAAGAAGAACAAAAGTAAAGTATAAAAGTGAACTTACACATCGAAGCATCTATTTCAGAAGGCCCACACGAAATCTTCCGCCCTGGTGGTGACACGCTTCTACTGCTCTTTCAACTCAATGACGTCTGGCTGCATACTGATTCTTTTGTTCAATGCCTCAACTGATCTCAATCAATTAATTGGCTACAAAGAAATGAAAAAGCAGATGTGTCATATTGCATCTATTGATGAATTTGGAATAAGTACCACGACAGGTAATTCATTAGATCTTTTCATTCATGAGATCTATTCATTTATCAGAGTCTCTTCACACAAAGAGATATAACTATTCTCAATTCCCAAAAGTTCTCTATTTCTATGGCATAGTTGTATTCTCGCTGTTTTTCACCTACTGCTTTTTTTCCGCCATGTTCATCTTTCTACTGTCTACACAATACTTTTTCCTACTGCTCTGTCTACTGCGTTATGGTTCTTTGTTAATAGCCCAACATATGTATCTCTACATCACATTATCTTTGATTGAAAGTTTTTCCTACTCTACTTAAACCCTTTATCCACCTCCCTACCTTTCCGAGGATGACTCTCAAATATGAGACAATACCAAAATATGCCTATGTTGAACATCAATTACGCAGAAGCAATGTTTCTTCTGTTTGTTTTCGCTCTCATCTTAAAATTTATTTATGCGTCTACGTTCCCCTCCCTGGGGCAAAAATTATGAAAGGCCCTGCTGTTATATATGGGGATGTTGCAGTAAAACTGAAACCAATGTATTATAGAAGCTACAAAACAGAGCAGTACGAATAATCTGCGATTGTTGCTTTGATCTAGTATGCCATTGTGTAAGGGGTCTAGGCTTGGAAAATATTAAAAGAATTAGTAGACATAGATACTAAATTTTGGTGCCAAGGTTCTTTGTTTGATGCCAAGTTCTTCCTACTCTACTTAACCTTTTAAGCACCTCTCTACCATATCACAACATAACTATGCTGAACATTAATTATGCAGAAGCAACGTTTCCTCTTTATCCTTTCGCTCTCATCTTAAGACATCACATTGTGCGTGGTGATTTACCTATTCATAATCTAGAACTTATTTGCATAGAGGTGCAACCGTTGAGAAGCGAGCCGTTTAATATAGTTTCCTGGTATAGACCACCTAATGCTCCTATCGATAGCTTCCTACAACTTGAAAGAGCATTGGCATATATTGATAGAGAGGGCAAAGAAACCATACTTTTGGGGGATACTAACTGTGACTTCATAGAAAGACCTGATCCTCCTAGTTATGTAAAAAATCTTAAAAATCTATATCAATTATATGGCTATTCTCAAATAATTAAAGAAGCCACAAGAGTTACACCTACCACTTCAACCTTAATAGATCATGTTGCAGTAACAAATAAACATAACATCATCAAATCTGGAGTTATAACAACAGCTTTGAATGATCATTATGTTGTTTATTGCTCTAGAAAATTTCGCGGGGCTTTTACAAAGGATCACAAACTTATACTTTGTCGAAAACGTAAAAATTTTGATCAACAGAACTTTTTGAGAGATGTCTCAAATATGCCATGGGACATAATTGTAAGGTCCTGCGGAACCTTGGACGAAAATATTGACAATTTTATAGAAGTACTCCTGATATTAATTGAAACACATGCTCCTCTTCAGCAACGAAGAGTTTCACAGAAGTACTGTCCTTGGTTAACATCAGATTTCCATAAACTAAGAAAATCTAGAGATAAACTTAAAAAGGCAGCAATTAAATCTAAATCCAACTATATTATGGCATCATATAGACATCTTAGAAACAAGGTGAACTCGCTAAATAAGAGGTTAAAAAAAGACTACTATTCAAGCAAGATCCAGGAAAATGTTGGCAATTTAAAGCAAACTTGGAAAATTGTTCATGAAATTGTAAATAAAACTTCTAAAACCACAAAAATAGATTCAATAAAAGTTAATGATAATGTAATTACCAACAAGAAAATAATCCCTAACATTGTGAACACATATTTTTCCAGAGTAGGGGAAAACCTCAAAGCTAAAATACCCCATGAACCGAACCCACTTACAACTGGTATATATAGTATCAACAATAATCTCAAATTGTTCAACTTTCTAGAAATAACCGAAGAAGATGTTGTTAATGCTTCCTCAACTATTAAAACATCTCATGGGTCAGGGGTGGATGGTATTTCTACCTTTCTTATAAAGACTCCTATAACTATTCTTGCAAGGCCTCTATCATATCTCTTTAACTGCTCGCTCCTCAATGGAACTTTCCCTGATAGTTGGAAAGTTGCTAGAATAGCACCTATTTTCAAAGAAGGTCCTACTGATGACCCATCAAATTATAGGCGTATATCAGTATTGCCAGTTCTTTCACGCCTTTTCGAGAAAATAGTCTATAATCAACTATACAACTATCTTAATGAAAACCAGTTCATTTATAGGCACCAGTCAGGTTTTCGATCTCTTCATTCAGTAGTCACATGCCCCTTATCCAACACAAATGATTGGTATTTTAATCTAGATGAAGGTAAATGCACAGGTATTGTGTTTGTTGACTTGAAAAAGGCATTTGATACAGTGGATCATGAAATTCTTATAAAAAAGCTCAGCCATTACGGAGCTAAAAATACTGAGCTGAAGTGGTTCTGCTCGTATCTAAGCAATAGACGGCAATGCTGCAAGTTCAATGGAGTATCATCTAACTTTGAATATATAAGGTGTGGTGTCCCCCAGGGATCATGTATTGGACCTCTTTTGTTTCTTCTTTACATAAATGATATGCCATGTGCACTTAAAAGCTCCAAGATTACGATGTATGCTGACGATACTAGTCTAGCATACTCCGCTAAGAGTGTTAGCGATATATCCAATGTTATGAACTATGAGCTAGAAAGTCTTAGGAAATGGCTTTCTGGTAATAAGCTATCTTTAAATGTTGCCAAAACCACATCTATGCTGATAGGCACAAGGAATACATTACAAGACAAAAACAATGGTGAACTCTTAAAGACAGAGTTTAAGATATCAGACGAACTTATTGAGCAAAAGACTTCCGTTAAATATTTGGGTATACAAATTGACAACCAGTTAAAATGGAAAGAGCATGTAGCGTCAGTGTCGATGAAAGTCTCTCGTGCTATAGGAATGATTAGATATGCCAAAAAGATCCTCCCCCAGGAACGTTGAAATTGCTTTATCGTGGACTGATTGAACCACACCTAAGGTTTTGCTGTTCGGTTTGGGGCAACTGTGGGGTTAGTACCATCAAAATTCTTGAGAGACTACAAAATAGATCCGTCCGTATAATAACTAATAGTCCATATGATGCACCAGCTGAGCCTCTTTTAAAACTCTTGGATTGCCTAGTATCAAAGAAATGGTCCATCAAGAATCTGCAAGCATGGTTTATAAAGCTGTAAATAATCAGGCCCCAATCTATCTTACTACCCTCTTCAATAGAGTATCCTCTGTAACAAATAGAGTACTTCGCAATTGTGAATTAAATATAAGACCTCCGCGATTAAAAACAAAGCATGGGCAAAACTGTTTTGCATACAGGGGGGCCTCGGTTTGGAATTCCTTACCTAGTGATTGTAAGATAGCAAATAGTTTCCAGTCATTTAAGATGAAACTAAAAACCATGCTTGGTGAGTAGAAAAAACTCTTCCATTTTTTTCAAAATCTGTCTTTAATTTTGATTTTATTCATATTTTTCATTGTAATTAACTTATTATTTTGAATTGCATGTATTAGTTATTAGGTATTTTGTATTGCATGTATTAGTTTTTTAACATGGGCCCCTGGAAACCAGATCTCTGTATCTGAGGGGCCACCATGTATAAATAATTAAAAATGAAATGAAATAAATGAAAAGACCTATAACGAGCCTACCGTTCCCACTCCAGGAAAAAATTATGAACGTATGCGGGATGTTTTATCCCAAACCTTGATGAAGCGCCAATTCGCAGGGTGGACATTGGAATAGTATGATATAATATCAGGGCATAAATCAAGATCAAAAAGCAGAAACGGTGAAGACCTACTGAGCAGCGGCGTAGCGTCAGGGTATTCAAGGTATATGGTGAATATGGCGAATACCCTACAAGTTCCAGAAAAAGTAATAATCTGCGTTAGTCTGCGGTAACGTTACTATTTCTCAAATGCTCATTCAAATGGAAAATTTAACTCCATTTAACGTGTTTACCTGCCTTAATATACAAGCTGTGTAAGTGTGCACATGTGAATCGTTTGGAAGCAAGCAGATTTGTGAAGATAATGCAAAGGATCGAACAACAACTTCATGTTAAACAGAAGTTTGTTACGAATACGCAGTGAATACCTGGTAGGGTGTTTCCATCAATCAAAATGCTCCATTTCATGAAGAAATTTTTCCTTAATGAGCGAAAACAATGACAAAATACGCTGAGAAATTGCCAGTGTCCAGCCTCATACTTTTAAACTTCACATAGAGGCTAATAAACAATGACCTTGAGTACTTGGAGTGGCGGAGTTGTTATCGAATATGAAGTAAATATGACACGTGAAATCTTTAATAGGAGATTTGAAAGCTGAATTTTTGGCAAGTAATTTCTGGTCAGATGTAAATTCTGTCATGTGGCAGCAGCAGCAAGAAAGACAAGTGAAGGGTAGGTAGCTCGTAGAGGTTCAGTCGCGCGTAGGCCAAGTTTCTCAATGTCTCATTTGCGGTGTTAGGAGCTAGGAGCCTAAAACTGTTTTCATTTCGTGAATAATGTAAAGATAGATGTCAAACATTCCCCCTATATTTCAAAATATATGTAAGTTCCTTGGCTTAGTCTCTTTCTGTTTACATAATGTGTTCTGCTAGATTCGGACAATCCAAAGGTACACGCTTTTTCTTATAAGGAACCTAGCTAAAGGCCTAGTTCTAAAAGTTCCTTATTTTCGGACCTCTTTTTATCAAATTCTAGTACTAAAATTTCCTTAATAGTTCCTTAATTTTCACTGTACACAGTTTGCCACAAAATGGCAATGACGCTAGAAAAGCATTGAAATTCTGAATTTTACCTTTAATTATGGCTAGAACTCAACCTCAAAAGCACAAATGCGACAGGAAATAAGTTCTATATATGCAAAAGCATAATTTCAGTCAAGAAGTATCATGTCTATTCCATTGATATTATCCATGTAATGTAATCTTCACTTGCATCTGAGTACAAAAGATATTGTATTCTTATCAAAAGATATTTTTTTATTTCAAAATCACTATATTTAGTTTTTTTCTCCATCAACTCACGATATAGGATGTTAGCTTGACGAAGTTGTTTCGTACAGAATATGAACTTTCCTGGAACGACCAACCCGATTCCACGCTTTCTTTTTTCTTCTACAGTTGAAATGAGTTTGATTGAACTGTCAGCTTTGAGAAAGTAATCCAATAAGGATGAGCATTCAATGGGGACGTGTCCAACAAGTTTTATTTTTTCGTCTGGTTCTTCAACTTTTATGTAATCTCCTATGGCATGCGTGTCGTACTCCAGAGTTTCACTGCGATTGTCTTTAATTAAAACAGTTCACTCGTTCCGCAATTTCAGGCGTCCAACTTGCTTTGTAGACATGATGCCCGCGAATGTTTCTACAAAATTCTATTGTGTAGTTCATTCGAAAATTAACGGGCTGTATCCTCACCATGTTTTCTTCTTGACTTTGTTTTTCTTCTAAAATTGATCTTTTTCTTCTACTGATTATGTTTTGAAGACATTCAAGTGCAATGTTATCTTGCACGCCACGCATTCGATCAAATATTTTGTCTGAAATCTTTCGTTTTTGAATAAGCGCCGCCCTCGAATAAGCGCCGTCCTCGAATAAGTGCCGTCCTCGAATAAGTGTCGTCCTAGGTTAAGCGCCACATCAAAACAGCCGAGTTCTGAATAAGCGACACGGCGCTTAATCGAGGATTTACGGTATATAGCTAAAGCAATAGAAAAATACCAAAATATGTTGTGTGGAAGCAGTAGCATACTTTTCTACTAAACTATCAATTGGCTGCCAGACTACAAATCGATATCTCGATCACAAAAGTCAAGAAACATCATGTTAAATAATTTCTAAGCTGATCTGTGATCTTCCTTGCAAGCAAAATTTTTGCAAAAATTAAACAAATTTATCATTTCTTCTCTAAGAATTACTGTATCAATTACCCATAAGACAACAGGGGTGACTGTAAGTACCATTAGGAAGATATCACAATCAACTTAATTTGACAATAGGGCAGAAATCAAGTCTTTATTCATAAACATGGCCAAATTTTAAACAAAATTTAGTACTCTTGTGGACTTGTCATTATAATCCCCTTCTTCAATTCAGTAGTCCAAAGAATACATATTGCCCCCTCCCTTCCATAAACGTGCCCTTAAATAACAAAATAAATCAAACAAATGCCCCGGCGTTTAATCGAATCATTGCAGTAGTTGTGCATGTGTTTAGGTTTATGTTAAATGCTAGGGGGTAGTCATGATATTTTGCTCCCCCTGGTATCGTCCTTGTAAGTGTGGTATCAGATTCAGATTTTTAGTTCTAACAATAGCCTACGTACAATTTACATCGCATAGGTAACAACAGCTATTGAAGAATAACAAAATGTAAACGTAACATGGTTAGAGCTAAAATTGTCTAACAAACAAGAATGATGTGGTATAGTAGTCCGTAGTATTGTAGTATGTAATTCTGTTTTGTAAGCATTCATATCGAATATAAAAAAACATACATATTGTTTTGAAATTATCTATCTATGATGGATGATTAATGATGAAGGACGCAGGCCTAGCACCACCAAGTGAGTAATGACTGGTGTGAGTGAGGAATTTCCCATTTAATGTTTCAACATGCGTTTTATGCATCAACACATACTGCAATTGTAAGATTTCTGATGCCCTTAGAGAAGCTTGGGACACGATTCTACATCATTTCTTGGAGCTCCCAATATTCAATGCGGATTAACTTGAACCACTGCAGGCTTAAGAGAGATTTCGGAATACATTCCTTCATTTCGTTCTATTTTTACCCGCTTTCAGCCATTTCTGGCTTATTTAGAATAATGTGGGCCCTGTTCTGACAATTTAAACCTTCAGAGGAGTTTTAGATATGTTCCATCATTTCTTGGAGTTCTGAATCATTTAAAACGGCCTTACTTGATTCAGTTCAAATTTGCAGAGCCATTCCAGTTCATATCCCTCATTTTGCTCTATTTTCATCCATATTTGGCCATTTCTGGTCACTTTTGAACAATTTTGGGATCTGTTTTGAGAAAGCCAGGTATAATATTGTTTTAAGCATAATACTACAGAATTTCTAAGTGATTCACCTCATGTAATGTGGTATTATGTGCTGGCATATCAGGATTATAGAGTTTTGTCACATTCGGTAGCTTGAAATCAGCTTTCCTGGCTCCAAAAACAGTAAATCGGGTGGGTAATTTTTTTAGCTCCCTATTTTAGAAAATGCTTGGGTTTTCTCATCAATACATCATATGTGAATGGAAAATATTGAAGTGGTCAATCTGAAAACACTTCCTAAAAAGTGCATGCTATAGCCAACTCCTAGCTCCAGGTCAGGAGAACTTAAGATCTACCCTGAAATCATGTGTAGCACTATTAAATCGAGAGTTGACAGGTATGTAATGGCAATAGGCATTTGTCTTACATATATCCTCTCGTTTAGGATGGAAAACAGTTAATGAAACTCGCCGAACAAAATAACTAAACTGAAATTACTTTATGAAGTTTTAGGATGGGTTTTTGAGGTGGGTGAATGAGCGGCGGACGGTAGTAAGATAGCCGCCGTATATGGAACTTTGATAGCGCTTGGTGTTATATCTGTTTTTCATACAAAAGCATTGTTTTCAAGAGGAAGTTATTGAAAGAAGAAATATAGCCAATGGAACCAGAGGAAAAGGATTAAATACAAAATTAGTTGGGCAAAATGACGTAGGCTCATGGGGTGATCATAATGAGCCTAGTCTTAAAGATAGCGGGAGCTCAAAAGAAGAAAGTTTAGACTGTGGAGCTTGTTCATCGCTGGTTAACGAAGGACAACGACGCATTGTGTTTCAATACATGTGCTACATGGTGACATATTCATTGTGAGAATGTTAGCAGAAGCACGTACAGTTTTCTTCAAGAAGAGGGAAACAATTATATCAGTTGGCACTGCAAGGGTTGCAGTAGAGCTCCTAAGAGGATAAATGATGCATTGATATTGTTTCAGAGAAACAAAGAAAGAACTAGTTGCATTTAAACATAATATCACTGACAAAATTTCTGATGAAGTTCAAATTAAAATGGATACAAATATTAAGGCAGAAGTCACATCCGCAGTAGAAGATGCTAAGATGCATTCCACAAGGGATGTTACAAAGGAAATCTATGGGAGGGAAAAGAGAAAGAAAAATGCAATGATGTATAATGTAAAGGAAAGCCCGTCTGATGATGCAATTATGAGAAAGGAACATGATTCAAATTTATTAGAAAAGATTCGTAAGGAATTAGGGGCTGATAAAACTACGAGAGTCGTAAAATCAGTCAGGATTGGACTTTGTCCAACAGTTTCAGCCAAAGTAAGGCCCCTAAAAGTTAAGCTTGATAATGTTGAATCAAAACAGAAACTGCTTGGTATGTCAAAAAACTTATCACAAACCAACGATTACAAAATGCATTTGTCAATGCAGTTGTCTGAGATAACCTTACAGGGATAAAACTAATATCACACTTAGATATTTAGTAATTCTTGATTTCTACTTTGTAGAATTACTATTTAAGATTCTTTTATGTATAATTATAGGTTTGATCTCACCCAGTGTTGCTTTGGTCTTTGTCGCTTGTAGACGGTGAAGCAAAGAAACTTTTGTAGATGCGTTTTATATTGCGTTTTATCATCACCAGTGTAAATTCCAACTAACTATTTTACAATTTGAATTGGTATATATATGTTGAGGGAAAGTTAGTATAAAAATAGGCCTAACAAAAGGGCAAGGTGTTATGACGCAATAGAACGTTAGTGTGATGTTAGTTTAGTGTTAGCGTAGAGGAAGCGATGGCAATGAGGTGTAGAAAAACACGCAATAAATGAAAGAATGAATGAAGTGGAAGATAAAGTAACTAAAAATGGAATTGCTACAGATATCAAATATAAAAGAGGAGTTTGTATATTGGCTTTACTAAGATTGATATCAGAGATGTTGATGAGGAAGAAGCCGTTTGGATTCAAGTAAAGCTTGAGATAATGATAACTTATTGGTAGGGTGTGTCGAAAGATCACCACATAGTAATCAGGAAAATAACCAGAAGCTGATAAAGACCATAAAACAGGCTGTGGAATTAAAACACAGTCATATGCTTTTTATGGGGGATTTCAATTATCCAGAAATTGATTGGAAGCACCACACAACTCCATCAGAAATGAATAATCCTGCATCAGTTTATATGGAAGCTGTTAGAGATTGCTTTTTGACTCAAAATGCTACTGAGCCGATAAATTGTAAGGCTGATCAAAAAGCAAATATGCTGGGTTTGATTATGACCAATAAAGAAAATGTGATTGATCAAATCATCTACCACTCATCAGTAGGACAAAATCATCACAGCTGCCTCAAATTTCTGTTTAAATACTACCAATTTGGAAAGTACCCAAAAATTGAGAAGCTAAAATTTGATAAAGGAGATAATAATTCTATGAGAGGAAATGTACAAAGTGTGGATGGGAATCTGAGCTGATTGAAAAGTCAACAGAAGATACTTCGATTGTTATAAGCTCAGGAACCCATGATGTTGTAGACATGCTTATATATCCCAAGATAATTTCGTAATGTTTCACATACTACACAAAACCATTATTGACAAATGAACATGTTGTAAGCAAACTGAAAAAGAAGAACATCAAGTAGAAAACTATAAGTAAAGAGTAGCTTTGTTCTTCAGGGAAAGATATGTATGGGATCCCAAGTAAAGATATGTATGGGATCCCAATTAAAGATATGTAAGGGATCCCAATTAAAGATATGTAAGGGATCCCAATTAAAGATATGTAAGGGAACCCAATTAAAGATATGTATGGGATCCCAAGTAAAGATATGTATGGGATCCCAATTAAAGATATGTAAGGGATCCCAATTAAAGATATGTAAGGGATCCCAATTAAAGATATGTAAGGGATCCCACTTAAAGATATGTAAGGGATCCTAATTAAAGATATGTAAGGGATCCCAATTAAAGATATGTATCGGATCCCAAGTAAAGATATGTATGGGATCCCAATTAAAGATATGTATCGGATCCCAAGTAAAGATATGTAAGGGATCCCAATTAAAGATATGTAAGGGATCCCAAGTAAAGATATGTATGGGATCCCAATTAAAGATATGTAAGGGATCCCAATTAAAGATATGTAAGGGATCCCAATTAAAGATATGTAAGGGATCCCAATTAAAGATATGTAAGGGATCCCAATTAAAGATATGTAAGGGATCCCAATTAAAGATATGTATCGGATCCCAAGTAAAGATATGTATGGGATCCCACTTAAAGATATGTAAGGGATCCCAAGTAAAGATATGTAAGGGATCCCAATTAAAGATATGTAAGGGATCCCAAGTAAAGATATGTATGGCATCCCAATTAAAGATATGTAAGGGATCCCAATTAAAGATATGTAAGGGATCCCAATTAAAGATATGTAAGGGATCCCAATTAAAGATATGTAAGGGATCCCAATTAAAGATATGTAAGGGATCCCAATTAAAGATATGTATCGGATCCCAAGTAAAGATATGTATGGGATCCCAATTAAAGATATGTAAGGGATCCCAAGTAAAGATATGTAAGGGATCCCAATTAAAGATATGTAAGGGATCCCAAGTAAAGATATGTATGGCATCCCAATTAAAGATATGTAAGGGATCCCAATTAAAGATATGTAAGGGATCCCAATTAAAGATATGTAAGGGATCCCAATTAAAGATATGTAAGGGATCCCAATTAAAGATATGTAAGGGATCCCAATTAAAGATATGTAAGGGATCCCAATTAAAGATATGTAAGGGATCCCAATTAAAGATATGTATGGGATCCCAAGTAAAGATATGTATGGGATCCCAATTAAAGATATGTATGGGACCCCAATTAAAGATATGTAAGGGATCCCAATTAAAGATATGTATGGGATCCCAATTAAAGATAACTATGGGATCCCAATTAAAGATATGTATGGGATTCCAATTAAAGATATGTAAGGGATCCCAATTAAAGATATGTAAGGGATCCCAATTAAAGATATGTATCGGATCCCAAGTAAAGATATGTATGGGATCCCAATTAAAGATATGTATGGGATCCCAATTAAAGATATGTATGGGATCCCAATTAAAGATATGTATGGGATCCCAATTAAAGATATGTAAGGGATCCCAATTAAAGATATGTAAGGGATCCCAATTAAAGATATGTATGGGATCCCAATTAAAGATATGTAAGGGATCCCAATTAAAGATATGTATGGGATCCCAATTAAAGATATGTATGGGATCCCAATTAAAGATATGTATGGGGTCCCAATTAAAGATATGTATGGGGTCCCAATTAAAGATATGTATAGGGTCCCAAATAAAGATATGTATGGGGTCCCAATTAAAGACAATAGATATAAAATACTTCACCAACAGACACTACTTCAACTGGAAGGAAATGCACATTCAATACCATGGAAATAGGAATTTTTGACAAATTTTTGTAAAGTATGGACTGCCAATCTCTCAGAACATTATATTCAACATGATAAGCAGAATAGCAACCAGATGACTAAAAAGATTAAAGAACTTTCTGGAAAATTACGTAATGGGATATTTTTAGAGACTTCTAGAACACTTACTTCAGAAAATTCTAGATAGCTGATATTACATAATCCTTTAGCAAAAATTCATGATAGATTTTTACGTTACTAGGGATTTAATCTTGTCTGCTTAGATACGACATTCCGGAACAGTCGTTGTAGTCATATTTAGAAATACGTAATCGTTCTTTTTCGTATCATTACATCAGTGTCAAAATATAGTAGAAAATAAGGTATAAATTCGGAAAATCAGTAGCTAGAGGGAGTGAGTTTTGAGTTAGATTCAAATGATTATAGCAACGTAACGATTGGAGAGTTTACAATCAAATACTGGAACAATTACTAACGAAGTCATAATTCTGTGGTTATCTTCGAACCACTACACTCGCTGTTATCATTTTGCTACAAATTATTCACTTATGTTAAATGACAGCACATGCAGCAACATCCTAACTAGACATTTCAGTACACATTTCGAAGACAGAAGTGAGAGTCATCACAGCCAAACTATAAGTAATATTTTGCTTGAGGGTAGGTGTAACGTTTTTGGGATTCTTTGTGGAGGCTGGTGATCTATGGAAGTCTCAAGCCTAGGCCATAGGCCTAGGCCTAAAGTAGAAGTGGCACAACAGATAGTATTCTTTGACGTTGACTATCTTGATGTAAACCAAAGACCAACTAATCTGAACTGCACACTACATATGACATCAGCTGAACGCTAATCAATACATGGTACATCACAATCACAATACACGATATGTCAAGATCACAATACACGTTGACAGGACAGCATATGGCCCGGAAAGGGTGTTTACTATGCACAACAGGACTCCACATGAATGTAAGATTGGCACACATAACATGAAATTAAAGTAACACGATATATGACACAACATAACTGAAACATCAAACTCAACACGTTAAAGTAGGTTTGTATGTGGATAAAATCTCATCTTTGTTGAGCCCTGGGCACATTGACTTTCTTGAGGTTAAACCTAGCGTTGTAGTTTGCATTTTCTTTACGTTGTTGTTTATATGTTATTGTTGTTGTTATGTCAGTATCGTGTTGAGGTCATTTTGATGTATTTTTTAGCATTCTTCTTCGCATTTTTAATATTAACTCTGGAATACAACACGGTGTCAGGTGTGGAATACAAACCCATGCCCACAATGCTGCACCAGAAATCATAGACATTTACTGCTTGCTAAAGAGACCTTTGATTGTTTACCTCCTGAAAATTTAACATTTGAAGTTCCTTCAACAGAGCACGTTTCATCAGAGAATGGGAATGCTACAACTAGAACGAATACTGAAGAAGTTATTCCAAAGATTACCAGATCTTGCAGGGCAATAAAGAAACCTGAACCTTTTAAAATTATGAGTAAGAAACTTTACAAACAGGGGACATGTTGTAGTTTTGCAATTTCTGTACGCCGTTGTTTATATGTTATTGTTGTTGTCATGTCAGTATTGTGTTGAGGTCAACCTCACTTTGATGTCCAGGCTAAAATGGAAGTCCTCCTGTTGTCAAGATTGAGCACGAGTATCTGCTCAATGTTCTTCTTCATTTTTTGATTCCCGTAACGCAGTGGAGGAGGATCTATGAGGTTGGTAGTGGGAAAAACGGCGTACCGTGTGTCGTGTGTCGTGTGTCGTGTGGTAGCAGCCTCGTTTTCCACCAGTGGAAATGAAATTTCAAATAAAACGCGGGATGTAATGTGGATAAGGAAGCGCACAAGATGTGTATGTGATCGTCAGTTTTTTTAGAAAATATACAAACAAAGTAATTAAACTGTTATTTGGGAAGCAATCTTATTTTTTTTATATTCTCATAAAATTTACAATGACAAACAATTACAATACAAAGTCTAGGGAGCATGGAAATGCATAACAACCCTAAGACTTACACTTAACATAGGACATAAATATTACAATAATAAGCTACAAAAGTGATTGGAGTGGTGTCGCCCATTGTGCCAATAGCGTTCCAAATATGACAAATCATCACAAAAAGCTATTGTAAAAGGATATATCAAGTCTACCTATGTTCCTTGCTAATCAAAAAAAAATGTTTTGCCCAGACACGATGAGCGACACCACTCCAATCGTAAAAGGAATAAAATGTACACAAAAGAGAAAATAATTTACACGAGAGAGGTTTTCACGAGAAAGTTAGTAACTTATTGGAACCGTTCTGAGGTCTGAATGTATTTTAATGTTGCATCAAGAATGTTTGTATTTGAATCAAAAGGTAACTTTTCATGGCCATAAAGGAGTATTTGCAATAGTTCTTTGTTTGGAGGGTTAGATAGGCCATGAGGACGCAATATTGTATTAACGCTGTCGAGAAGATCACGTCTGTGTATGTCATAGGCACTGCAGAGCAGGAAAAAGTGCTCCTTATCCTCAATACCATCGTTTATCAGGCACAGAGGGGATTAAAAGTATCCCTAAAATTATGTTTAAATTTGTGGTAATTTAGCTTACTTAGTCCAACGCGTAGCTGCGTTAAAACAGATAAAAGTTTAGGATCATGAATTCCGTAGACCGATTTAGAGGGTGGACGAATGAGTCCTAGAAGTTGTTTCTTGAAACCATTCACTGAGCGGGATTCACTAATTTCATGGTCAAGTTTTTCCCATTCTGAAAAGCAGTTTGGGTAGAAAGTTGATTTAAATCTCTCTATTCTCGCACGTATTTGCCCTATTGTAGCCTGCCTGCGCAGACTGTGGTTTGACTCCTGGCGTTGGGGTATAGGATTTCTTGTGTAATCTGGAGTTAAATTTTTCATAATCTTATAAAAGAGGACAAGACGTCTACTCCATTGATGGAGATCGAGAGACTCCCAGCCAAGCTCTTAATATATTTTTTCACGCGGCGTGCCTTTCCAAGCGCCAGTTACTGCTAATGCAGCAGAATATTGTACAGCCTCAAGTTTCTCCATTTGATTGGTTAATTTAAAGCTATGACTAAATTCAAAGGTTTTATGAGGGATATGATATATAACGTCACCACAACCAAAGTGTGGCCGGACATATAGTTTGTATATTTCGTTGAGGGCATGTCGTGGTAGGTATTTCGAAAGGAATCTCAACATCCCTATTCCTTGTCTAGATTTAGAAATAATTGACTTGATGTGACTAGTAAAGGACAATTTAGAGTCTAGTATGACTCCAAGGTGCTTTTGTTCCTGGACGTTCTTGACAGGGACATCATTAAAAAATTTGGGTGGGTCATTCATTGGAATTCTCTTTTTAGAAAAGGTCACTTCAACTGCTTGCTTGTTGGGGTCAGGATTAAGGGACATTCGCCAATTGTGCGCACAAAGCTCAATAAGATTCAGATCATGGTTTATATCGAGGGCAGCTGTATGTGGATCGTGAACAACTGTGACGATCGATGTGTCGTCGGCAAATAATTTCACATTACACCTTAAACCATCTGTCAAGTAATTAATATAAATGAGAAACAGAAGAGGACCCAGGATAGAACCCTGATCGTGTATAATGTAGATTAGGGATGTAGAGAATGGAAATGCATATTAGAGAAGTATACTGTATATGAAAATAGGTACGATTCGTCAGCTATCAACCAGAGATCAGCGTTTGAGGGGTTTAATGATAGTACGCTTTTATGATCACAGGCCCCCCAGCATCCCGTCGGGACACTATCGTCCCAGACGAGGAGCAGAAGTAGTATCAGAAAACGTATAGTGTAGAGAACAATACGGAAATGAATCGTAATATGATAAATGAGTAACGACTCGCGATGTATATTCAGCATTGAAATACGGACACGGTGTCCGATCGGACAGGGTAGAGAATGAAGCCATGAAAAAATGCATCACTATGTATAGTATAATTGAGTCATATCACGTATTTGGACTGGTGAACTTTGTATAAATAAGTAAATCTTTAATGTTTGTGTTCCTTTTGAATGCTACAATGGGTGTGGTTGATGCTATGTCGCGTAGGTCGTCGTCTTCTTGAATGATGTGCCAATGCTCATGTAGTATCCGTCCAATCCGTGCAGTATCCAGATTAAATGGAATAATGAAGGGTAATATATCACAAGAGGCCCGTGAATGGGGTTGTAAGAGATCATCTCGCGATAAAGAGCGCACCTTGGAAAATAATTTGTTAATGAGGCCAATATTATATTATAGCCCCGTTTGATAAGTATGGTAGATAGTTGTTGTAAATGGAAATCCAAATCGTCATCATCAGAGATAATGCAACGGTATCTCAGAGCTTGACTGTAAATGATGCCTGCTTTGCAATTAGGGGGGGGGGGGGTGAAAAGAATGTGAATGTAGAAGTGACGGAACATCAGTTGGTTTCTTGTATAAAGTCGTATGCAGTACTCGATCTGCTGAACGTAAGTTTACTATATTTACTACTATGTCTTTCTATGCTATGCATTCATTCTCACCACACATTTGCATACTATTCATACACATTTATTCCTTTTCACAGTTGACAATATCTGTGATCCTGAACAATCTCCATCAGACTCTATCGATCCATTCATCACTCAAAACAACTTCATCATCCCTGCGACACAAGACCAGGATGATTCTCAAGAAGCGGAGGGTGACCTCCTTAAAATACACAGCAACCGATCGTCAACTCCATCTTTAGAGGATCATGATGATGACCTCACCAACGCACAGAAGAATCTTCTCCGTGATCTAACAAAACACAAAACCAACATACTCAAACATGAGGGGTTGGCCAACCATTTCAACACGCTTTCCTCTTCGCCTGGTTCTGCACTTCCAAATTTCACGAAACCCATTCTTAATCTCCGTGATCAGAAGTTCTTCTCATCTACATGCCTCAACAAACTCGACGAAATTAACAAAGAATATCAGAAACAGGTTTGCAGTCTACTGGGAGCCCATCAGACAGAAATGTGCGAACAATCTAGACTTTTTGTTGATATACGTTTTCGTGACATTGATTCTATCTATAATAATTCTACTATTAGGAGACGCTTAGGTCGTTTATCTAAGGATCTTTCAATTGATGCTTATACTGAATTACTTACCAAATCGAAACGCAATCGTGGACAAAAGCGTCCCCATCCATAATCTATTTCTTTTATGATTTTCTCGAGGTATACTATACATATTTACCGTTTTTCTGATGATTTTGTATACTTTAAACATTTGTTTTCATCGGATCAATGATCAATTCACTTCTGTTTCATATTCAACGTTCATATATTTGACTTTTGTCCATAGTCCGCAAATTCTTTAGTTAATTAGCCTTGAGGCTTCGTATATTCCTTTCAAACCTTTTGGTGGTCCATAGCCGATACCCTTCCTTCAAAATGCTAGAGTTTTTTTATGATAACAATTCAGATTTGCTCCCTTTTTCAAAATTCACATGGATTCCTTTACCCTAAGTATTGTAGTACCGAAGATTTTTATCATTATTTGCTCCGTGTTCTAACATATGACAATCTCCAGATAGCCGATTTATCCGATTTCATGATATAAACTCAGCTTGTTTACTCATTATATTTACCTGGTTTCGTACAATACACCTGTGAGGTACAACATTTCCTCATTACATCAAAATACCTTCAATTTTCGATAACCATATTCGACTATATTTCTTTTCTAAACCGAGACTAAAACTATTACATGTATACCATTATATCCCGTTTGATTTTGCAAAATATATTCGAACCATGTGTTTTGCGTATACTACTTTTCTACATAATCTTACACCATTATTCTATGTTCTTATTACTGTAAACAGACATTCAATGATTTATTTGAGAGTGAGCCATTATACATTGGGTAATTTTTATCTTGTCTTCTTCATTATTAGCAAATCACCTACACCATATGACTAAGATTGGCAAACTTACAACTATAGCTCTGATTAAGCGTCAACGAAGCCAAAGAACTTCCAAGAAAAATTCTTACAAAAAAAACATTACACCGTTTGATCTTGAATACCACCGATAAAACAGAACTAATACACAACCTCAGTGATATGCACTTATCACAATCACATATCAATCTCTTATCCAAGGGTCTAGGCTTCATACCTACACCTAAGCCCACCTCTATCCGAGAAATCGATTCGGCATTTCAACGATTCCGCAGACGAATGCTTTTGAAATATTTTCATCGAAAAACACCTAGACATTATTTCAACCATCTACATACTCCTTCAACATAGGAACCCCTCTATTCCAGACAATACTAGTATTCACACATATCTTGAACAAATATACTTTTAAATCAACCAACAACATAGGCCTTTTCCCCGTATTGACAATCTTTCTAGAGAGGATAAAATAGCTCTACATGATCTATGTACCAAAATCAATGTTACAATTAAACCAGCTGACAAGGGCGGTAAAATTGTTATCTGGGACTCTACCAGTTATCTGAGGGAGGCCCACCGACAACTCAATGATCGACACTATTACGCACAGTTGGATCACAATCCCGTGCGTGATCTAAATTTTGAGATTTCAACCTTTGTCACATTTCTTTACCAACAACACCATATAGACTATCCTACGTTTACGTTTCTAGATCCTAGCAATAATTCCAGGATACCAACATTTTACTTATTACCTAAAATACACAAACCCGGGGTCCCTGGAAGCCCGATTATATCAGGATGTAATTCACCTACAAGCAACCTCTCTAAACACATTGACTATTACCTCAAACCAATTGTTAAGCAAATTCCATCTTATATACAGGACACAACGCATTTTTGCGTAAAATCAAAGAAATTGCTGGTGACATACCATGCAATTCTTTTTAGTGACTTTTGATATGAAGTCACTTTACACCAACATCCCTCATGATGAGGGAATCAATGTTTGCATAAGCACTTTACAGGCTTTCTATGGGAGTGGCCTCCCTTTATCAGTTAAACACTTAAGACAGATACTTCACTTCATTCTCCAAAGAAACTATTTTCAGTTTATAGACAATTTTTATCTACAAACACACGGTACTGCTATGGGGTCACCATTTGCTCCCAATTATGCTAACATTTTCATCGACTCTATAGAGCGTCATATACTTAATTCAGCCCCTGGAGGTAGGAAGCCACTCGTGTGGTTTCGTTTCATAGACGATATGTTTGGTATTTGGACTCATGGTGTTGATCTATTACAGATTTTCTTTGAACAAATGAGCAGCACCCATCCCCTTATACAATTTTAAATGTCATATTCAGTTAACGAGATACCATTCTTAAATGTACTGATTCCCAACCGAGACAATACACTGCATACGACTTTATACAAGAAACCAACTGATGTTCCGTCACTTCTACATTCACATTCTTTTCACCCCCCCCCCCCCCTAATTGCAAAGCAGGCATCATTTACAGTCAAGCTCTGAGATACCGTTGCATTATCTCCGATGATGACGATTTGGATTTCCATTTACAACAACTATCTACCATACTTATCAAACGGGGCTATAATATAATATTGGCCTCATTAACAAATTATTTTCCAAGGTGCGCTCTTTATCGCGAGATGATCTCTTACAACCCCATTCACGGGCCTCTTGTGATATATTACCCTTCATTATTCCATTTAATCTGGATACTGCACGGATTGGACGGATACTACATGAGCATTGGCACATCATTCAAGAAGACGACGACCTACGCGACATAGCATCAACCACACCCATTGTAGCATTCAAAAGGAACACAAACATTAAAGATTTACTTATTCATACAAAGTTCACCAGTCCAAATACGTGATATGACTCAATTATACTATACATAGTGATGCATTTTTTCATGGCTTCATTCTCTACCCTGTCCGATCGGACACCGTGTCCGTATTTCAATGCTGAATATACATCGCGAGTCGTTACTCATTTATCATATTACGATTCATTTCCGTATTGTTCTCTACACTATACGTTTTCTGATACTACTTCTGCTCCTCGTCTGGGACGATAGTGTCCCGATGGGATGCTGGGGGGCCTGTGATCATAAAAGCGTACTATCATTAAACCCCTCAAACGCTGATCTCTGGTTGATAGCTGACGAATCGTACCTATTTTCATATACAGTATACTTCTCTCATATACCTTTCCATTCTCTACATCCCTAATCTACATTATACACGATCTTCATTCATATTCTTCTGTGCACCATGACTCTTTGGCCTCATTCCCATTGCCACTCGTTGCTGGGATTACCCTTTATTTCTTGTTTTACATTTTATATTGTTTTATACAAACATCTCTAAAAGAACCTTTCTAGACATCCAAAACCACGGAGAAGGACTTTTTAAGCATTCACGAGACACGAAAATGATCACTACAGATATATTTCAGGAAAAATCTATAATATTGTTCAAACAAAATTGCATTATACTAGAACAGGGGGTGTCAAATTCATTTGGCCCAAAGGCTACATAGCGCATAATATGACGCCACAATGGCCGGGTAGGTTGACAGAACCCAAGAGGGCTAGGTAGTAGGGGCTTTCAAATGTACATAACTCATCGCATGTTTTCTATCTGGCATGCTAGACAACGGCGAAAAACTGTTTATTCAGCCTTGTAAATGCCAGAATGGGGAAAATATCGCTAGGTTTCAGTTTATTCAAAATTCCTAGGGGGCCACATTGACGGATTCGGCCTGCGGGCCGTATGTTTGACACCATTGTCCTAGAAGTGATTTGAACTGAATACGTACTATACTAATTAAATGGCTGTGAAGGGACCTTTGCAAATGAAAATATTGCAGAATGTCTGCAAAAAGCTGATAGTTATAATTTTTTGCTTTGCGTACGTACTTGATGTGTCAACCCCCCTCCCCCCTTGTACACATTCGTACGCATTTGCTTGACCCCCCTCCCCTTCCCCCCCCCCTTCGTGCATACGTACTAAATGAATGACCCCAAAGACTAAAACCGTTTATTTTATACCCTCTCGTTGACTTGACCTTGAAAAGTACATTTTATATTGACATCGGAAATGACTATTTTTTGGTTTGTTGTGTTGTGTTGGTTATAGAATTCATATTATCACAACTGGAATGGACTGAATATTCCATCCTCATATTCTCATGGCTGCTGTATCTACTTTCACACTGGTTCCTGTTTAGTGCACTCTGCAATTAAACTACAATCCTATATGTCAAATATGCAATGAAAGAGGAACGTGTAGAGTGGGAGCTGTTGAATATACTATTTTTTCTCTAGCTCCGGGTGCATAGGTTCCTTACAAACCTCTGTTGCAAACACTACCAGACTGCTACACTTTTGCTGCAGGCAATCTCCTGTATATCATTTACAATTAACGGTATTGTTACGGGAATCTACTATAGTTTCACTATTTTTTGATATTAACTCTGGAATACAACACCAAGGAATTTTGTGTAGTTTTCAAGTTTAGCTTTTCCAGATGGTTTTATATTTTATTCACAAACCATTATAAAGCCCAAAGTTTGATTTTCTAATAGTAGTTTTAGCCCTCTTCTAGAAACTGTATAGTTTTCTAAATGAGTTCAACATATGACACAGTTAACCAAAATCATGAAAAAATTCCAAAAATATTTGAAAATGTAATGCACCCATACTTTGACTCCCTGTGATCTGCTATTTACTCTACTCTATTTAGTAAATTTCAATACACTCATGTTCAGTGACTTCGAAACTTTGCATATAATAAAACTTAGGGGTAGGTCAGAACTAAACATAAAAATTATGAAGGCTTGAAATCTGAACAAAATTTTGAGCATCTGATCGAAATTTTTTTAATTTTTTTAGATGTTTAGAAGGCAACGTTTCTAAGATGGGGTCTCCTGTACCATTCTGTATTTTGGATTCTGTTGCAGGTGCACAACTAGGAGTTTTCGAGGGCAGGGGTCTGGTCCGCATAAAAAGGCACACGAAAAGTTCTTTCAAGAGCAGAATACAACTTGGAATACTATTCTCCAGACTTAGGATAAGCCCATAGCCAAGGGGATTTGTTAGAGGAGAGAGGGCACAGTACCCCACTCTTTTCGTGGCGATTGCCAGTCTGTTGAGTGGTCTAGAAGGGATTTGTGGGAAGGATCAATGCCATCCATATTGAGATAGGAGGACCCACCATGGTTGGGTCCGACGAGACGGAAAATTTTCAACTTTCACCCCTCTAGACTGGCCAGAAAAGGCATCTGCCAGATTAAAATTTGGATGATCAGTATAGAGATCAATCGCGGATCCATGAAAATCTAAAAAGAAAAGCAAAATAGATAGCAAAAGTTTCTTTAAAAATGGCACCATGCCTGATGGATGGAAAGCAGTGCAACTTTGGCTAAATATCATTCCCATAGGCAAAGGTGGAGCAGGGTGGGGAGGTCCCCAATAATTTCTGCAATAATTTCTGAGATTGTATATGAAGATGTACTAAATGACTGTTTTACTTTATAGCAAGAAACAATGCCCCCCCCCAAATCCAGGTCAGCTGCCTACGTACCTGCAAGATATCAATGACTGGGAAAAACTCAATAAAATAGAAAAAGAAATTAGGTTCCAAGCTCTCTCCGCTTGGGCTTCAATGGAGTAAAAGACAATGCTAGAGTCTACTTTTTCCTTTAGAATCTTCCTTTCAAACGCGAGATAGGCAAGGTCAAGGTCTCTGACTGTTTTCATTGAGGGATGTTAAGGAAAATCAGCTCTCCCCAAAGCAGAAATAATATAAACACTAAATAATGGTGAGTGAGGAAGAGTTGTGAAGAAAGGAGATTAAAAAGATGCCATCTATGGTATGTGTGCTGTCTACGTGCTGCGATGAAGTCATAATCAGCTTGAAAGTGAGCCTAATCTGATGAATGCAAAGATGATACAAAAATGTTACAATAGAAGCAGAAGACTTTTCAAGATTTTTCTACTTTCAAATCTAAGTGTGATTATAATCAGATCTATTCAGCAAAAATGAAATAAATAGTTCCAAGCCATTCCAAGAAAAAGGGCATTTTTATACTTTTGAGAGAAAAGGGCAGGAGTCTGGACCCCCAGAACCCCTCCATAGTTGTGTACCTGTGTTGGTATATATTATGTAGAACAAGGCTTTCTAGGTTAGAATCAACCAAATTAATGCTTTTTTCAAATATTTGAGCCCAAAAATGACAGAATTCTCTTTTTCCAAGAAATTTTGCTCAGATCATCAACTTCAAACTGAGTTGAGCTATGAGGCTGAAATTTTGGCAGGTGACATATCTCATGAATACCTACCAATGATAGGAAAATAAAGAACATCAAAAGACATGACTTGACACCCATTTGCTTTCTTGGGATGGAATGATATTTGCAAACCAATGAAGGAAAAGATTAGAATACATATATGGAAAGCAAAATCTGTTTTGAGATAAAGAATATAAAGCAAATCCAAACTCTTTTTACAAATATTTAAGCTCAAAAATGAAGATAAAGCCAGAAATTGGAAATATAATTTTAAACAATGGTAAAATTGCACAGTCTGATAAAGAAACAGCAAGACGAATAGGATAATTTTTTCTGAAATGCCTTCATGCAAGAAAACAAAGAGAATGTACCACCAATTAACTCACAGGCAAAATGCACTATAATCAGTCAAATTGTTGTCAAAGAAGAATCTGCTAAATCCAAGTTACAGGATTTTAACCCATCAAAGTCAACCAGCTCAGATAGGATACAACCATATGTACTTAAAGAGCTAAGTGAAGAACTAGCTCTACCTCTTACAATACTGGCTAGCAGATCATTGAATGAAAAAACTCCCAGTATAATAGAAAGATGTACAGATAACTCCCATATAGAAAAAGAGTAAAAATCTGAAGCTGGAAACTATAGATCAGTGTCTCTGACATCAGTTGCATGTAAGATCCTGGAATCTGTAGTTAAGGATGCAATGTTAGATCATATGAAAGAAGTATCGCATGGTAGCCAGAACAGATTTATTATGAAAAGGTCATGTGCAATACAGTTGTTAGAAGGCTTAGATTGATAGACAAGTACCCTTGATGATGGCTATAGTCGGGATGCTATCTATCTGGACTTTGCCATAGCATTTGACAGTGTGCCACATGAAAGGCTACTTATTAAATTGGAGTGATATTGGTATACAAGGTCATGTCCATAGCTGGATTGCGGACTTTTTTGGTAAACAGAAGACAAAGACAGGGGCGTCAAAACCAGGGGGTCGGGGGGCGCTGCCTCCCCCCACTTTTTAGCAGTGCAGCATTAAAGAAAAGAACATAAAAAATATTGAAACAATAAACTGATTCCTTTTTCAAAAGATAGGATCCGGTCCTTACTTTCGTGTTGTCCCAGCATGTCTTCTTACAATTGCAGAGACTTCAAAACAGAGCAGCTCGTGTCTTGACTAATAGTCAGTTCGATGCCCCTACTAAACCTTTGATACAAAGTTTAGGTTGGCAAACGATCGGGCAATTGATTGATAGACAGTCAAAACTAACGGTTTTTAAATGCCTTAACGACCTTGCTCCCAGATATCTAAGCGAATTTTTCACAAAAAACGTTGACTGCATCTCACGCAACCTGCGGAATACATCCATGGACTTAAGGCTACCTTTGAAAAGTTCTTCTACTGGACAGAAATGCTTTTCGTTCAGAGGAGCGAAAATATGGAATAGTCTCTCCAAGGAGGCTAAGCAGGCAGCTACACTCGATGCCTTCAAGGTCAAAATTTAAGTCCAGAGAGATTTTGAAATATTTTAGACTATTTTATTCTAGATTATAAAGTATTCCATTTATTGTAATTAGGTTTTTTATCTATTTTATATTAGAACCATTTTATTATATTTTAGATGGAGGGCCCCTTGAAAATCAGCATTGGCTGAAGGGTTACCCTCCTAAAACGTGTGAAATCAAATCAAATCAAAATCAAATCAAATGTCTGACATTTGATATGGACCATTAATTAGAAGTCCCTCTTAGTCGGCAAGGTCACCAATTTGCACCAAAATGCATTCAAGGATGATGATGTAGAAGTAAGTGCTTTGAAGACTGAGCTTCTAGTTTTTAAACAGATTTTCAAGGAAAAAGTCAACCACTTCGATAACATCTTAAAAGCTATGGAAGAAACAACATCAGACACCAGGTTGTTGTTTCCAAATGTTATGATCGTAAGTCAACTGCTGCTCATAAACCCCGCCGCAAGTGCCACCCCAGAAAGATCATTTTCTGTTGCAAGAAGAATCAAAGCTTGGCTGCGATCAAGCATGACACCGTCAAGGTTCAATGCCTTATCTTTCCTGCACACACACAAGGACTTGGTAGATGGTTTGGATATGATCAGCGTTGCCAATGATTTTGTGTCGTTGAATAGTGTGAGATACAACAATTTTGGAACTTTTACCAAATCTGACTTGTAACTGTATTTCAGATAGAATTTCTGTGCAAATATTTTCTGAAAGTATTAATTTACAAAGGTATCGTCTCATTTTTGTTACCACAGCGCAAGCATAGGTCTGGTTTAGGCAGATTTAATGCGTTGGAGTAATTGGTAAGTCTGTAGGAAAAGGTGCACTTATGAATGAAACCTTGCTTTCGGCACTCTAAATGTCACGGAATGCATTTAATTCAATGCTTTCACACCATGCATATGGTAAAAGCATCTAACTAATACAAAAATACTAGAATGCTTAGTTATAAAACATGCTACTATGTAGAAGTTATATGGTGAAGATGTAATGAAATAAAATGTTGAACTTTTATCATTCAACATATCTTTTTAGAACAAGGTACCACAAAAGACCATTTCCTACGTGTTCATATTTTGAAAACCTTAAAATTTGATGCTCTAGCCAACACAAACAGTGGAATTCCGAGCTTATCCACAACCCTGGTGAATCCGATTAATGAGGCCCACCCCCACTTTCAAAATCGTTTCGACGCCCTTGAAAGAGTTGTTGTAAATGGAAGTTTTTGTAAATGGATCTCCTGTTCTTAGTAGAGTTCCACAAGGTAGTGTTCTTGGTCCTGTCCTTTTTGCGTGCTATGTTAATGATATTCAAGATTTCATTCATAATCTGGTGGGAATGTAGGCAGATGACATCAAGATATTTCCAAAGATTGGAGCTAACCCTGAAAATGAGACACTACATCTTGATCTATCAAATTTGCAAGAATGGTCCAGAACTTGGCAGTTAAACTTTAACATCAGTAAATGCAAGATTACGCATTTTGAAAGAAAAACCCCTGCTTTGATTACGCTAAGCACAAAAATGGCAAGCAAATCCAAGCAGTAAAATCATGTTGTGAAAAAGATCTAGGTGTATATATGGATGATCAGTTAAAATTTAAAAAGCAAATTGAGTCAGCAGTAAACAAAGTAAATAGTAAACTTGGAATGATTCGTAGATCTTTTGAGCATCTTGATGGAGATATGTTACTCCACCTGCATAATAGCATAGTCAGGCCAAACCTAGAGTATTGCAATAGCATGTGGTCAACAATTTACAAGAAAGATATACAACTGTTGGAGAAGCCCCGTAGCCATGGGGTGGCATGGGGTGGCAAATGCCACCCCTGTAAAAATGGATATCAGCTTTTTGCCACCCCTGGGAATTTGTCAAAAACTTTCCTATTATTGCTTTATCATTTAACCAAGGAAAGATATACTTAGATTCTAACTTAACTCAAGTTTGGCTCTTTCAAGACAAGCTAAACCTCCCCTCCCTATGAATGCAATTGTACCTTTGATTGTGATGACATAGCACGAAATACGCTAGGCGATTGATATAAAAAATATCCATTTAAACTGTCAACACTTCCAGAACTACACTTTGATTGATCAAGTGGCGAAAGTCACTTCCTATTTGAGATCCCAGTTTATTACCGATAAAGCACTGAAGTTAGCAAAGGAATTCGGTCTTGGGGTGAGTTAAACATATTTCTGTTACTGGCTGATAGTTTTCTGAGAAGCTTCATAGCTGCATTCTTTCTTGGTTATGAACAAAAACTCTATTATTGTATTCTAGCGTGTCATATATTCTGCACTACATTTTCAAATACCAGATTCAAGCTTAGGGTAGAATTTTAATTATATTTTAGATTTTTCATGGCTACCATTTACAGATATTTACTGAAACGGAAACGACCAACTCAATCATCGTCGCCTCCACCATCTACCACAAGCAAAGATGAATCAGGACGTTCTTCCGACTCTTTTTCAGAGACGAGTGTATCAGTTGACGATGCTTCAGGCTCCTCAGTTATGGCATCTCAAGCTGAAGCTGCTGTTGGACTTGATTTTAGTTACGACACATCAAACATTTCATCTGCATCAAACAGGGCATCCTCATTGAGAACTCTTTCATTTTTCGATAATATAGAAGAGCCATGCCAACCTTCACAAGCATTTTATCCAAAACGAAGTATAAGAGGCTCAAATAGATCTTTCAACAAGAGCTGGTTTGCAACCTATAGATGGCTGGAATATAATCAAAGTATGGATGCTTGTTTTTGTTTCCCCTGTAGAGTGTTCTTGGCAAATTCTGCAGAGAAAACATTCACACAGATTGGATTTCGTGACTGGAAACATGCACGATGAACTGGTAGCAAGAAGGGGTTATCGAAACATGATCAATCAAATAACCATCAACATGCCGTGGCTCTATGGGCCGACAGGGAACAATGCAAACGTGAGAATAAAACAATGTGGAACACTGTCTTTCAAGTAACATCAGAACAACAAGAATGGTTGTATGCCGTTTTTCATGTCACAAAGTTTCTGGCTGGAAATGGATTACCTTTCCGTGGTGAGTCCGAAAAAATTATTGACAATGGGGATGGTTTATACCTGAGGAAATTTTCTCAATTGCTTTTTCCTTTAGAGTCAAAGTGGAGCGATATACATAAACGACTTCCATAGAATGCCAAATACACATCACCGGAAATTCAGAACGAGGCCATATCTGTTTTAGCAACACTGGCAAAGTGATCAATAGCTGAAGACGTATGGCAAGCAAAGCTATATACAATAATGGCCGATTGCACCACATACAAAAACCGTCACGAAATTCAAAGGACTTTTTGTCGATTCCTGTCAACTGCTGGTGACATTAGAGAACATTGCTTGAATATAGAAGGGATAACGGATAGGTCGTCACAGGGTGTATTGAATTTCATTACTTCAACTCTCAAAAATTTACATGTGCCTACAGATGGAATTGTTTCCCAGTCCTACGATGGTACTAGTGTCATGTCAGGGGCACATCAAGGGTTACAAGCATTGCTAAGTAAGTTTTGCAATCGTTACGTCCTGTGCGTTCATCACTTTCTTCATAAAATATCCTTGGTTGTGGTGCGAGCTATGGAAAACATTGAGGAAATACGGGACTACTTTGAAATTGTTTCATGTTTACATACCTTCTTTAAAAAGTCTGCTGCACTTGCAGCTTATGAAGGTACAGCTCTCAAGCGTCTAGTTGAAACACGATGGTCAGGGCATTTCGAAAGCATAAACCATGTGCATAGCAATTTTTGACACCTGATTCAAGCATTAAACATTTTCTCTAAGTCCAGATCAACAAAATTGAAAAGTGAAGATCGTGTATTAACTATCGGATTGTTGCATCAGCTAGAAGGAGATGAAGACAGTGGGATGTTTGTTTTTGTAAACTGCATGTTGATGGAAATTATAAAGCCACTAAACATTATTGTAAAGCAGCTCCAATCTTCTGATGAGAACATAATTTCAGCGTTATCTGTGGTTAATGCAGTGCGAGATAACCTCAAGGAAAAAAGTGGAGAATTGAGTGAAGATCAATGTGAGCAAATGGTCACTGATTTTCGAAAATCACCTAATATCATCGAAGTCACCAATGTTCAAGAAAGAAAAGGTTCCCTTCCAATGCATTTCAATGATTTCATTGTTACTGAACACGTTCCATCAAAGAGTCATGCACGCCCAAAAGTTGAAGTCTTTAAGGAACCTCTGTACCTGATTGAGACTGAATTTAACAGTAGATTTGCATCATCAAACACGATATTGTGGGAAGCAATGGAAACTCTATCACCACGCTCATCAAATGTTCTCAACTACGAAACCCTCATACCTTTATACGAGTACGCATCAACAAAGTATTCATATGTATTCAAAGTATTCGTTTTATATGAAACGTTTGCAGAGCATGGTGTATCTTCCAAAGATCTCAAAGCAGAATGCAGGATCTTCTCCCGAGTGCTCAAGGACGCCAAGTGGCCAGAGAAGAAAGACAGAAGGATAGATTTAGTTGCCGTTGCAAGTATTATAGCAAAGGACCACGGAAAAAGTGCCCTAATTCTCTCCAATTTGTATAGAGTGGCAGTTACAGCTGGCTTTACTTCACCACGTGTTGAATGTTTGTTTTCTGCTTTGACCAGGATCGATTTACCGCAGCGGCGTTCCATGAAGACAGCGAGGGAGTGTGATCTTGCATACTTGGCATTTGAGAATAAGGTGTTAATGGAAGACATTACATTTGAGAGTTTTTTGGTGGAATGGAAGTCGAAAGAGAGAAAGTTGTGTAGTATTTGAACTTCAAATACTACACAACTTACTCTCTATCAAATTCCATCCCATCAAAAACTCTCAAATGTAATGCCTTCTATTTATTTTGAAGAATTTTTGAAGAGAACATATATAATATAGTGGGGGTAATAATGCACGTTTGAAGAGTGAATATATATAGCGGGGGTAATATTGCCAATTCAAAATAGTATTGAAAATGCTTTCATATTTTTGTATTCATCATTCTCTTCGAAATTAGAGGTTTTGAGGCTGCTGACCACAATTAGTCCAAAAATTGTCGGCAGCATTATTGATTGAGTTGTGCTACTATTTTCACATTGTCCACAAAGCTTTCACGTCCCCTTCTGTCCTGACTTCAAAATTCAAGTTTTTTCCCTAACAATAAATATTAAAGCTACTATATGAATTGTGTTGGTTGGATGCAACTTGATATAATTGTATTAAGCGCATTGCACTGAAAACCAAAAGTCCTATTTAAATCCTCCATATTATCTCATCCTTTTCAAATTCGTGTGTTGAAGAGAAAAGAAATATTGTGCCATGTTCCAATCCAGGTGAACTTAGTAACGATGCACAAGTGTGATAATGACTACATAATTACATTAAGCCATCAGCATACAAAAAAGGAAAGGACATTTTCTGAATTCATTTTTAAATGAAACAAGTTAAGTTTCTGTTTCAGCTCCGTACTCTCCAGTTCACTTGCTAATTGTAGAGATAGTTACATTTTTCTGGAAAGTCAAGAAAAAAATATGGTATGAAGAGAATATCTTGAAAGAAGCATCAAAGACCAGCGGCCTTGTCACCGAAACACTGTTTTCTCTTGTTAATGCGGGCACTATTCGAGTGGTCAAACATTAAAATTGAACTCGATAATAACAGTTAGTCATTACGTGACTTCGTTTTCCAAATGTATGTGCTTCAGTTCAAGTTTCTACTGTTTACTATTACAGAATATTACACGTGCTTTTTTGTAAGAAAAAAGTTTATAAGAAAATGAGGCTCAAATGGCCAAAATCTTAAGTAAATCCTAAGAAAATCACAAGGCTCAAGTTCAAGAAAATGCTAAGAGAATCACAGTTCATCTTCTTTACATGCAAGAAATTGATATTGGCTCATTTTTGCAAACTCTCGTACGAAGATCGAGACTTATGGTGGCCCAACAAATACAGAGTAGCCTGTTTCAGCCCGTGTATTCCTGCAACAGTTAAGAAAATTTTAAGAAAATCTCAGCCTCAAATTCGTGAAAAGTTAAGAAAATTGAGCCTCAGGAAAAAAGTATTTTTCTTACAAAAAACACGTGTACTTCAATAGCTCCTTATAAACCACTGTGTCTTGAGAAATATTTGGCAACATAGTATGCGGCCCTAGAAAGACTTAGAATTTGTGAATATGGCCCTTGCACTCAAAAGTTTGCCCACCCCTGCATTAGGGGGTGTCGCACCCCTTACATCCCCCGGTAAGTCCGTCTATGAATGTAGAAATGATAAGGGACAGATCCAGAGTTGGACATTGGGGGGCCATAATCCATAACTGGGCTTTGGGGGCCATACTTGTCTTTTCCATTTGAAAAGTTTCTTAGCACTATTGTGTACTATAGGAAACATTGTCGTTTGGAAAGCCATGGCCCCCCACCCCCCTGGAACCACCCCTGGAAATGATACATTGACAGTAGGAGTGTACTCTTGGGTGCCTAACAGACATTTCCCCTGCTAATTAATTTTTCAAAAATTTTCCGCCCAGGTCATTCTTATTCCAGCCCCCCCCCCACCTATTAATTTTTGGAAGTATGATCTCAGTCTAGGCAGTTTCTAGAGGAGATACTTTGGCCTGCAAGTAAAAAGTATCGTAAGAAAAGTACGCTGATCGCATGCGTTGTATGGTTCAGCGTTGTTTCGTTCTGTGGACTTGTTAGTATTGTTTTGATGCAAATTTGTGATTAGAAACCATAACCTTTTTGCAACATTTTGGTCATTTTCCAACCCCCCATTTATTCCAACCCCCCTGCTAATCAGGCTTTGAGGACTCTTCCAGCCCCCTGACTATTCCAACCTCCCATCTATTAGGCACCCAAGAGTACTTTCAAAGCCATTCCTGATATAATTTTTCAAAAACACAGTTTAAGGAACAGGGCGCTCTCGCCCCCTTTAGGGCAAGGGGCAGCGGCACGCCTATTTGTTCTTCACAATCTACCTGAAAAAAGTTTGCCACCCCTGATTCACCAGTCTGGCTATGGGGCTGTGTTGGAGGGAGTTCAGAGGCAGGCAACAAAGTTAGTACCTGAACTAAAGGGAATAGGATATAGGGATAAGCTAAAGTCACTTAAGCTTTCAAGCTTAGTGTACAGGAGATTGAGAGGTAACCTCACAGAAGCCTTCATATTTAAGAACCAGATGGATGGTGTGAATACAGATACTTTATTACAATATTACAATTTGATAAACAATCACAAACCAAAGGAAACAGTCAGAAGTTGAGGAAGCAAAGATATAATACTATCATTTGAAAAAAAATTCTTTAGCTTGCGAGTAACAGACTACTGGAATAGTCTTCTTGATGATATCATAATATCACAATCAGTGGATATTTTCAAAAAGAAGATTGGCATATGAGAAGTGCAAATGCTCTAGCAAATTTCCCATACCTGTTGCAGTTTAGCTTCTGTATTATATTTTGACCAGGGCAGAGGCTTGGCCAAATGTCTCTAATCTAAATTCTCTCAAAATTGTAATATATTTTAAGATTTTTACTTCTGGTTTTTTGTGTTTTTCCAATACCAATATTAAATACAAACTTCTTTCCATAGTATAAGTTTCCAGTCTGGTGTTAAGATGTTTTACAGGCTATTAGCCTATAATTACATTAACTATTATAATTATTATAAGTAGTAGTAGCAGTATTAGTATTAGTATGCCATCAAAATTTTGATCCATAAAAAAGATACAACAAATGCCCAATTACACTCCAATGTACAGCTTTAAAGGTCATTATATCATTCATAAGAAATAGGATCTTTGAATTCTTGCCACAACATGGATATGCAGAAAACAACATCCAAAAGGGCTTTACCCCAAAAGTAGTGGGCACAAATGAACATGTAGCTCACATGGTACACCTCATAAGACATGCTGAGAAATACCAAAGAGCACTTGTAATCACTTTGATTGATCTGAAGAACACTTTTGGAGAAGTGCAACACAACATGATAAATTGCATCCTTGAATACCACCATATCCTGACAGAGATGA
This sequence comes from Mastigias papua, assembly GCA_964019165.1. NCBI lineage: Eukaryota > Metazoa > Cnidaria > Scyphozoa > Rhizostomeae > Mastigiidae > Mastigias > Mastigias papua. The sequence goes on from OZ025275.1 coordinate 60,419, forward strand.
AAAGGTTGATTTCAGACCTGTATAGTGGATTCAAAACCTCAATGACAACAACTTCTTACTCAACATTATTTATTCCAATAGAAAGCTCTAGGTGTATTGCAAGGTGACTGCCTTTGTCCATTATTATTCAATATGATATTTAACACTTGCATTGCTTGCATCAAATCAAAGGAATTCAAACAGTTGGGATATCAATACTTGCAACATCTCAGCCCAAGGCACTGGTACCAATTCACTGACGATGTCACTATCGTAATGGGTTAGCAATATGAAAACCAGATTTTGCTAAATGCTTTTACAAGATGGATTCAATGGGCTGACATGACCATCCGAGTAGATAAGTATAAAACCTTTATAAAACCTTATAATATCTGATATAGATATCACCTAGGTAAAGCAAACTCTTGACTCAATTGGCACATCATTAATGAGGATTCCAATCCTCGATGGTTAGAAATTCCAATAAATGGCACATTTGATATACTGACACTCTCCAAAGAAAAATTTGGTCTAAACATTATCAAGATTTCAACAAAGCATCAGCAATGTCAAACAACCAAGCATATCTGTCTGAGGAAGTCTCCGAATCCCAATATAAATTATATGCATCAAACCACCGCACAAGAAAGTATGCAGGGGGCTGAATTCAGAGATACAACGGACGTGACAAAATCTGTTAGAGCTAAACAAATAGAAAAGATTTCAAATGATCTACAGAATCAAGGGTACATCATGAAACAGATCTTGTCTCTTAGTAATGGTCAACTCAAAAAGCTATGGATAGATGTAAGAAACATTCTCCCATTGTATGTCTACAACTTTATGAACAGATACATAAACAATACTTTAGCTACATTAAAGAATATGGTTATATGGGCAAAAGCAGCCATGGACAGATGCCCTGCATGAAAAGAAAATAGTCAACCACTGCTACACATTGTTTCGGGCTGTTTATTTCACCTCCAACAATGCAGATACACTTGGAGACACAACTCCATCCTTGCAACTCTATTGATAAGCATTGATGGCAAGAGGGATCTCAAAGCTTCTATGGATATTCCTGGCTACCCTTGCCCGTCATTTGTCACTGGTACACGAAAGTGACCAGACATCATCATAGTCCACCAAGAGAAGACCATAATCATTCTAGAGTTAACTTCTGGTTTTGAAACAAACATGAGAGAAAATGTGGCAAGGAAAATAAGAAAATACAACTCTGCAATTATTGATCTTAAGAGAAAGTACAAAAAAGTAACATATGTGAATCTGAGCATGAACACCCTAGGATTGATATGCAGGGACAATGATGGACATGGCATACTGCAAGAATTAAAGAGCATGGGCTTTCTGAATATTATTCAAAAAGCATTGTTAGACAGATAGGAAATATTTGTATAAAGACAACCTATTACATATTCTGTAGGAAGGATAAAGACTGGGCCAATCCAGAACTCTTAACATTTTAAGGAAGTAGTATTGTTGGGGGCAGTAAGGCTAAACTATCATGCCCTTTTGGAGAGTGGTAGTCACGAATAGGGATTTTTGTCTTATACTGCTAAATTTTACATTTTTAAATACCCTTACTGTAAACATATTTATGAGTATGAGCTTGCATTATATTATGAAGTGGACTCATTTTAAAGGGGTGTTTTTATAGCAAGGTGCTAGGCCTTGAACATGGAAGTTCACCATTGAATAGTACTTAAAGCAGTTTTGCTTTTCTCAGCAAATGTCATGCTCGATTGAAGTTTTCCTGAAACTGGATTGGTGATTAAAATTATCGGACCCCTTTCAAATTTCCAGAAACAGCTATGTGTTCCTCCGGTTCGTTCACACCTATCCAACCGTGACTTTCTCCGAGCTCAGCATGCAGCTTTCCTCTATCAAAGAAGTCAGTATCCAATTTGCTTTTCATACTCTAGGTGAGAAACTTCTGGCTTTGAGCGTTGGCGTACAAGTAAATGATAATACAGCGACCTATTCCAGATACTGACGGTTATTCTAGTTACCCAAGGTCCTTGGTGGTGTGGAGGCAAAATTGATTGAATGAGTTTTCTGCTTGAGTTTTAACCAGATATACACAATAAGCAAAGACCACTTAAATATTTAATACTGAACGGAAAAACTAAAAAAATAACTCACCACGTGTTGCATGTGTCAAGAATAGTGGTCAGCATCATTTTACAATCAAGTAACATAAATAGTAGGAGGCCCGACCAGTGCCTCCCACAAAGAAGTAAACATTGACGCCGACACCAGCTCAAGATTTCGCGCGACATGGTAATTATCATACATTTCCAGGCTCCTCCAAGGCAACAACCTCGCATAGTTACAAGTGGTGACCTATGAGCAAAACATTTTACAAAGCTAAATCCTTTTTAAAGAAGACATAGGCTAGATTTAACTATTTTAAAGTATTTCTAAACTTTTTTCGTCACTCTGATTTGCATACAAGAAATAAGTCTGAAGTAAAACTTGATGTAGTAATACTGATGAAACTATGCATGTCGATAAACCCCTCATGATGATATGATAGAAATCCTGAGGAAGTCTTTTCATACGTTTTTGAAACCCTTCTACAACGACAGAAATAGCATGTAAAGGTTTGATGAACATGAATTATTTTTTGCCTAAAAATTTTAAGATTTCGTTTAATTCCATAGGAGCATTCAGTCCGTAATTACGTGGGTACACATGAAGAGTTTTCTCTACCTTCGGATGCCTTGGGGTCATCCAGAAAGTGCGTACATCCAAAACCATCATCTTTTTTACCAACCGACCGACCCTGTACGCGCGAGTACGCATACCGTAAATCCTCGAATAAGCCCCCACCTCCGAATAATCCCCCCTCGAATAAGCCCCCATTGGGGCTTATTCGAATATCATATTTCAAGAAGTCCTCACAAGACAATAGCTGTACAGTATTACTTCCTTTGAATGGAGGCAAAAAGCAAAGAGAAACGCGACTTTCGTGATAATAGAAACATTATAATGTTTGTTAAATCTTCATACAACACTTTGTAACTCTTTTAACGATATCAGCGTCCGTAATTAGAAGCTCAAAATTTAGTTGATTGAGAAAATCACGTCGTTTTTTATTTCAACCTTTGAGGAAAATGCCAGACTTTGAAATAAGCCGCCGCCCCCCCTCGAATAAGCCCTCCCCTCGAATAAGCCCCCACCCAAAATTCATATTTGCAAATAAGCCCCCGGGGGCTTATTCGAGGATTTACGGTATGACTCAATGTGGACTTTTGACTCCACTGTGGGCCCACTCACTGGAGGTGGTTTCCGCAGAAGCTGGGTCCACAGTAAGCTAAATTTAGACATTTTCTGGCGCTACAATAGAGTTCAATGTAGCTACAAATATCTGTTTGGATCCACTGGCATGCTTGAAGATCGAATGGCGTCTCAAGTAGAAAAGGCTGAACACAGAAATAGTATGACAGACTGTTGAAGGCTGCGAGAAATATGAAGGAGAAAGAAAATGCTGACCTGTCAGATTGAAATCAAGTTGGTAACTTTTAATGTATTAACCACAAGGGTGTAGTCAAAGAGCATTCCCTGAGACAATGTTCTAAGCCAATCTGAAAGGTTGCCTCAACTTCAGATTGGACCCAGTGACAATTTTCTCTGGATCTGCCCCTGCATTTGGTAACTTTGATATTAACAATTATTAGTAACTTGTAATGTGTCAACACTTGATGTCACCCTAGGGGTCTTTTCTATAATAATAGCTTCAGTGTTGTAAGTAGCAGAGTTTTGGATGAGAGCGATATGATGCACAATACATGTTCGTTTATTTATTGAATCTTGTTCTGCCTCCAACATATTACAATTGGTGACAGAGGTAAACTGGCACTTTTCCTTTCATGGCTATCCATCCAGAGAAGTTTGCAACTGGCGATTTTGACTTATGGCTAGCTTCTTTTGAGCGTTGCGCAACGGCCAATGGATGGGGGGAGACGCAGAAGTTGCACAAGTTGCCTGCCTATCTCACCGGTACTGCACAGGACTATTTTGCCTTACTTTCAGCCCCCGACAAAGAGACCTACGAATCCTTACTCTCAAGTCTTCGCCGAGTTCTTATTCCGACGGTGTATCGTGAGTACTACTATAAACAATTTCACGCCCGGTCCTATTCCCCCGATGAAGATCCCCGACTTTATGTATCAGCGTTAAAAAATTTGCTTTATAAAGCGGATTCAGAGCTTGATGCTGCTGCTCGAGATACCCTGGTTCTTAGACAATTTCTTAGCTGCCTGCCGACTGATTTGAAATTTGCTTTATTGGCGACAAATGCAACGCCCACTTTGCCAGATGTCATTGATTTCATTTTACACAGGCGCGCCATACACCAACTCTCTGACCGTGTATCCAAGGCAACGTCCTTGGCCTCCAAGGAGCTATCATTGTCTCGCACAGTTGCTGATCTGCGTATCTCTGTGGCAAATCTTTCTAAGGATCAAGAGGTGCTTCGTGACTCCATCACCGCCATGTCAACCCCATCATCACCTGCTAGTTGCGACAGACGTTGTGGCAATTGCAATGCACGGGCACATACTTGTTTTTCATGCCCTTGGCCAACGATGTGCTCCAACTGTTTGACTTGGGACCATCTCCAGCATGCCTGTCCTCGAACACATTTTCATGGAGGTGACATTTACTCTAATTCTTCTTGTAATTTCCAAGGGGGCCCCGATCCCTTGAGAGCTGCCCCGGTGGATGCTGACAAGGACGAATGTCCACATATATTTGCTTTTAAGAATGTGAATGAATGCGGGGCACCTCTCTCCTCCTCCTCCCAACAGCCTTTAGTTCTTTGTAAAGTAAATGGTGTTTTAGTTAGAGCGTTAATTGACACGGGATCTATGAAGTCGTTTATCAGCTCGCGCGTTTATGCAGGGTTTAGGCCCAGGCCGCATATTGATGTTTTTGCCGGAAACAGTTGTGTATCCATAACGGGACAGCCTTTAAGAGTCGACGGGGTGGTGCAGGCTAGTTTACAGCTATCTTGTGGTGAAGGGGTTAGCTATACAGGCTCCTTTTTAGTTTGCTCCAATTTGCTACCACCCCTTGAGTGTATCCTTGGGTGGGACTTTTTAACAAGCAATGAGCTGAGTATCTTAGGCCATGGGAGTAGTTATTTTCTTCGGGGATCTCACGGTAGCGCACCCCTTACTCCTTGTACGTCACTGTCTGAGGAATGCCCCACCTCCCTTTCTCCTGCGGTGGAAAGGGGGGCATGTCCTATCATGCTGACCCAGTCTCCTTCAAGAGGGCCCGTTCCAGTAACATTGTCTGACAATGTTCTTATCCCCAGTAGGGTGGAACTCATTCTCCCCTGTTCAGTCCCTCAGAGTGTGTTTGGATTGGTAGGCATGATAACTCCTAAGCCCAGTGCCAATTTACCCCCTTCATTACAAGTTGCATATACCATCAGTAATGCAGGACCAGGGGGTAAGGGTATTCCAGTTAGAATAATGAATGCATCCAACACTGATATCGAAATGTTTTCAGGTCAGAAAATAGCTGATTTCTGCCCAATGGTTGAATCCATACAGTGTCCTTTTCCCGAGGTTAATTATGTAGGTAGTACTGCAAGATATCCATCTGTTCAAGGTGAAATAACGGCAGCCTTAAGCGATTCATTATCTATCGGCGATAGGAAAATATTGTTAGAAACTTTAATGCAGTATACTGATGTTTTCCAGCCCGATTTAGGTGAAACAGATGTGATAACGCACAGGATTAATACGGGTACTTCTCCGCCTATTCGTCAACACCCCAGGCGTTTACCTTATGCTTATCGAGAAGAGACAAGAAAACAAATCACGGAAATGCTTGATCAGGGGGTCATTACACCGAGCCATAGCCCATGGGCATCTCCCATCGTACTTGTGCGTAAAAAGGATGGTTCTTTTCGCTTCTGTATCGATTACCGTAGGCTAAACAGTGTTACTATCCGAGACGCCCACCCCTTACCCAGGGTAGACGATTTACTGGAAGCTCTGAATGGCTCTACGATATTCAGTACTCTTGACCTCCGCCAGGGTTATTGGCAGATAAGAATGCACCCTGATGATAGGGAAAAAACGGCTTTTGCTACTCCAGATGGTTTGTATGAATTTGTTAGGCTTCCATTTGGGTTATCTGGAGCCCCTGCTACATTTGATAGAGCCCTTGAAATAATATTGTCGGGCCTACAATATGACATTTGTTTATGCTATTTTGACGATATTATAATACCGTCTAGGACTATTACAGAGCACTGTCAGAAATTGAGTTTAGTCCTAGATCGCTTCCGTACTCACAATCTACGCGTGAAAGCATCTAAATGCTGTTTTGGCGCCAAAACTGTTCGGTATTTAGGGCATGTAGTGTCAGCTGAGGGAGTTCACACCGACCCCGCGAAAATTGAATCTGTGAAAAGAATTGTGACACCTCAGAATGTAGCACAAGTAAGATCTTTTCTTGGTCTTGCTGGATATTATCGTAAGTTTATCCACAACTTTGCTACTCTTACTTACCCCTTAGTAGAACTAACCAAAAAGGGTAGGCCATTTTGTTGGACAGAAGTACATGATATAGCATTTTCCACATTGAAGTCAGGTCTTTGTTCTAGTCCAGTTCTTGCCTTTCCTGTTCTTGATAGGCAGTTTGTTTTACAAACAGATGCATCTGATGTTGGACTAGGTGCTATCCTTACACAGTTTGACAGAAATGGACATGAAAGGGTTGTTTCTTATGCTAGCAGAACTCTTTCGGATAGCGAGAAGAACTATTCTGCCACTGAGAAGGAGTTGCTTGCCGTTGTTTTTGCAGTTGAATATTTTAGAGTGTATCTCTTAGGCCGCAAATTCCTCCTTTTTACAGACCACAATGCACTGCGATGGCTACATTCTGCAGAACCCAAAGGGAGAAGGGCTCGATGGATAATGGATTTACAGGAATATGAATTTGAAGTGCAGCATCGGCCAGGTGCACAAAACTCTAATGCAGATGCCCTCTCCCGTCTACCGCAGGAAAATCCTATAAATACAGTTTTGCCTAGTGAAATAAACCATGGTCCAGTTCTATCGGCAGCTATGGCGTGTTTAACAATGTTAGCACCTGAAAAAGACCTTCAACAGGCCCAGCTGGAAGATCCTAGCATTTCAAAAGTCATTGAACTTAAAAATTTAGGGTTCCCGAAACCTCCCTATTTTGTGTGGGCTAAAAATAAATACCTCTCTGCCTTCTGGAACTGCTGGGACAGCCTATTTCTTGTTGACGGCATTTTAGTTAAATCACCTCCAAATCCTAGGAATCTCCCTGATTATGCAGTAGTGGTACCAGAAAAACTGGTCCACCAGGTTATGTCAGGGCTTCATAATAGCTCGTTTGGTGGGCACCTCGGCATCAGTAAAACTATTTCCAGAGCTAAGGGCAGGTTCTATTGGCCCCAAATGAGACGTCGTATTCGCACGTTTGTTCAATCATGTCGGGTATGTGGTGAAATTAAAATATCCACTAACACCACGAAGGCCCCATTGCGTCCCATTAACGTCAGTGAGCCATTTGTATTTTGGGCGATGGATTATATGGGGCCCTTGCCAGAGACATCCAGAGGAAACAAGCATGTGCTGGTTGTCATGGACCATTTTACAAAATGGTGCGAGGCCTTTCCCACCCAAGATCAGAAAGCGAGAACTGTTGCCAGCATTTTAGTTTCGAAGATCTTCTCAAGGTTTGGGCCTCCAGTTGCCATCCATTCGGACCAGGGCTCTAACTTTGAGAGTAACCTGATTCATGAAGTTTGTGATATTATGGGTATTCACAAATCGCGTACGACAGCATACCATCCACAAGGTGATGGTCTTGTAGAGCGCCAAAATCGCACTCTTCAAGATATTCTCTCTTCCTTTGTTTCTGAGCATAAGGATGACTGGGACTTGTGGATTGATATAGCTGTCTACGCATACAACACTAGCCCACAAGAATCTACAGGATTTTCTCCCTTTGAATTAGTATTTGGGCACCCAGCTCGTCTTCCAATTGAACATACTCTAGGGGTGCCATTAAAGAATCCATCCTTGCAGTCTGAGTATGCTAGAGATCTGAGAAAAGCACTCAGTAGTGTTAAAGGGGCTGCAGAGGAGCACCTCAGTAAGGCGCGACGACTCCAGCAAGCCCAGTATGCTTCCCAAAGCCGCAGGGAATGGGTACCCTTCGTAGCAGGGCAATGGGTGTGGCTACGACGCCCCAAACATTGGAAATTTGGGAAAAGATGGAGGGGTCCATATAAAGTCCTTGTACAGCGTGGAGTGAATTATCAGGTAAAAGATAAAGCTGGGAAGACCCTTAATGTTCACCACAACCAGCTAAAACTCTGCACTGTTCCCCAGGACGGGGCAAGACCTACCTGTCCTGTTCCTGAGACAGGAGAGATAGAGATCGTATATGGGCACCCTGGGGGTGATGGGAATCCTGGTTGCGCAAATCACGAGGTTCACAACCCCTTAAAGATCTGCGCGTCCACCCAACTTACGACAAAACATCAGGCCTCCCATGCGCTATGGCGATTTTGTTAGTCACTGACTAAAACACCATTGCTAAGGAGGGGGATGAAATGTAATGTGTCAACACTTGATGTCACCCTAGGGGTCTTTTCTATAATAATAGCTTCAGTGTTGTAAGTAGCAGAGTTTTGGATGAGAGCGATATGATGCACAATACATGTTCGTTTATTTATTGAATCTTGTTCTGCCTCCAACATATTACAAACTTAATCCGTAAACCACTAGTGAGCATACAGAAAACCATTCCACTCCGATATGCAATTCTATGCTGAGAGAATACATTACAAAAATGAACTAACGTTGCGGACATAATTTCATTAAGATGGCTTATGTTTTGTCTCTCTATTCCTTAACCTCATCCAATCCAAATTACCTTGCATTATGGTATTTCCTTGAATTTAGCCTTTTACTTCAAATAAGCTGTATCAAAAGTTTCCTTGAATGTTAAATGGCGTTACATACTTTCTTCAAATTACCCCATTGGCCATAAACCCATTTGAATTGATAATCTTGTATTTCATATCAACAATAAATATGAAATGCTATACAATACTTGAAATAAAAACCACCATGACATTTATACTAAGATAACTATATTTTATATGGGCAAAAATTCATAAAAATCATGCAAAACCATCTAGCTTACAGGGGGTGTCATAATCAGTGTCTAGAAAAATCAGGTAGTGTTAAAAGTTTGATCTACACTCACATAGCATTTTAGAAATAAATTTTCAGATCCCTTTTGAATACAAACTGTGAGGTAGAGCTCCCAGTCTCTAAAGGTAATTCATTCCAGAGTTTTCTGGGTCCACACCTGGATATATTAAATTCAAATAATCCCTTCTTGCAAATATCGCGAAATTTCGATTATGCACAAATAACTTTCATGATACAACTGATATACTTCCATTTTCACTCAGGGACGGATCCAGGAAAATATTTGGGTGTAATTTCTATCTAAAGAGGGTGTGGTCAGAAGTTGACTGGGCGTGGTAAATAACTTAAAACCTCATATCTATTTGAAGAAAAAATCTTTGTACCCATACACAAAGTTCAGAGTACTCAGTGGCCCCCTTTTCTGCCAAAGTGTATGTTGTGAAATACTGTAGTTTGAAGTGGCACAAAAGACCATTGATATTCCTGATGGAGAAATCTTCCAACAAATTTAATGATGTAAATGTCCTCAAAATCCTGTCATAGAAATAATATTTATTCCCCGTGCTGAATAAACAGCCAGTTTGTCCGCTAGAACACCCATTTAAAAGTATTTGCAGAACGTAAAGAGCCCTTCCTTTAATCGTAGGCCATAACTCATAACTTTGGAAAATCATGTCACCTACAAGTTGGAGTTCCACAGAGAAGGCATGCATGATATATGAAAACTTGTACCTGGCCTATTGTTTATATTGCAGAGTCTTCAAGTTTCGAATACTTGAAATTGATAATTGCTTCATCCAAATTGAAGCATTCCTGCTATTTCCCAAGCTCTGGTTCACTTGATGCCCTTTACAGCTTTGTTACTAAAGTGTTTCGTCTTTCTGCAAACACGCCATTAAGCAATTTTGTCACAGTATTTTGCTCAAGATAAGAGTACAGCGTTTACACCGATATCACAGAATACTACATGTGCCAACAAGGAGATGAACGGAAGTGGCCAAACCGGAACTACTGTCGCATTCCTCTTGTTCGAGTTTGCAGGAATCCCATCAGGATTCGAGAGCACTAGTGGAACTTCAATGTCATTTGGTGATGCCAGTGCCAACTGTTCAAAACTCCACTAGTGCTCCAGTGGCGGATTCAGACTAAAATCTGACAGGGGCTCAATATCACGAGTGTGGGCGTGGTGGGCGTGGTGGGCGTGGTGGGCGTGATGAGTTTGGAAGTAGGCTTTATGCAATGAAATTATAGAGCGAAATATTTGATGATCAATCACATTTATGTGCTACGAAGTTTATCAGCCCTGTCCTAACAATTCACCATAAGATCTGGACGATGTTCAGTACCTGAAGTGATGGTTCTACTTATCTGTTCTATTCAGAATAGCAAATCATTTTTACACCATTCTGTATCTAAATAGGCTTGAAATGTACATTGCCAATTCAATCAACCGAACGCACAGAACAACTAGATCTAAAAGCTCCAATTTATTTGCTACAGTAACGATACATATGTGACAGTGACGCAAAACACATTATTGCATCATTATCCTTAGAAGAATGGTCTATTTTGCTCGTATTTATCGCGCCTACACAGTAAACAGTGTTTAATGCTATCGACTTCCTGAGACACATGGTGATTCTGTTAACACACTACGCATGGGTCACTGAAGTGAAAAGGAAGCAGAGAACAACAAAGTGGCAGTCCTTATCCAAGACGGAGGTTTACTTTATGTACCGTGCAGTTATGTCGAACCAAATCAAGTCGCAGACTCTAGGCTTTTCAGATAAAGTACAAGTATCTGATTCGACTCCAGTAATGACGTCTAAACTAGTCTTGAGAGTCCCTCATTGCCAACAACAGAATGCAAACAGGGTCCTACAGATGCAAGCGGCTATCAAGTCATTCTGAAAATTAACAGTTTAACAAAGTGCAATAGTTATATACGTATTCCACCTCATACATTCGTTTAAAGCTGGGTACGGCGCTACGGCGCTACTGCGCTACAAATGGCTCACTACTGTTGTAGTCTAAGCACGTAATTCCTGTTACCTATATTTGCTTACCTTTTAAGCTTTCTTCACCAATAATGCGTTCGGCTACCTTCACATGTTACTCCAAAAGTATCTAACGATCATTTCGAAATAGGAACATGGCACTGATTTCAGTAAACAACACGTATATGATGAACTCGCATGAAATCTCCTGTATGTGGTTCTGGTTCTAGATGCCTGTTAGCACTTTTCTATCTTCGAGTGCATTTTACTGGCCAGAATGCACCCAAAGACGCATCGGACATCCAATAAAACCATGATTTAAAGACAAAAGATATTCCAAGCCCCCTTGGTCTATAGAATACTCAATTTGAACGGGGCTCAAAGCGTCCATGAGAAATTTACTGGCTGCACGTGACTACAGAAATCACTTAGTATCCAATCGTCTGTTAGTATCTTGATCACACAACAATCAATATTCCGAGCCCCCCTCGCCCGTAGAATACACTGTTAAAACACATTGCATTTTACCGACTAGGGGGGCTCGGAATATTTATTGTCTTGTGATCAAGATGCTTGCAAACGATTGGACATTGGATGGCTTGCTGCTTCACGTGCAGTCAGTAAGTTTTTCGACGACGCTTTGAGCCCCCGTGAAATCGAGTATTCCATAGACCAAGGGGGCTCGGAATATCCATTGTCTCTTGATGGAGATCCTGACAAAAGATTGGACACCTAATACATATTTCGGTCAATGGTAGTCAGCAAAATACATACAGACGCTCTGTTGACATTTATTTTTCTACATGTTGCCACTTCTGCCGACCCGAAAGAGCTGCAATACTTGCAAAGTGTCCTCTATATATAGGAAGATTTGTTAAAGTGAAAGAATATTATATTCTTAAACCTGAAAATCTGACTGGGGCTCAAGCCCCCCTAGCCCCCCTCTGGATCCGCCACTGTACTCCAGCTAAAAGTAAGCACTAGTGTCAATCACGTTTTCAAAGCGCACCAGTGTTGCTGGCCGACTTCAGCACTAGTGTCAATCAAGCTTTCAAAATCCACTAGTGCTCCCGCCAGACTTGAGCGCAAGTGTCAATCATGCCTTAAAACAAGCTGATGGGTTGGATGGTAAAGATCAAGGTATTTTACGGACCCAGTAGTGCTCACTAGTGCTCGTAATGTTGAAACTATCATGAATATAATTGGGCAGCTTACACAAAAGGCTGGGAAGTATGAGGAACGATTGGGCAGAGCTTCATGCGGAATGTGAAGCCAATTCCGCTGAGTAGACAAAAGGTACTACATCATCTTGTAGCACGAAAAGAAAGGCTCACACTAAAAGAAAATCAACAAGAACAGCTTGGTAGCAATATTGCTTCCAATTTGAAAAGTATTTAGCTCCTCAATAAGTAGGGAAGATGCTTAGTATGCCTTCGAAAATTTTAAACCATAAATTTGCAATGTCATCGGGTGGTAGGACTGGCTTCACTCATCAATGTCTTGGGTTTAAAAAGGGCATGGCAATAGCTTCACTTAATGTCAACAGTATAAGAGGCCATTTTGAGTAAATTAAGGTTTTTCTTTTTCAGCTTGGAGCTCACATCTGTATCCAAGAAGAACTTATCTGTATACCTGGCTACGGGGTGCAGACTAGTGTGAGCCTTTCTTGTCGTGCTACAAGATTATGCAATACATTCTGTCTATCAAATATAGTATAAGGTTTAAGTATAGAATGGATATTCCAACTAATGGGCATATTGAAGTAGAGCCACCTAAAGCAAAATCCTTCCTAGTTCTAGCTTGGTACAGGCCTCCAAGTGATACGGTTGAAACTTTTAACAAAACGGACAAAATTCTCTGCTACCTAGATAAATAAGATAGATAGTTAATCCTTCTTGGAGACACCAACTGTGATTTTGGTGATAAGGAAAATGAGCACTTAACCGGCAGCAATGCTAAACACCCAGTGACGGGCGCAGATATGATCCAACAATGCACCGGATCAATTAAAAAACTCAAAAATATATATTCTAATACTGTTATTTGATGGTCTAAAATAGGACAGAACAGATTTATGCAAAGAAGAAATGTAGTTTATCATACACCATCACCATGTTTCTGCCTGAAGCGTACTTTGCGGAAGTGCAGATGCGTATTGTATACAATATAATCCGGATGATCAGAGCTTTCCGCCCGATATCGTATGGAAATGTCTGGATTCACCCTTGCATATTACTACATGCATTGTTTCCATATCTCTTTGATTGTTTCCATATCTCTATGATTGTTTCAAGCAGGTCACGTAATATGTTTACTAAAATTAGACCTTATGCGACTTATCTGGCATTAGTATGGAGTGTGTCTGGCGTTAGTTTGGAGTGTGTCTGGCATTAGTTTGGAGTGTGTCTGGCATCAGTCATGAAGGGAGTGAATTCGAATTAAATAATTGCTTATGGCGCAATGCATTGTGTTAGTTATAATTTGCATAAGTCTGGCGTTACTCGTTGAAATTAGTGGATTCACAAGGGTGATATCTTAGCCCTCAGGCTGTGATCGGAAAGGGGGAGAGCCGTAGTGATCTGAGGAAAGTTTGCGCGATTTTTGCAGGGACTTCGAGTTATTTAAGCAATATGTGATGTTCACTATTTTCTTCATAACTCAATACTTGTCAAATACTGTATCTCAAATACACTGCCAAATTTTCATCACCAACTGGTGCCAAAGAGTAAGGGTTATATAGGCAAGTCTCATCATCAGAAGTTATAAATTTAGGAAATTAAAATAAACTGATTTTATCTTCAGATTGATATGCTGTGAATTACAACATTCTGAGCCATTCAAGCAAATTGGATAGCCCAAAAGATTTGTTTCTCGATATTCATAATCAACACGTTCCAATTGAACCTGATGCTACAAATTAAACTTAGTATTGGTGTTTTCATGTGCAGAGTTAGTTTTCTGGTAAAAATAGCAAAACATTAAGTATTATAGCAGACGCAGCGTATAGCTTACAGAATGATTATTAAAAACATACTGAAAAGTATTTTCGTGAGCATATATGATGCCAGCACAACTTTGTGAATATGACTATTGGTGTTGAATATAGTCAATCCTGCATGGAATTAAAGAGTTCCCAATATTATCCATATGCAACCATAATGCTTGGAAGACTCAATTTTCATATTTGTATCCAACATTAGTCTTCTACAGTATCATTTTCTAAATCACTATCCAATGAGGGAGCTTCCTCGTATTTGTAGTGGCAGAGGCAGAACAAGGGATTTTCCGTATGGTATACCTGCTATTCAAACATACTAAAGACTACAACGGACGGCGATGGGGGCCTAAAACCCCATGCAACCTGACTACATTATAGTTCAGGCGTTCATTCACCTATACTGAATCAATATTCGCTCCTCATGAAAGTTTGGATTTTGGCAACTGCAGACTCTGCACTTTCAACCTGTATGTTAAGTTGACGTCTTCCTCAGGAAATTGTCCGTTTTTATAAAAGACTGTCTGTCTCTTTCTGCACCTGATATTATCTCGTCTTTTATGAGACTTCACCTTTTCCAAGATAATTTGAGGAGTATTTACTATTATCACAAACACAAACATCACGCCATTCCTCTCCGGGCTGACAGTTAGAATCGAGTTTCGTCGGTAATCAGTATTTTACATATGTCAACGTTAGTTTATTTTTAGATTTTTGAGCAACAGTCAACTATGCTTGTGATTGGATTGCAACAGTTGAGCATCAGTCAACTCAGATTCTTATTGGCAAGGGTGAACTGACTGTTGCTCGCGCCAAAGCTTGTGTTGCGCTGCAGAGGAAATTTACGGACTAGTGCATTTGAGGCGATTCCTCATGATGACAGAAAACAGTTGTTAGCGAAAGATCATTCCTGGGCATTCCCTTCGAATTTACGTCAGAGTAGCGGGAGGCATACATTATGGATACTGTTGTCCTTTCCTATTCAATGAAATCATAGCAGATTCCGTCTATATTTATTGAAGGAATAATCTGTCTTGTATCGCTTCAATGTAGCAGTTGGATGAAGGATTACTTTTCGAAACTTTTGTGTACACTTCCCCTTAAAATCTGACTGATGCTAGAGCTACGTTTGCTGTTCCATTGAAATTACATTGCATTTAAGAAATGAAATTTTAGAGACTTTTTGAATGTAAATTTTGACTGAGAGGTCCTTATTGCAATAGGTAATTCATTCCATGCTCCCGATAGCAATATATACAATATTTAAAATGCATCCCTCAAACGACGTAAAACATTAGCGTCCAATGCCGCAATTCGTTTAGTTCGGGATTATTGCTTATCGTTAACAATCTCATTTCCTTATTCTACAGAGGTGTCTGGTAGAGTTGGTATGTGTCTACCTTTTGCCTCCAATAGGAATAATTTGGATAAAGAGCGATTAATCAATGTCCTCCTTCCCGTCGGTGAACTGACCTTAACAGCAGCTCCTCTTACTCTTTTATCTTTACTGATGATCAGTTCCTCTATTTTCCCAAATGCCAAAATCCTCGTGGTGTCTTGTCCTCGTGTACTGTTATAACATCCCCGACAGCAACATTTGACTTTCCGACTCTTTTCGTAGCTAACTTACGTGATTCACGCACATCGACTAGGTATTCATGATTCCACCTATTCCACCAGTGGCTCAGCAACTTTGCAATTAACTCTTGTCTCTTTACTAACAATTTGGATTCAGATTCTCTTCAGTAACATCATTTATTTCTCTATCAGGCAATGACTCTAATCGCCTCCCACATATGAGGTGTGAAGGAGTCGATGCTTTATCAAACTTTCCGCACTGAGAGAAGTAAGTGGATGATTGATAAGCTTTCCTTCGAATTCGAAAATTAAAGTATAAAGCTCATTTTATGTTACTGATGCATTTCTGAAGATCTGCTTCAAACTTCTCTTAACTGATTTGATTAACCTTTCATATATCGATCCATTCCACGGTGCCTTTGAAAAGATGTTGGTCCTCTTAATTCTGGATGCCGTAAGGTACTTCCTAACTCCCCTGTTTTCAAAGTAGAGATAGATCTTCAAGTTTTTCAAGAAGGAAAGCAGATCAGGCTTCTCAAACGAACAATGTTGAACCAGCAACATCATTTTGTGGCATGAATGTGAAAGGAAATTCTGAAGGGAAAGGCTATTTGCTCCAAACGGCCTTTGTAATTGCTGCAAACCCAGAAGACACTTCAAAGGAAATGAAGTTACGGTTAGTAAAGATGTTATGTAACCCAAAGACCAAGATCATTATTAGAACTTCCCACTGTAAATCAAGAAGAAATTATGATAAAAGCCCTTGGACCAGATGAAGCAGTCATTCAGCATTGTGATGTTGTGCCAATTTGCTAGAAAAGCAGGCTCTCAAACTTCGAAACTGGTATTAAAACCTTAGAAGTGCCATCAATATGTTCACCCATACAAGTACAAGCTATTCGGCAAGCAAAGAGTAAGTAAGTTCATTTGAATGGATTAAAATTAGCAGATTATCCACCAGAAAATAATGCAAGATTTATTTGATGACATCCTATTGGGTTATGGTTTTATATGGAAAATTGTGACAGGCTTTATATGAAAAATCATTAAAGGCAGTTGCAAAGAAAGCCCTGTTGCTATAGGAACCTATTTTGGTTGGGTTTTATCTAGACCGGTTGAAAATATTCAAGACAGTTAGCAGACAAGTGTGAATTTGGTACTTGCAAGTGCACTAAGAACAGACACAAAGCCAGTTGTCGTTGATTATTATGATTCAGTATCACAATTAGATAGCACTATGGAAAAGAAAGTTGACGATTTGTTCAATCTGAAATCTATAGGAATTTCAGAAATAGATTCCGTACACGGAGCATTTACAAAGGACATCAAGTTTGTGGATGGCCATGATGTTGTTAGGTTGCCATGAAGACAGCACCATGATATTCTTCCAGATAATTATGAACTCAGTGGCAATAGATTAAGTTCTACTTTGAAACGCCTACGAAAGGACCCATCACTTTTATGGCAATAGGACAGAGTGATACAAGAACAATCTCAGATGGGTATTATTGAAGAAGTAAAACCAGCGTTGATAAATCATATGAAAGATAGAGTACATTATCTCAGTCACCTTGCTGTTGTTCAAAAGGAAGCCTTCACAACGAAAGTTAGAGTTGTAAAGTGTGATTTAGCTAAAGTAAAGGCACATACTCCCAGTTTGAATGAATGCTTACATACCGGACCAAACCTAACACCAAACATTTTGGACATTTTGATACGATTTAGATGGTTTAAAGTAGCCTTGGTATCGGATATCGAGAAAGCCTTTCACATGATTACAGTTGATGAACAAGGCAGGGATGCTCTCCGATTCTTATGGATAGATGACATATGTGCCACTGACCCCAAACGTATTTGCTATTGCTTTTCAAAGGTGGCTTTTGGCCTAAATTGTTCTCCATTCTTGTTAGGAGCAAAATTGAACTATCATATTCAGAACTGCAAGCTAGATGATGCTAAATTGAAAGAAACTTTGACACAGTCAACATATGTGGATGATGTGGTGATGGGTGCAGATACTGTTGAAAGGTGATGGGATTTATGAGAAAGCCAAATAATTTCTATTGATGGGAGAATTTAACTTACACACTTGGAGAACCTCTGATAAGACACTGCAAAACATCATTAATAGTAAGGAAACTTCCCAGCCAGAACATTTAAAGAAGGTTGAGAGTGATGAATCGTGATATGTGCAGGCCACAGTTTTTAGATGCAAGCCAAGTAAAGCCAAATGAATGCAAGGTGTTAGGAATAAAATGGAACAGTTCTGCTGATAATCTAATTAATAATAATAATAATAATAATAGTAATAATAATAATAATAATAATAATAGTAATAATAATAATAATAATAATAATAATTGATAGCATTTGTCCTGGGTATGACAAAAAACTGCATCCGGTTGTGGAGTTTCGACGTGGGATAATGAGGTTACCCTTAGCCACAACTACCTCCAGGTCACCCTTGAGCAAGGTGTAGTACCTGTTAGCTCTCCCCGAGGCTATGAAGTACCGGGTTGGCGTCCGGCGGGGGCTAGTCTGTTTCATGGGTGGGAGGGACTCTTCAGCCTTGGTTGGCAACCTTCCTAGTGATGGTGTCACAATAAAAACACTGGTGGTGGTGCAACCTAAACTTCACTACTTTATGGGCAGATGAAGCGCTCTTTAGCCTTGGTTGGCAATCATCTAGAGATGGTGTCTCGATAAAAATACCGGTGGTAGTGTAACCTAAAATCCACTAGACCTTTTATAAGTGAAATGTCAAATCAAACTTTTAGAGATAACGGCGTAAATAGAACTGGACCTTTAGGAGAAGGTTCTTCGCCCGGCAGGTGTTCCCCGGTTCGACAGCGGGGACCCGGTCGTCATCCTGCTACTGTCAGAACGAAATGGTCTAAGAACGTGAACAAGGTTGTTATGGAATGTTATTTTAGAAGTAAGCCTTTTGATGATGAAGGTAAACCGATTAGAGGATACAGACAACGGATGATGAAAGAATGGGAAGAACATGGGGTCTTTGAAATCACTGAGCAAAGATTATGCGATCAGGCAAGGGCAATTAGGAAAAACGGTTGGCTCTCTAATTTGGAGCTTGAAAATATCCGAAGGATGATAGATGCAGAGAATGTGATGGTGAATGAAAGTATTGAGAATGTGGAAGAGAACCAAACAGAGGGAGACATGGTAAGAACAAATGAGGGAAATGAGCAGATTGCTGATGATTCGGATGATTTACTAAACAGTATGAATGCTAATGTTGAGACATTAGATGAGGAAGCACAGCATGTTGTTGCTCAATTGAATGAAATTCTGGTTAGTGGTAGAAAGGCTGATGGCATTTCTTTTAAAAAAGTTGATATGAGCATTCTGAGTAGAACAACGGCCAAGGTGAACAGGGTGATTGAATTGATTGAAACAAAAGATATTACCCAGACAAATAATCTTATTAAAGCTGCAGGTGTTTGGGTTGCAGATCAATTAGGTCTCAAAAGGTATGAAGGCGGGAACAAGAAGGATCCATGGTGGAAGAGACGTATTGGGGAAGACATAAAGCAGTTGAGAAAGGATATCAACATTCTCGAAAGGATAAGAAAAGGGCAAATTGGTGCAGGCAAAGAGGGTAAGGCTAAGCTGGTCGAGGAAAAGCATAGGGTAAGGCGAAAGGGTTTAATAGTAGTGATTGAAGAATTAAAGCAAAGGGTCATTGCAAAAGCTGCTAAACTAGCACGGTACGAACAAAGGATTCATCAGTATAAAATTAATAGATTGTTCAAAGTGGATCAAAAGAAAGTTTATAACGAGTTCAATGGACAAACAGTGAGTAGTAATAGAGACATACCAGATGCCGAGGACTGTAGGACATTCTGGAATCGAATATGGAGTGTTGAGAAAGAGCACAATAAAGAAGCTGATTGGTTGAGTGATCTGAAAGAGGAGATTGTGAGAGTAGACCAGCAGAATGTGGCGATAACTGAAGATAAAGTAAAGAAACAATGTAGGAAGATGCCAAACTGGAAGGCACCTGGACATGATGGGGTTCAAGGGTTTTGGATAAAAAGGCTTGATAGTATGCATAAAAGGATAGCTACCCAGTTAAATTTGATACTAGAAGGGACAAAAGAAATACCATCTTGGATGACATACGGAAGAACAGTGCTATGTCAAAAGGATGCATCAAAGGGAAACTCTGTTGAAAACTTTAGACCAATAACCTGTCTTCCACTTATGTGGAAATTATTTACTGGTATGGTTGCCGAGGATATGTACCTTTTCATGGAAAACAATCACTTACTTCCAGAGGAGCAAAAGGGCTGCAGGAGGAAAAGCAAGGGAACGAAGGATCAGTTACTGATAGATAAGACAATACTTAAAGATTGTAGGAAACGAAAAACAAATCTTGCTATGGCGTGGATAGACTATAGAAAGGCCTATGATCTTATCCCACATAGTTGGATTCTAGAGTGTCTTGATATGATTGGCATTGCTGACAATGTGAGAAGTTTTATTGGGAAAAGCATGAAGAAATGGAAACTTCGTTTAACTTCAAATGGGTCTGATTTATGCGAGATTGATGTCAAAAGAGGCATTTTCCAAGGAGATAGCTTGTTGCCATTGATTTTTGTTGTTTGTATGATTCCTTTGTCTCTTCTGTTAAGAAAAGTAAAAGCTTCTTATGAATGGGGTGGGAAAGAATTTAGACTTAATCATCTTCTCTTCATGGATGACCTCAAACTCTTTGGAAAAAGCAACGACCAGATAGATAGTTTAGTACAAACAGTGTTCACATTTAGTGAAGATATCGGTATGGAATTTGGTTTAAGGAAATGTGGAGTGATTATAATGAAGAGAGGGAAACTTGTTAAGTTTGATGGAATTCATTTACCTAACCAGGAAATAATGAAAGTAGTAGATGAGAATGGGTATACTTATTTGGGTATTTTAGAGTTGGATGAGATAAAAGAACACGAAATGAAACATAAAGTCACAGCAGAGTATAAAAGAAGGTTGAGGTTAATATTAAAATCCAAATTGAATGGTAAGAATAAGATTCAAGCAATTAATACTTGGGCGGTTGCACTGTTAAGATATGGAGCTGGAATTATTAACTGGAAGGTAGATGAGTTGAAGCAAATGGACAGGACAACGAGAAAGACTTTGACGATGTATGGGGCCCTTCATCCGAAGAGTGACATTGATCGACTGTATTTGAAACGAAATCAAGGAGGAAGAGGCTTGATAAGCATTGAAACATGTGTAAGATCGGAAGAGAATAATTTGGGATTGTATGTGAGTGAATCGAATGAACTATTACTCAAAGGCGTAATGAGAGTTGGTACCATCAAGACTGAAAATCTCATGAGGAAGGAAGACTTCAAAAGAAATAGCCAAAATGAGTTTAAAAATAGATGGCATGAAAAGAGAATGCATGGACAATTTGCTCGTGAGATGGCTGAAGAGATAGATAAAGAGTTATCTTGGAAATGGTTGGTGCAAAGTGATCTCAAAGTGCAAACAGAAGCAACAATATGTGCTGCACAAGAACAAGCCTTAAGGACAAACTACACAAAGAATAAAATTGACAAAACATCGGACAATCCATTATGTAGAATGTGTGGTGAAAAGATGGAAACTGTACAGCATATAATATGTGAATGCAAAAAGCTAGCGCAACGTGAGTATAAGAGAAGACATGGCACAGTTGCAAAATTGGTCCATTGGAAGTTGTGTGAGAAGCATAACCTTGTGAGAACAGAGAAGTGGTATGAGCATTGCCCTGAGGGAATTGTGGAAGATGATGATGTTAAATTACTCTGGGATATGAATATCCAGTGTGATAATGTTATTGAGGCAAGGAGACCCGACTTAGTCTTGGTGGATAAAAAGAAGAAATCATGTGTCATAATTGATATTGCTGTACCAGGTGACTGTAGGATACGTGAGAAAGAAATGGAGAAAATTGAAAAATATCAAAACCTAAAGATAGAGCTGAAAAGACTTTGGTCGCTGAAAACGGTTGCTGTTCTACCAGTTGTTGTAGGAGCTCTAGGGTGTATTAGCAAGGGCTTCAGTGGATGGTTGGACACACTTGGTATTAAATTGAACGTTGGAATGGTACAAAAATCAGTCTTGTTGGGAACAGCTAGGATACTCAGGAAAACCTTAGACATGTGAAGTGAAAGCAGCCACTTGGCTCTTGGCTATTAGTTGTAGCCCACCCAAGAGGAAAATTTCGGCATTAAGAACTGCCTGTGCGAAAGCTATAAAATAATAATTGATAGCATAATAATAATAATTTACGAATATTTCAACAGAATAACCTATCAATACTTATAGATATTGTTATCATTAGGGTCCTGCTTGCCTAAATTTACAATGGCAAAAGAAAAATGTCCATTTTAAAACTTAAAAAATTACATCAAGAAAGTGTCATTAAAACTTAGATCATCACACAATTAAATGTCATTAAGATGGCTATCTAAAAAATTTCTAAAAACAAGTCGTGATTCGATTTTCCTTGCCTGTAAAGGCAAGTTGTTGTATTCTTTGGCAGCCATGAAATAAAGTCCCTTTCGTCCAAATTCAGTTTTCATTAGTGGTAATTTTACCGATTGTTCTTCGTTTCTTGTGTTCTTTCCGTGTGCATTCTTAGTGAAGTATTCTTTCATTACATCACATACATTATGTTGTAAATTATCAAATACCATAGTACAAGCTCTTTTTCTAACTACTGCATCAATTTTAGGTATCCGTAGGTCAACCGTGAGGTTATTTGACTTTATAACAACTCTGGCTCTGCGTTCTATGCTTTCAATTCTGTTCTTGTGCGACTGAGACCGAGCTAGGAAGGTAATCCACAGTACCCAAAAACAGGCATTATCATTGTTTTGTAAATCAATTCCGCAGTTGATGAGTTAATGAGACCTCGGATTCTTCTTAGTAGGTTTAATCTACCAGTAGCTTTTTTGTAGATTTTATTGAAATGATCTTCAAAGTTCAAAATAGGACCCAGATGAACCCCGAGGTACTTATAGCTGGAGGTTGCACTGACTTTCACCCCATTCAAGTTGATTTCCATTTCTCTTGATTCAAGTTTATTTAGCCTTTTTGATGTTCCAAAAATCATGGTTTCTGTCTTTCCTTTATTCAGGTTAATAACTAATTCATTGCTATCAAACCAGGATTTGAGGCTATTTAAGGTCTTCGCTCAATTTTTTTTCAATTTTGTTCAGAGAGCTAGAAGACATGTACATAACTGTGTCATCGGCATAAGTTATGATTTGAGAATGCTTTAGGACTTTATGAACATTATTGAACTGGAGTAGGAATAGCAACGGCCCTATAATCGATCCTTGAGGGACCCCACAGCTTATTGGTACAACTTCTGAAGAGAATCCATTACAGTGAACTACCTGAGTCCTATTAAAGAGATAGTCAGTGAACCACATTAATTCATTTCTACAAATTCCAAACGATGGCAGCTTGTTGAGAACACTTGAATGGCTAACAGTGTCGAAAGCTTTTGATAAATCCATGAAAATTGCTCCTGTAAGAGAACCTTTGTCAGATTAGTTTTGAATCTTAAATTCTCACCTTTGAAAGATTAGTGCTAATGGACAAAAAACTGCTACCTACAAAACGAAGTTGAAAGTTGTTTGATCATCTGTTGAAAGTTGCTGCATCATTGTTTGACCCAATTGGATTTATATTGCCTGCAGCAGTACAAGATTCTGTTACAAGAAGCTTGTTTACTGAATTTAAGATAGGATATATCTCTTCCAGAATCGTTGATAAATTTGCATCTAACTTTGCTGAAGGATTTGGAGAATGCTCTTAGTATATCCTTTGCAAAGATGCTATTTTGATGGAGCTCAAGGAGAAATGGGACAGTACAACTTACATGGATTTTGTGATGCCTCAAATA
The DNA here is from genome assembly GCA_964019165.1 of Mastigias papua. NCBI lineage: Eukaryota > Metazoa > Cnidaria > Scyphozoa > Rhizostomeae > Mastigiidae > Mastigias > Mastigias papua. The sequence continues at coordinate 84,128 of OZ025275.1, forward strand.
AGGCTTATTGTGCTGTTATTTTATCTTGTACAGAAAAGAGAAGTTGGCTATAAAACCAACTTTGTTGCAAGCAAATCTAGAGTTGTACGTTGGAAGAAGCTAACTATTCCATGGTTGGAATTGATTGCTGTCTTGATACTAGCAAGATTGCTGACTGCAGTAAAAAATGCATTAGAGAATCAAATGGCATTTGAATTAGTGAATTACTGGAGTGACAGTACCATCGTTTTATCTGGGTTAAAGAATGATAGGAGTTACAAGCAGTTTGTCAGTCATCGCACAAAGGCAATATTAAGACTGACAAGCCCTGATATATAGAATCATTACCCAACTGAGTATAATCCGGCAGATGTTGGATCTAGGGGACATTCTGTGAGAGACCTGAAGGTAAACCAGTTGTGATGGCATGGACCGGAATGGCTTGAGAGGTCGAAGGAAAATTACCCAGTGTAACCTTCAAAGAGCCATTTAGAAACAAGAGAGTGTTATCATGAGATACGACAAGAGCTAACAACACTGCTCGCAAAAAATTAATTGAAAGGAAAAGTAAATTTACATAAAATATTGGACATTAATAAATTCAGTTGTTACAATCGCCTATTGAAATGTACAGCTTTAGTATTGAGGTTTATATCCAATATGAAATCACGAGTACAGAAAATACATGATGAAATCAAGTTTGAAGAGTTAGAGCAAAGTGAGTTAGAGCAAGTAGAAGGGCTGTGGATTAAAGCATTACAGATTCACGTGCAGGAAGATCCCAACTTTAAGCAGTTAGAGCATCGACCTGGATTATTTAGCGATTCAGAGGAAATATTGAGATGTCAAGGACATACTGAGAATTCATCATTGAAGTATGAAACTATGTTTCCAGCTTTGTTGCCAGGTAACCATCAGTTGACAAACTTGACAATAAAGGAAGCACATGAAAGAGTTTTACACAATGTATTAAAGTCTACGCTAAATGAAGTGGGTTCGAGATTTTGGGAAACAACAGGTAGACAGAAGGTAAAAAAAGTAATCAAGGAATGTAACACCTGTATGAGTTACGAATCAAAACACTACCAGTACCCAGCACCTTCTCAGCTGCAGATTTTAGAGTCGAAGGATCAGAAGCATTTGAAAGTGTAGAGACAGATTTAGCCTGTCCATTGTTTACAAAGTACACTCCAGGAGAGAAGAAATCTCATAAGGCTTGGATAATTATTTTTACATGTTTATTGAGTACAGCAGTTTACCCCGAAATCATGCAGAACATGAGTGCTGAACAATTCATAATGGTATAAAGGACCATTAACATTCGTGACGGATAAATTATCTTTTAAAGCATTTTATATTATAAATGAGCCCAAAATCCTGCCATATATATGCATATTTATCCCTGGTAATGAATATACAACTAGTTTGCCCCCTAGATTACCCATTGAATAGTATTGCAGAACATAAACCGTCCTTCGTTTAATGTTAGGCAATAACTCATCATTTTAGAAAATCATGTCGTTAGCAGATTAGAGTTCCTCAGGAAATTCATGCATGATACATGAAGGCTTGTACCTGGCCTGTTGTTTATGCTGCAGAGTCTTCAAGTTTGGAATACGTGAAGTTTATATTTGCTTTATCCAAACTGAAACTTTCCTGCTACTTTCCATGCTCTCTTTCAATAGGTGCTCAACACGCTGTTAAGCAATTATGTCACAGTATTTCGTTGAAGTTAAGAGCACGACGCTTACACCGATTGCACAGAATATTATGTGCTGACTTGGAGATGAACGGAAGTGGTCAGAACAGAATTGCTGTCGCATTCCTCTTGCTCGAGTTTGAAGGCAATCCCGTCAGATTCGAGCACTAGTGGAACTTCATTATCATTGGGTGATGCCAACTATTCAAAAATCCACTAGTGCTCCCGCCAAAAGTGAGCACTAGTGTCAATCACGTTTTCAAAGCCCACCAGTGTTGCTGGGAGACTTCAGTATTAGTGTCAATCATGTTTTCAAAATCCACTAGTGCTCCCGCCAGACTTGAGTACAAGTGTCAATCATGTTGTCGACCAAGTTGATTGATTTTGATGTTTAAAATCAAGGTAGTTTAAGGACCCAGTAGTCCTCGCTAGTGCTCAGAATATTACAAAAGGCTAGGAAAGTATTAGGAAACGATTGGGCATAGCTTCATGCGGAATGTGACGTGCATTCCGACGAACAGACAAAACGTATTGCATCACCTTGCAACAAGATCAGAAAAGATCACTCTAATCTAATAGACTAGGAAGCTGCCTGGATGAAAATCAAGAAATCTGAATAGTACCCAAACTACAATAGCACTAGTCTGCGCCCGCCCCCGCTAAACAAGGTAATGCTGCATGATTTCGGATACACTCCGATTTCTTGTAACCCTCTACAATGAGCTTCCACTGTAGCATAAAATTTCCGATTATCCGCAATATCTGCATGTTTTCCAAGGGTATTTATTGTCAATAAGGCATCAATATGAGAGTCTAAAGTAGTCTGCCTCTATCCAAATCTCAATTTCAAGATATCCACTACAGTTTTTTAATTAGCATCTGAAAGTTCAAATCATCGCTTAGATTTGGGTTGGAATCCACTGAAGCTTGAAATGAATCACAAAATTCATGAAATTTTATGAAGCTTCCAATTAAATTTCTTTAATTGCAATTTTGGACGTTTTGTACACCTTGTCCCTTCCCCCCTGAACTACTGGGGTTTGATTCTGTGCTCCACTTCCGCCTGGAGTAACTTCGATCTAACGCAACTTGTCATCAATTTTGAACAAGATTTCATAAACAGTTTCCTTAAATTCTCCCGATTCATTTATCTCAGCCGCGATATCATCTTCATTATCCAATAATCCCAATATCTGGTCATCCACACCGCTAATTTATTCCAGTTTTTCGTCAAGAGTTTTCTTGTTTTGCCTCAATTTCAATGAATCACTCAATTGAGGACCACCCAAAAGTATCTTCGTCTGTTCTAGCGCATTCATCGAGTACGCCTTATGACCACCCCGAACTTTATGCAGGTTTGGCAACTTTACAGATAAATCTGCCTTGCTAGCAGCATCATTTGATGTAGCTGGTGCAGTATTCTTCGGCATTTTCCCAACAAATTCACATTAAATCCAGCTCGGTGGACCATAGAAAGATATTTTTAACCATGGGTAAATACCCTTATACACCCACTGGTAGGCTCTAATTCACAGCTCATCTACTGTTACCTATCATATTGCCACACGGTGCGTCCGAAATGTTATTGAATCAGGAGAATATGATTTCGGTATGACCGACCACTACATGGTAAATTACCTTGGCAAATTTAATGGTGCTATTGAATGGGATCATAAGGAAATAAAAACTTGTAAAATGAAAAATTTCAGCCAAGATGCTTTCTTATCTGATATATCTAATATCTGATGTGTTGGGAAAATGCTTCCCCTGGAGTAATGAGGAACTTAAAAACTTAATGCGTACCAGGGACAGACTAAACAAAAGGTAGCCGTTAAATCCAATTCGTCAACATTGATAAGATCACATATTTGAATGTCTACTGAAATTCGAAAACGTTTCTATTTTGAGTTTTGGAATTGTATGCAAAGTAAGGGCTGATTTATACGTCGCACTCAACTCAAATCAATTACCTGATTGATTCCAGTCAAGTGCAAGTTAAATCTATCAATGACTTTAAACGTGGCATTTCACTCCACTCGGATCTATTGTAATGCTAAAGCCTGGTTTCCATATAACCGTAACCGCCGTTAGACTGCCGCCGGCACCTAGCTTCCATCCATTCAGCTGCCACGCCGCAGCGCGCCGGCGGTACCATAAGGGCTAGTTTCCACCATTGCACCATTGTAGGTTTAATATGATAAGATGGCTGCTGTCAATAGAAGATTTCTTTTTGCACTGCCAGCTGTTTTTACTTATGTGCTACATGAGACTAAGGCGAAAAAGATTAAATGCTAAACGTAAGCACAAGTTTTGAGTGCGACCAATTTTCCGTCAGCGGTATGAACAGGGCATTTTCTATAGCTATAACAAAGATGCAAAAGAAACTAGAAATCAATTCAAATTATACCTCAACAGTCCAAGTGGATCTTTACCTTGGCAAGCAAAACATGTTCAGAGTTGTGGGGAAAGGCTATTATCAGTTAATTGTGGACAGGAAAAAGTTGACAATTGACAGAACATACATTTTATATGAAAGATATAGATTGAACAATATGTTTTAAACTTCTAGGCAGTGGTTAGAGTTGTGGTTGTTAGTCCCTAGTTATCTATTTCACAATCTAGAAATACCTCAAGTCCCCTCAGTTACCCTAAGAAGGTATTTATTTTTTGATTTGGCTGTTCTCAGCAACATTACAAAGGACAAAATAATTTCTAGTCAAAATTTGCCTACAAATTGCTTGATAGTATGTCTACAACATTTTCAGTTGATACTTCAGTGCACAAGCATCTGCATAGGCATACCCCTAGTACATAATTTTTTTAAAACATCTCCATTCTTTCATAACGATTAAATTACAATCGTACACCTCACTAATAAAAGGAAGTGTAAAATTGGCTGTTTGAACATCGGTAGATAATGTGTTAACAATAAAACGGAAATGATAGTACTAAATTGAATAAATAATAATAATGATAATAATAATGGAAAAAACCGTTGAACAGAAAGAAAAAAGAAGTTTGAAAAAGAACAGGAAAATAAAACAGATAGAAATAGAAACATAATAATTTGTTTTAAACTTCTCATGTATATATTCAAATTACTAATGCAAATACAAATCTGTCTAAGTATAGGTAATTTGTATCTGGCAGACAAGGTTACACATATAGTCAACAAATTCATACAAAAAAAAATTGCACTTAGGAATACAAGTCCATACACAGTGAAGTTAGATGTAACTATAATTCTTAGTACGTTGAAATTGAGATGTCAGTTGGAAAGCGCAGTTTAATGATGAATTTAAGGATGATTGCCACGACGAGCCACATGGTAGATGGTTAGAAAAAAATAGCCATTTGTTGTTATTACATTATTTCATCGACATATCCATGACTTAGACAAGCTAAGATAAATACTAGGTTGACATTATCAGTTGACATAAATCAGAACGTTTCGGGACTAGCTTGTCCCATCCTCAGCTGTAAGAGGGGAAATCCAAAACATAGATATATGAACACATGTTGAACAATGGATAATGGGTAAACAGGCGAGAATAACTAAATATGGAGATAACTGTACACCGGTATACCGTATACTGTAAAACAGTGTACCGGTGTACAGTTATCTCCATATTTAGTTATTCTCGCCTGTTTACCCATTATCCATTGTTCAACATGTGTTCATATATCTATGTTTTGGATTTCCCCTCTTACAGCTTAGGATGGGACAAGCTAGTCCCGAAACGTTCTGATTTATGTCAACTGATAATGTCAACCTAGTATTTATCTTAGCTTGTCTAAGTCATGGATATGTCGATGAAATAATGTAATAACAACAAATGGCTATTTTTTTCTAACCATCTACCATGTGGCTCGTCGTGGCAATCATCCTTAAATTCTTAGTACGTTAGAAGATCAGGGTTAGTCCAGGATTTGTTTCTCATGCAGAAAATATAATAGGTGGATCGAATGATGATGGCTGTAATTTTGCTTAGTATATAGTTTAAGTGCTATTTTTCAATACCAAGATCATTGCACATTTCAATAAAAGATTTGCAGGATTTCCCAAAAATTCCTATAGAGCTGATGGATAGGTTGATAAATTTGGTATTACGGTATTTTGAAAAAAGGTCACGAGTGAGCTGCAGGTATTTGTTACGCTTCCTGTCTGCGTTGGTAGTTATACGGTAAGCTCGACGATATAGATCGTAGCCGTTCTAATGCAGAGAAGCAAATCAGGACGCAACAGGTCCCCTGTCAAAATGCAAGGTGAGAGAAAACCTGGGAGGTCAACATACAGAGTGGAGTTTTTAATACGTTGTAATGTTGATGCTACAAAATGTAGAGCTGAGTTATGTCTCCAAGTGTAGCGGCCATCTTCAAGATAAGACTTACAGCCTGATACAACATGAAGAAGAGACTCAGGATGCAAGCAAACAGAACAGTCGGGCGACGGTGAGAGTTTCCATTTGTGGAGATTTGTGCGATTAGCTAGCGTGTTATTGAGGTGCCGTACAGTGAAATTGAAAATATTTTTAGGCAGCTTACTCTGTGTAGAGGACCACAAAGAGTTGAGAGTTACCAGAGAGTGATCTAAAAGGAAGGATATGATAAAACCTTGGGATGGAAGCTGGGACTTCAGTTTTTCTTTGTGTTCTAGGCGAACAACCTGTTGGACATGTTTAGTATTCTTATATGAGTCATATTGTACGTTCATGCTGCTACTGGTATTTTTCCACAATGAGACAATAGCATCATTCTGTGAGGATTTTAGGGAAGTACGTAGGACATTTTGGCATTTGAAAAATTTAACAGATGGAAGCTGGAGATTTAAACCAAACTGATTTTGAGGAAGGATTATACCACTTAAAGTGGCACTTATTGGAAGGTCCAGCCATTGACGAATAAACCTACTTACGACATTATCAAGATTTTGAATAACCCAAGTTTTTGACAATGAAGCTACTGTGAAGTGCCAAGATAATTTTGAAAGGATGTAGCGCTGATAGAGAAGTATTTTGTTTTTAGGTAGGATAGGAAGAGCATCAATTCGCTTAAGCATCTCAGAAAGAGAGGATTCCAGTTTCTTTTCATGGACTTCATTGTTCATTTCAAAGTTGAAATAGCGACCAAGGTACTTAAAAGATTCACCAGATTTGACTGTGGGGACAAGTTCACTGTCAATAAAAAGCTTTGGTTCGTATTGAAGAGATCGCGAGGAAAACTTTTTGATCCCAAACGTCGCACATTTGTCCACCCTAATAACCATATCTGGCCATTTACACCATTTGGTAAAGCAATTCAACAGTAACTGATTTTCACGTTCATTGGTTGTAACAACAGCTGCATCATCCGCAAACTGAAACCAGTGAACTGGCTTAAAAAGACAATCGAATGTATCATGAGAAGAGAAGCCAAGTTGTTTATATTTTTCTTGATGAATGAACTGAATGAAGGTATTAAAACACATGTTAAATAATAGTGGGCTAAGGCAGTCACCTTGAAGAACACCTCATCTAACAGGGATAGCAGGAGTAAGAAAATCGTCTGTTATGACTGATGTATGGTAGCCAGTATAAAGGCTTGAAATCAAAGCTTTGGTTTTGGCTGGGATATGGTGATATGCAAGAACTTCTCGAATCAAGTTGTGATGTACTTCACCGAAAGCATTTTTGAGGTCTAACAATGTTATAACTAAAGAACGTTGTTTAATGCGGGCTTTGTCAATAATATTGGCCATCATGGAAGTATGTTCGAGGACTCCAGTGATCTTGGGAGTAAAGCCTGTCTGGATTTCAGCCTCAATAAAGTCATTTTGTCTGAGGAATGAGAAAATAGAATCACGAAGGCAGGAGGTAAAGACTTTTAAGGGCACCGATTCTAAAGTAATAGGTCTGAAATTAACAGGCTCGTCTCCGCTACCTTTTTTATGAACTAGGACAGTGCAAGCTTTTTTCCATTCTGCAGGAATATGGCCAGATTCCCATATAACGCGGATAATGTCAGTTAATAGAGATCGTAAATATGGACATCTCTTAAAGCAGATAATAGATATCTTGTCTAAAGGACAAGGGGATCCAGATGATTTTATCCTGCGAATTACATTAGTGACTTTCTCATAGGAAGGAGGAGATTGGCTGAAAGGAATCGAGGGATCAGGCAAGGAAGGAATCCAGGTAGGACGGGTAAAAGTCCTATGTGGAATGAATTCACGAAACAAATGAAGGAAAAATCTTGTACAATGATCACGTGAAAAGGAAGGCAGGATGGAAGAACTTTTCTCGAGTACATTCTTGACAAAATTCCAAAAGTTACGGCCTATGTGATGATCAAAATTGTCAGTAACAGTATAATTATTAGCAGCACCCGGAATGTTGTTCAGCTTCGAACGAAGGAGGCGAGATACATACTTAATATCTGAGAGGGCTGCACCTCGATGTTTGAATTGGGCCAATTCTTTCTTGAGCTGTTTAGTAGTTAGATCCTTATATTTATGGAAATTGTTGTCAGTTTGATTAGTGGATTTAATCGTTCCATAGTTGGTCTTGAAGAAATCATAAATAGATCCGTTTATAAATCTAATAGTTTGATCCAATGAGTATGATTTCAATTTGATATTTGCGAATATTTATCGAAAGTAGGAGTTTGCTTCAATCCATTGTTCGTACGACTTAGGCAGCTTAACTCCGGGCTTTAAAACAACAGTATCGAGTGAGTCAACAGTCACTTCCTCTTCTTCGTAAGAAACTACGCGGGGGTCAATATTTGAATTTTCAAAAACTGGCGGTTGACAAATGTCTGTACTATCATTAATTCGACACTTTCTTTGATGTATTTTGAGGCCTTTCATGCCTTTGCATTCCCTACCGCAGCTACACTTGACGACCATACAGGCACCGTTTGATTCTGAATCTCTTTGTAACGTGATATTCCCAGAATCACCTTGCTCATCCACGTTGTGTAGCTTTTTCTTGCACCTCCAACTATGACGGCCTAACAACTGGAAGTCTTTCCCACAATACACACAAGCAATAAATACCACAGAAATTGACAATAAACGTAAGCGAAACATTTTAAAGTAAGTCTTGAATCCAATGTAGTATTGAGAATGAAAATAGAATGCGAAAAATTCGTAACCAAGTCAAGCAATGCGCTATAAAACAAGAGCTGTGTACAGCAACGTCTGGACGTCACTGTTCAACAACAATAATCCGAATATAAATTATAATAATTTGTTCAAACTTCATCTCATATGATATTTAAGTCTACAAATACAAATCTCGCTAACAGCTAATCTGTATTTGGCTGGCTTACAATACTACAATACTAGGTAATAGAACAAACAAACAAAAAAACAAAAAATGAAAAAGCATACAATATGTAGAACAGTAAAGAAAGAAGTTATTAAACAGTATTAACTGTATATTCAATAACTGAGAAGCTCGGGGTTGCACCAGGATTTGTTTCTCATACAGAATATATAATATGTTGTTCGGATGATAATAGTAGATAGCTTGGAAACAATGAAATTGAGATGATGATTATCAAAGCCTAATTCAGTGCACATTTTGAGAAAGGAGTCTGATGACTGACCAAATATACCATGGCAGCTCATGGAAAGATTAACAAATTCTATTGTATGATAGTCACTGCTGAGATCTGTTAGGAGGGAACGATATTTGAGCTCTTTTCGACGAGTATTGTTGCTTAGATTTGTCTCAAAGCCCACGGTTAATTCAATGATATACAAGCGGTTGTCAGCGGTGGAAAGAAGCATATCATAATAATAAATAAGTAGCAAGAAGCAAAATAATAATTATAATAATTTTTTTTTTAAACTTCTCATTGAATATATCGTTAATTAAATACAATAATACACCTCTCAAGTAAATGGCAGTGTAGAATTGGCTTGCTTGTAGAGAGCATAGCATAAAACATAAAATGAAACAAAAACAGTAGAAGTAAACGAATAAGGAATAGGGATATTAAATAGTTAAAAGTTCTGGGTTAGTCCAAGGCTTGTTTCGACGATAGAAAATGTAATAGCTGGATCGAATAGAGATGTTCATGGCTTTCATTATAATTCTTTTTGTGATAGTCTTATCAAAATGTAGCTCATGTAGTAAGGATAGAAGAGAATTGCAGGAAGAACCCATAACCCCAATTGCACCCATAGAGAGATTGACGAACACAACTTTGCTATATGAAGGAGAAAGGTCATTTATCAGTGAACTATATTTGGCAGTTTTACGATCGCTATTGTTCTGCATATTCGTTTCAAAACCGACAGTAAGCTCAAGGATGTAAAGTATCTTATTATCTGTAAGAAGAAGAAGGTCGGGACGAAAAGAATCCCCCGTAATCAAACATGGAGATAGGAAGGAAGGTAGATCAGCATATACAGTACATTTGTTAAGTGATGAGAATGTGCTTGCGAGAAAAAGAAGGACAGAATTATGTCTCCAAGTGTATCTACCCTCATCTAGATATGACTTGCAGCTGGATACAACATGTTGTAAAGTTTCTGACTGGAGACAAAAGGAGCAACCAGACGACTGAGAAAGTGCCCACCTACAGAGATTTTTGCGAGTAGGAAGAGTATTATTAAGATACTTTACAGAAAAATTGAAAATGTTCCTAGGCAAGTTTTGCTGGACACTTGACCATAAGCCTTTTAAATTCTGGCATGAATTCTTGATAATATACGAAATAACTAAACCTTGGGATAGAAGGGTGTTGTTTATTCGCTCTTCATGGTCATGTCGAATAGACTTAAGAACTTGCTTAGTATTTTGAAATTGGTCATATTGAAGATTTGTACCATAACTAGTCTCAGCCCAAAGATTCTTGATATCCAGGTTTGGAGAAGATTTTAATGCATTGCGTATAACAGTCTGATATTCGATGAATTTAGTAGATGGGAGGACAAGGTTGATACCGTATCTAGACTTGTTTAAGATGAGAGAACTAATAGTAGCACTTATGGGCAGTTCAAGCCACTTCCTTACATAACTTGTGACGATGTTATCTAGATTATCAACAACCCAAGTCTTGCTAAGATCTGCAATAGTTAAATGCCAAGATAGCTTAGAAAGCACAAATCGGTGGTAAAGTAGGAGCTTGTATTTAGGGTGACAGGGAAGGTTATCCGTTTTGATCATCAGATCCTTAATTGTGCTGAGAAGGGTAGACATGTGGTCATTATTATCCATATTGAAATTGAAATAGCGCCCGAGATACTTGAAGGATTTGTCACTCTCAACAGTTGGAACCAGTGAGTTGATCAAAGTAAGCTTTGGAAGGAACTGGACTGAGGATGTGGCGGATTTCTTTATGCCAAATGTGACACATTTGTCGACTCTGATCTTCATACCTGCCCAGTTACACCAACGCGTAAAATGATTAAGAAGTATCTGATTTTCTTTTTCAAGACCAGTAATGACAGCGGCATAATAATAATAATAATAATAAAACAAATATTTATACAGGTTAAACACTTCAACAATTATTGCTGTTGTCACTGTGTGTCCTGTGTCCTATACCCTAAATGAAGTTAAGAGAGAAAGTATTACATTAAAAATATTAAAAACGTTGAAAAAATCTTAAAAGAACGACATCGAGAGAACATAATGATTGTTACACCTGAGTATTACAGCATGTCTCTACCTGAGCCTACTCTTATCTCAGTATTGACTTAGCTCTACACTATTTTAAGTGGTTTAATTGGGTGGCACCTGAGGTGCTATCGCTGTAATGTACACACAAAAGTCCACCAATGCAAAATACAGACTAGTTTTCAGATTTTTTTATAGCTAAACTTCTTAAAGAATTTATTTCAAGGAATTCCAAAATTTCATGTTTCCCTTTTCAAGGAACCTATGTGAAAACAGGATAGTAATCTTTAGTTAACTATCAAAGAGCAGTATATGGGTAATTTTCAATTGATTGAATGTCAATATTGGTATTTGCAGTAAAAACCTGTATGTATTGTTTTGTGACATCCAGTAATATATACTGTTGGCTTTTGAGAATGTTTTCCTTTTGCTTACATCTCAACATTCTAAAGGTGTTGCATCTTATATAACCCCACAACTATAATTATTTAATACATTTAGTGTTCAAGATTAAAAAGTAATGAAAAGTTGTCCTTGAAACAAGTTGTTAATTTTTCACTTGAAATTAATTCTGATTGTAAGTCACAATTCATTTTCCATATTGACTGATGCCCTACGTTGTTTAAAGTAGTATAATTTGCTGCAGCAGCATGTGTCATCATCTTTCTGCCATGATGTTGTATGAAACTTTGTTGTTCATATGGCTGGAATTCTTTGTATTTTTCAGAATTAAGCATTGGAGCCATGAATGGGGCATGGTGCTGTCGGTGAATCTGTGGTTGGCTGTTGGAAAATTTCATCCATTCAACATCATTCATGATCTGAAATTTAACCATGGATTTGTACCTTGGTTCTAGATTTTTAAGTTGGCCAACCAGGCTTAAACAGAAATGTTTATCTTCATCAAGACCCTCACTTTCAGATGGCTTCGTTTCAGAGGGATCATCTATATCCTTGATAGCATTACTGATGGTTTTCATTGTTTGTAAAAACTCTGCATCGACATCATTAGGGGCAACAGGCTTCTTTTTTTTGCCCAAGCTCTTTTTCTTGTTTTATTTGTTGTTTATTGTGCTCAGTAGTGTTGGGGCAGTTGGGATCACATTGTGAAGTTTCTTTTCCTTCTTTCTTGGAAGTTCAACATCTGGTGTTTGTCCAAGTGATGAAATAACAGAGCTTGATCTATTTGAGCCCGGAGTTGAAGAAGGCTCCTCTAAAGTGCTGGAAGTTTCCTCATCTTCAGGCTTATTTGCTAACTCTCCTACAATTTCTTTGAAGCTCCCATAGATGATATCATTGTCTTCATTGCAATCATAATTTGAATCTGATTCACCCTCCTCGTCATCAGTTCCATTGTGTTTGGTTCCGCAATCTGGACCTGAGCTGTCGACATCTTCCGCTTCTTTTCCGCAGATTGTCTCTCCATTTTTCAGTTTGAAATTGCTAACACTTTCCATGTACTTGAAGTGCGTGATTAGCCATCTTAAATGCTCATAATCCTCTCTTATTTCAGGCAAGTCGCTCCTTCCTGCGCCGGAGCGAGTACATTTAATTGGCGTAACGTATTTAGAAAATTTCGTTCTGATGCTCTTATACCGTGTTTGCACCTCTTCAACACCGATTCCAAATATTTTACTTATTTCTATCCAGGCTTTCTTCTTTTGTTGGGGGATTTTGTTGTCATAAATGACCCTGTAATTTCTGATACAATTCATTAGTTCCTCATTTGTAACATTTTTCACTATGGGTTCGCTGAAAGTCGCCATGTTTGAATTGATTTGTTTTGATTCCACAATTGCGCCAAATTGTAGCAATCTGATTTGGCAAGGTTATATCACATGACAAATGATCGCCGGTACCGTAAGTAAATATTTCCATTAAACTTCTCACTGCCGGCTGTACCGTTAGGCTACCGTAACTGCTGGCAAAAGTTGAACATTGCTCAACTTTCTAGCGGCAGTTACGGTACCGCCGGCATGGCAGCTGAAAATTGTTTCCATGAAGCTTTTCACTGCCGGCGGTACCGCCGGCGTGGCAGCTGTGAATAGAAGCTAGGTGCCGGCGCCAGGCTTAACACATGCGTGAGACTCGTATAACAATCGATGGTAAAATGGCGCCTTTCACACAACAACAAAAATTTGCAATATTCCAAAATGTAATCGCAGCCAAGAGAAGGAGAGAGAGAATTTAGCAAACCATCATATCGTCGGTCCTTAGAAGACGCCATTAACAACTTCAAGTGTGTATTATTATTATTATTATTATTATGTAAATTTGCTGCTCAAATCACTGGTAGATGGTAAACCGATATGTAAAGCGGGGAAGCTGATTATTACCAATAATCAAAGGTTCCTCGTTCTGTTCCTACTCAGTACTCTAATACTCTCCTCAATATCCTGGCTGTCCCTAATAGTGTGGTTTTTTGCGCAAAATGGATCTCTAACTCTATTCCGATTTGGTCCATAAATTTCTTGAAATTGTGTGTTACACTTCCAAGGGCTCCTACAATAACAGGTACTACAGATACTTTTCGAAGACTCCAAAGCCTTTGAATTTCCCGTTTGATATCCTGATATTTCTCAATTTTTTCTTTCTCCTTATCATATATTCTCTTGTCTCCAGGGATGGCAACATCAACAATTATTGCAGACTTCTCAACCTTATCAATAATGACAATATCGGGCCTTCTTGCTTCGATGGTGTGATCACATTGAATATTCATGTCCCAAAGAAGCTTATGTGTAGTATTTTCCGAGACTGTTTCTGGGCTGTGCTCATACCATTGATCAGGCTTTTCAAGCATAAATTTTTCACAAAGTCTCCAATGAATCATCTTTGCGACATTATCGTGTCTCCTCTTATAATCCGTTTGCGCCAACTTCTTGCACTCACTAACTATATGACTCACAGTTTCTCCTCTTTCTTTACATAACCTACATGTCGGGGAATCAGCTGTCTTATCAATGTTGTACTTTATATAGTTCGTTCTAATAGCTTGCTCTTGCGCAGCGCATATCAATGCTTCCGTCGTTATTTTCAGATCAGACTTTCTCATCCAACTCCAGGTTTTTTCTTTATCCGTTGTTACAGGCATATCACTAACAAACTGACTGTACATTTGTTTCCCCATCCAGGCCTCCATTCTTTTTTCTCTCATCGCATTTTTAAAGTCATCTTTGCTACAACTTTTTTCAAATTCCAAAATACCGACATGTTTGACACCTTGCAATAATCCCTCCTTGGACTGTTTGAGGTACCATCCCAGATTGTTCTCTTCACTTCTGATAACATGTTCACAGCTCATCAGTCCTCTTCCTCCATCCTTTCTACTAAGATAGAGTCTATCTACATCACTTTTCGGATGCAGGCCCTTATGCATAGTAAGTAATTTTCTTGTCTTTCTATCTAATTCCTTTAATTCTTCTACATTCCAAGTTAAAATACCAGCTCCATACCTTAAAACTGCAACAGCCCAAGTGTTTATTGCTTTGATCTTGTTTTTACCATTCAGTTTAGACTTCAGTATTAACCTTACTCTACGTTTGTACTCTTTTACAAATTGAAGTTTCATTTCATTTTCTTTAATCTTATCACTTTCCAATATCCCAAGGTACTTATAGCCATCATCATCAATAGCTTTCATTAATTTCCCATCTGGCAGTAATACACCTGTGCTTCTAACAATTTTTCCTCGTTGTAAAATGACTGCTCCACACTTGTTAATCCCAAACTCCATCCCAATATCCATACTAAACATTTGCACTGTCGTTACAAGAGAATCAATTTGGTCATGAGACTTTGCAAATAGCTTTAAATCATCCATGAATAACAAATGATTTAACTTGGTAACCTTATCACCCAACTCATAATAAAAATTAACTTTCCTCAAAACCATAGTGAGAGGTATCATGCATATAACGAACAGAAGTGGTGATAAACTATCTCCTTGGAAGATTCCTCTTCTAATGTTAACTTCACCTAAAGAAACTCCCGATGATGTTAACTCCAATTTCCAGTTCTTCATGCTGCTACTCAAAATCCTCTTAATATTATCAGCAACTCCAAACAACTCTAGGCATTCTCTAATCCAACTATGTGGAATCATATCATAGGCTTTTCGATAATCGATCCATGCCATAGCAAGGTTGGTGTGTCTCCTTTTGCAATCCTTGAGCGCTGCCTTGTCTATTAACAGCTGATCCTTAGTCCCTCTGGTTTTTCTTCTACAGCCTTTCTGCTCTTCAGGTAATAGTTTTTCTTTCTCTAAGAAGTCATAGAGATAATCAGACATAATACCTGTAAAGAGCTTCCACATTATCGGTAAACAAGAAATTGGTCGGTAGTTGTCTACAGCGTTCCCTTTGGTTACATCTTTCTGGCACAAAACAGTTCTTCCAAAAGTTAACCACTGGGGAAGTTGTTCATTTCCACTTAAAATCTCATTCAATTGATGCGCAATTCTTTCATGCAGACTTGTCAACTTCTTTACCCAGAAACCCTGAACTCCATCTCTTCCGGGTGCTTTCCAATTTGGTACCTTTCTACTTTGCTTTAAGATGTTTTCTCCAGTTATGACTAAACCTTCCTGATTCCGATATCTTCTGTTGTCCTTCAGTGTCTTGAGCCATTCAGCATTGTAATTGTGTTCTTTACTCTCTCCCCATATTTCATTCCAAAACATTCTACTTTCCTCCGCATTTGGAATTTCATTTGCTACCCGGTTGTTCCCATTTAGTTCATAATACAATCTTTTCTGGTCATAGTTGAACAGTCGGTTTTGTCTGAATTGCTGAAGTCTTTCGGTATATCGATCAATTTTGGCTTTTTTTGCAAGGACTCTCTGTTTCAATTCTTCTAACACAGTTCCAATTCCTTTCCGACGGATGCTGAACTTTTCATACAGTTTCTCAATCTTCTCTCTTGACTTCACTTCTCCATTTTTATGCCTCGTCATCAGGTTAATACTCTTCTGTAGGTCTTTGATGTCCCTTTCTATTCTACGTTTCCACCATGGTTCAGGGTGGACTGTCCCAGTCTGTCTCTGACGTTTTAACCCAAGCCGTCTTGCAACCCAAACAGAAACAGCAATAATGAGATTGTTAGTTTCAGATATATTTGAGGTTTGAAAATACGGCAAAACTTTGTTTACTTCTCTTATAGCCATATTTAGCTTCTTATATTCAACTTTTTTAAACATTACTCCCTCACAGTTCTCTTTCAAGTTGTATATTTCATTAAGTTCATTCACAATATCAATTTCTTCCTCTGACGCTTCCTCGACAGAAAAGTTTAATTCAGTTCTATTATTAGGTTCTGCAGTCTCAGTTACATCATCCAAACTTTGGGTGTATTCCGGTGTGATATTGTTCTCTTCCTCGTTATAGTTTACATTACCATTAATCCTTCTTTGTATCATTTCTAACTCTAATTCCGTAAGCCAGCCATTTTTTCTAATCGCCCTTGCCTGATCACACACTCGTTGTTCCGAAACATCAAAAAATCCACGTTCTTTCCATTCTTTGTACATCCTTTGCCTATATCCTTTAATTGGGACACCATTCTCGTCAAGAGGTTTCGATCTAAAATAGCACTCCATCACCACAATATTCACTTCTTTCGACCACTTTTTCCTAGCAGTAGCAGGATGACGACCGGGTCCCCGCTGCTGGACCGGGGAACACCTGCCGGGCGAGGCACCTTCACATTGAGCTCCAGTGCCATTCACGCCGTTATTTTCAAAATATTGAGAACTCATTTCACTCATAAGAGGATTAGTGAATTTAAGGTTGCACAACCACCAGTGTTTTTATTGAGACACCATCTCTAGGAAGGTTGTCAACCAAGACTAAAGAGTCCTCCCTACCCATGAGACAGACTAGCCCCCGCCGGACGCCAACCCGGTACTTCAAGGTCTCGGGGAGAGCTAACAGGTACTACACCTTGCTCAAGGGTGACCTGGAGGTAGTTATGGCAAAGGGTAACCTCATTATCCCACGTCGAAACTCCATAACCGGTTGCAGTTTTACGTCATACCCAGGACAATTATTATTATTATTATTATTATTATTATTATTATTATTATTATTATTATTATTATCTTATAACGCATACTGTCTATATCAGTAGAAATCGTCTCGTGAGGTTTGGTGACAACAAGTCTCCTCAAACCTCAAGAACTTTCCTGAGGATCCTTGCAGAATATAAGATGGCACTCTTCTGCAATTCCACAACCTTTGTATCAATGCCAATGTCTTCCAGCCTCTTTCTTAATAGTTTTAGAGTAGTTCCTAAGGCCCCAATTACAATAGGGATTACTTTCACCTTTTTATTCCAAAAATTCGTAATTCCCTGGCTAAATCTTGGTACTTTTCAATTTTTTCCACTTCCTTTGAATCCACCCTGCTATCAAAAGGCACAGCAAAGTCAATTATCTTGCATATATTGTTCTTTTTATCAGTTACTATCATGTCAGGCCTTCTCGCCTCAATCTCATGGTCAGTTTGTACTTCAAAATACCACAGAATATGGAAATCATTGTTCTCGCTGACTGCATTTGTCTCATGCTCGTATCATTTCTCTTTAACAACAAATCCGCACTGTTTGCTGACTTCCCAATGAACCTTCCTCTCAACCCAGTCGTGACGACGCTTATATTCCTTTTGTGCCATCTTACTGCACTCACTCAGAATATGACTAACACTTTCATCACTTTGACCACACATTCTACATTTACTTTCCTGATGGGTTTTATCTATCTTTGCTTTGATTAAATTCGTTCTGATTGCCTGCTCCTGAGCTGCCATTATCAACGATTCCGTTTCTCTTTTCAAAGTGCCATCTTTTACCTAAAGCCATTGTTGTTCATCCGCTAGATGTTCCGTCTGCCTGATGAACTGCCCGTGTAGTATCTTTGCTTTCCAGTTGCTTTTCCTTTCGTGTTTTTTCCGCTTCTTGAATTCATGTTTACTTTCTGCTGCTGCTTCCCAGTTTGAAGCTTCATCAGCACCTCTTGCAGCACTAACCAGCCTTTCATCACTCATTTTCACCTACTCTTGCAATCTCAATTTAGCCAAATTCACTGTATCCTCGACACTAAGGAGTCCTCTACCTCCTTCACCTCGAGGTATGTATAAACGGTCAACAATACTCCTAGGATGTAGCGCATTATGCATAGTCATCAACTTTCTCGTTCTTCTGTCCATTTCCCGTAGATCATTAATGGTCCAGTCAAGGAATGCAGCTGAGTATCTTAATATTGGTATGGCCCACGTGTTGATTGCTTTGATTATATTGCCACCATTAAGCTTAGATTCAAGTATTTTCCTTAAACGCCTTTTGTATTCTTTTCCAACTTTATCTTTCGTTTCTTTCCGCTGTATTTCGTTTGATTGTAATATACCTAGATATTTATAACTGTCGTCTTGCTCTATTGATCTTATTTATTATTTATTATTATTATTATTATGTCATAGAATAAAGCTAAATACAAGTACCTAGCCAATACAATAACTAACTACCAAAATATTTGCTAGTTAACAGTACCAGACAGAGGCCTATAGTTCAAACAGTCACAGGCTGACTGACAGAAAACACACAAAAAAAACCATTAAAACCAGCAACCTCCTAATCAATATCGTCTCCTTGAATAAGTCCAGATATAACTCTTCGAATGATACTTTCACTATCCATCAATACTGTCTTCTGCATCATTGCAGCGACTTTGTCTATGAGTTCAGTATTTGCGAAAATCTTTCTTAAATCGACCTTCAACTCCTTAATACCACCACCCAATGCTCCTACTACGACGGGGACCACATAGATCTTATAACTTGGGCGTCTTTCTCTTGTTTCAAAAGCGAGTTGTCTGTACTTTGTCATCTTCTCTGTTCTCTTTGGTCCAATGTTATGCTGTTGGGGGCACGCCATATCACATATCAAAATCTTCTTGTCTCTCTTCAACTCTAAAATTAGATCTGGTCTTCTGGACGTTGTTGTTTTTCGCAAATGGAACTCAAAATCCCACACAAGCTTGGCTATATTATTCTCCAATACTGTCCCTCTACCCCATCGCAATTCTTTAAACACGAAATCCCTTCAGCTAAATTACAATACAAAAAATCGATATATCAATATTACTTAATAATAGAAAAATTAAGAATATATAAATGTTAATTGTAGATGCTGTTCTTCCAGGGAATCGTGTTTTTTAAAAAGAAGTAAAGACAGGGGTTGTCAAGCTCTATAAAAATTTTGTTTTTAGACTTTTTTAAATTGATAGAGCAAAGGGAGCTGTATATAGAGTGCTGTTGTGAGTATGTCAGAGAGAAGAGCAAGGTCATGTCGACGTTTACACCGAAACAAGGGATGGTGGGATCTCGTATGGACCAGTCACCCAGATAAAAGGTTCAAGAAAACCTTCAGAGTCTCAAGAGAAACATCGGCTAGGTAGAGGTGACTATTACCATACTATTGCTGAACTTGCTGGCCTCTTGGAATCTTCTAAATCCTGAAGCAGTTTTACATGTCGGTGCAGCTTTCTTGCATTCGCTGATGCATCGTTTGAACTTCGTTCTTGTTTGCGCAATCGTAAAATTGAATTCTTGCCCTCTTGCACGACATCTATCCCTCATACGTCTAATTGCTTTGGAATATATCTCTCTGTTTTGCTTGTCTTCATATCAATAAAAATGAGTTTCCGTTTCAACTGTTCATCACTTGTTACAACATCCACAAGATCATCTGCAATGTCATTAGGCCATACAGATTTTTCCCAGGCTTCTTTCTCTTACGTTTTATCACTTCAAGAACAGCACCATCCTCGCCAGCTGACTCTGAAAGTTCGCTCTCTTCCTCGCCTATTATGTCTTCAGGGTCTTCTGTATCATTAATTTCTCTAATTTCCTCAGAAGCATGTGAGAAGCTTTGACTAATATCGATTATTGCCATTCTGGTTTACGGAAAAAGAAAACTGATCAAGGCCTCTTTCCTGTGAGTAAACAAACTTTGGCGCGTAAATTAAAAATTCTAAACTACGCATGTGCGAGGCGTCTAATCTCCGGACTGGAATGATTTGTATTTGATTCAACTCTAATTAAGTTCAATGTATAAAGCCAACCCGCACTTCTGTCGCATAATGCGAATGGGCATCATGAATTTGACTCGCACTAAATATTAAAGTCAACTCAATGAAAATATTGGATTTATAAGTCGCATTTTTATGAATCAAATTTACACTTAGTCTGTATTTGCGCTATGTAAGTGATTCGAGTCAAGTTTAGTGCGACGTATGAATCAGCCCTAAGCATAAGAGAAACCTGTGTTATTGAGGCTGTAGTTGTGAAGCATCTTGAAAGCATTTGAGAAGAAGGAAAACTATCTATTCACATTTTTCATTCAAATTGCAATATCCTCATTGCTTTCTTTCTTCACCATCAAAACCATCTTCAATCTCAATGAGTACTTTATATTTTTACTCTGAGACATGGCGGAAATATTCCTAAGCTTTGGAGCTGCATCTTTTTCACATGACTTTCAGACATAATTAAAGTAAAATATAAGACACATTTAATATTATCATGGATTTTAATAGTCCCCTTGACCGAGACTCACCGGGAAATGTCCTTGTGTCTCGTCTAGCCTCAACGCCCCTGATTTCAGTGATCTTGATCTGGAGTGCACAAATGGCTTAAATCTAGACCATTCAGAATGCTAAAACACCTGCTATTTTCACATTTAAATCATTCCAGAAAAACACAGAGAACAGGCTTTTAAACGTAAGAATAAAAATCATAGCAATGAACAATAATAGAGTGTTATCAATTGACGAGAATGTGTAATCGCTTGTAAAAAAAGACCACAACAAGTCTAAAGTTTTGATGATAATGAATGCAGGTTATTGCATTTGTGGGTGCTTCTTTCGCCTCACTGATACGCATTACGTCAGGTGTAAGGTCATAGCATTTGCAGAAAGCTTCTGGTTGGTCCAATATAACAGTTAGGATTGAAGAAAAAATCCCTTCTATGTCCAACATATACTAGCCTCATATAAGTATTTCACCTCCGTATCCAAAACGGTGGAATAAAACGGAAATCCAATGATATACTTATGTGAGGCAAGCAGGGGCGGATCCAGGACACATCTTCACATTCGTACAATTTGCGAAATAAGTGCCACACCCAAATAACCACACCCGTAGATCATACCTACAAACCACACCTGCAGAGTTCCTTTTCCAGCCCCAATACGGCTACCTAGAACAATCCCATGTAAATCAAAGAGAACCTGTAATATCTACATAATAAATGCAATGATTTTTCATTTTCAGTCAGCAGCAAGGAGTAGGAAATATTGAAACAATCTCTACCCGAAACCTTAGAACACGATTTTTGTATTGACCACTTTCTTATGCCAAAACAGTAATAATTTCTTTCCAGTAAACATCACCCGATAATGACACCTTCCCCATAAGGTAAATTGAGTACACATTGAGGTCTAGTTAGCTTTTTGATAAATATTTGTGAGTAAGTCGAATTTTTAGCTGGTGAAGATTGCTGAAAAATAAATCAGACAACGAGTAGACCCACTACGGTCCATGCCTTGGGCATTCGCTTAGCATCTAGAAATGCTATTATTAATTTAATTTAACTTTTCACTTAGTGTTATTGACTTTGCAGTGTTGGCATATATCCTTGTTGTAACAAAACGGGAGCTTGGTCTACACTTCCTACAGAAATCGACGGTTATCCAAGTGCTTACCATGCATGCCTTACTGAAATCGATGGCAACAAATGCCGCAAATGCAAATAGAATAGCTACAGTATTGGACCGCTGTCGTCTTTGGTATAAGTGCTTGTAGAGCCATTCACATCCCATATGGAGACTGCTAAAAGACCTTCATAGATTCATGGTACTTCCTCAATTCGCAATTGAATCCCGTCAGCTGGATATTAGGGAAAGTTGGGGAAGCTGTACACACAAGATATATCCTAGCAGAAGAGAGGGTTATCAAGAGAGATAATATCGGGTTATCCCCCGCTCTCTTCCATATAACATCCATCGCCTCTACCTTCGCCACATTCGCACAACCATTTTCTCCATACACATTCCTAAATTGATTTTTGACCTACTAATAGCACCATCCATTCCGAAGTTCGCACAGCTTTTGAGGGTACACTTTTCACGTACTATTATCCTGCCCCCACACAGATAAGTAAATGCTAATTTTGTATGAAGGTCGCACACAATAATTGGTTCTGTGTAATTTATGATGTTGGGGATCACCCAATTCAAACAATACTTGAGGGGAGCCCAAAAACAACGTACAATAACAAGTATTGCCAAAGATAAACAACAGATCAAAGTTTACAACGGTTATGGCATGGGGTTGTTGATAGTTAGTGAGGTTTTGATATGATTATTGTCAAATAAGAAGGAAAGGTAGTTTTTATGCATAGAGATCTTTGACAGCTAATGTGCAGTTAGAAAATCTGACCTTCGCCAGTACGGGTGTTGCGAGTGCCTAGATTCACCTCTGTAAGCAAGTATATTCCTGTCACTGCCTTCACTTTTACTTTTGTTGATAAGAGCATATACACTACTGCCGCTCAAAAAGTGTTGGGACGAATGGAAGTTTCGAAGGACGTTTATGTTAAAAGCTTTAAACAACATGCATTTGATCCTCTCCTATCAAATAAGACAACCGACTAATACGATGAAATTATATATCTTAAAAAGTATAAGGCGAAAGTTGAAGTGCTTCATAAACTCATTAGCATTTTTTACAATGTTTAGATATGCACTAGTCGAAGATAAGACTATGTACACTCCCCTCACAAAAGTATTGCACAGGCTGACCCAAAATGGCGTCCAATGAAACAAATTTTTCACAGGTTGACTAAATCCACAGCTTCTATCTGAACATCAATGAGCCCTGTGACCACTGTTTCGGCAGGAAAGTATTTGTTGCAATGCTCTCGTGACATTTCATCTATAAAAAGTGTGTGTTTTCATTTGGTTTGCTTTTTAAATGGCTCTTAAAGAAGTGTACCTAAATCATAAAAATGTCAGGTAAAGTGCAACTTGCTGTCAAAATATTGAGGAAGTAGCAGTATTTGCCGTTTATAAATTGCAGCAATCGCTGGTTTTCAGTATTGCAGTTTATTATGGGTGCACAAGAACTTCAGAAAAGCTGGCTTTATCCTGTCCACACCTGGAGGTGGTCGCTTAAAAATATTAGTCAAAACACAGGAAAGATTTGTATGCAAATTTACCAAGAAGCTGAGGTTTGTAAAGTTGACAACAATAATATAGAATTAATCAGCACCGTTTCCAGCAGAAATTTCATAGACTACCTTAAAAAGGCCTATTTTTCAAAATCATTGCATTAAGTCTTACAAAATACAAAGATATAGCTTGTTTTTTTAAAGTTTCATGGTTACCACCTGTATTGGGTTTGGGTATTTGGTCACTGGAAGATAGATCAAAGGATAGAGGTTTTTTTTACAGAAAGGTGTTATTTGTAGCTGACAGGGGATAATAAAATGCTCGTTATTTGATGTAGGATGGAAGAAGCCAATAAAACAATATTTTCAGTTCAGTTTTGGTTATTAAGTGTCTTTTAAGTTTTGGAGGTATACCAGGCCTACTGGTTTAGGCCATTTGGCAGAATCTGGTCAAAACCTAATGCATTTATATTACTTTTGATTCTCGAAAGTAAGCTCTTTCAGAATTCAAATATGAAGTCAAACAGGAGTAGGGTAGGCCAGCTATCATTAATCATGACAGTAAACCTCTATAGTGAACTAGAAAGACAAAAATTTATGCAATGTTGATGTCTTTACTGTGTTTCTCTGGCCAGAAAGCAGTCTCTACATAAACGGTTTTGAAAATCTGAAATTGTTCGTGATATGCAAGCAAAAAGAGCATTCTCATGGTTCACCAGCAACCAAGGATGAGATTAATGATCTTTTATTCCAGAAATAGAGAAGTATATCTAAGATTTTTATTGTCAAATTTCACTGGTCGAGTCCAAATAGTTTCAAACAATCTCAAACACAAATGGTGGTCGCATGAAAAGTCGATAAATCACAGTTTTATAGCAAGATGGGACTGTTTTTGTTCAACTGTCTGAAAGTTGAATGAATTCTGCTTCGAACTGTTGTTGTTTCATCAACAAGCAATGGACTATAGTCGGATAGGGCGAATTTTAGGTTGAACCTCACTTATGTCGACACCTTATCCGCCATAATGAATTTGGTCAACCTGTGCAATACTTTTGTAAGGGGAGTATACATCACAATAACTTTTGTTTGCCACACAAAAACAAAGTTGACGCGATCATTCTTTTATCGAATCATCCCAACACTTTTTGAGCGGTAGTGTGCACTACCGTTCAAAAAGTGTTGGGCGATTCAAAGTTTCAAAGGACGTTTACTTTAAAAGCATTAAAAAACATGCATTTGATCCTCTCTTATGAAATAAGACAACCGATTATTACCATGAACTTTTTATAAGACATTATTTATGTTTCAAAGTTTTTCAGTTGCGCCACAGTATTCGAAAAAGATTAACCGAAAAATTTTTATAGGCCAAAAACATGAAAATGGCATTTATCAAACGTCATGAAATATCATACGAGAAGCATCTGAATATTTTTGTTTTTTCAAAAATAATGGTAAAAGCTATCAAGAAATTGCAACAATTGTGGGCTGCTCAAAGAATGCAGCTTTCGCGGTATGCAAAGCCTCTTTAAATTTAGAACCGTAAAAAGTCTGCCAAGGGTTGGTAGACCAAAGAAGATCAAGACGCCAAGACATGAAAGGTCTTTATTTAGAGTGCTGCGATGCAGTAGGTTTGAACCTTTGTGTTGGCGTGTAACACAGCAAGAATAGCAAAAATAGCAAAAAACACAGCAAGAAAAATCATTTAAAAATATAGCTCTTAAAGCCGCATAAGAAAAAATCTTCATTGATAAGAAAAATTAATCACAATAACTGAACGTTGCCACATAGAAGCAAAGTCGACGCGATCATTCTTTTATCGAATCGTCCCGCAACATCGTTAGAGCTCTTAAAGGTGCAGTGAAATGAAATGTATGAAATCTATAAAAATTATTTTCTGAGTTGTCTAGTATCAGATAAAATGAGTAAGGTCAGTTTCTCGTTCGAATTTGAAGCGAATTGCGCACAACAGGCATCCAAAGTACGACCATGACGAAAAATTCTGCTGAGATCTCGTACTTCCTTTCTGACGTCACACGGGGTAGCAACGAGGTTGTTTTCATTAGCAACCGCGTTAGTTTCAATAGGACAGCTTTAGTTACTTGAAAGTCGGAGATTCCTCGTGATATTTAGTGATCCAAATAGTAGTTATCAAGATGGTTAAACGTTGTGTTGTGTACGGATGCAAAAACTCACCAGCTGAAGGGATTACACTACACGAATTTCCAAAAGAAGTAAACAGATGCAAGCAATGGGTCCGGTTTGTTCAGAGGACAAGAAAGTGGGAAAGTAAACCAAACACAAGTCATATCTGTAGCAAACATTTTTCCAGGGAAGCCATATCGAACTACTTTCAAGTTGAAATGGGTGTTGCCAAGAGATTGACTTTGACAGAAGATGCTATCCCAACCATTTACCCATCAACCGAGTCTGACTCTACTGCTACGTGTAACAGACCGGCGAATAGTGATACGGTAACATCTACATCACAGTTTAGTTCAAGAAATGCATTCAGAAAAAGAGAAGTTGCCAGGGTATGTTTCCTTACTTGTTAGCTTTTCATCAAAAATGGAACTAGATGCCCTACTAGTTTATATTCACTCAGCGTAAGAGGAAGATGGCCTATCTGCTCTCGTAATGAGACCCTGCATCATCTCTGCAAATGTTGCTTTGGTCCTACGAAATACACATTTTGTCACAAACACATCAACTTTTGTTATTCACCAAGTAATCAAGTGTTTACTCAAGCTATTAAATATTCAGTTGCTAGCACACTCCGAGCCAACCCAGGATAGTGCAACATTGGAAGGAACAGCCACTATTGTCAGCGAAGAGCAAGTTCCTGTTGCATCGGAGCCAAAATCAAGAGATGTATCATGCCAGGCAGATTTTTCCAGTATTTCTAAGGAAACAAGGACTATTGCAACACAGACTTCATTTAGCAAATACAAGCGGTCAAAAGGTAAAACTTTCATGCATTTAATTTCTATCTGCAACAGCTGTTACTTGGTTTTGTATTTTGATGGAAAAAAGAGATGTTTATGCATAGTAGGTCTTATAGCACTGCAAGTGCTGTTAGCCTATAGTTTGTCAGAAGTTCAATTAATTGATTTTCTGTTTAGGAATACAAGTCAAGGTAAAATCCAAAGATGCTTCAGTGCAGGCTATCAGAAGATCATTGCCCCCTGTTACATCAACCCCAAAACGGCCTCGACTTGAAGATTCGTTTGAGATATCTGAAGAGGAGTCAGAGCTTGATTCCAGCTATGTGCCATTGCATCCAAATATTGAGTACAATGAGCCAACAATGTGAGTTGCTGAAATAGTTGTTATTTAAATGTTTAGGTAAAAGTACCATTTGGAAATGCCCTCACTGCAAGAAACAGATCCATTCTCAGACAAGAGATAATTGAATCTTTCACAGATGCACTGACTTCACGAGCTTGTCTATATGTGCATTGTATTTATCACCTCAAAATCAGTGTAATTATCAGTGTAATTTAACTCAAGAGTTTATTTCTCCTTGGAGAAATGCCACCTAATACTAGTGTGCTAACCTAGACCATTATGTTTCTTTTGTAGATCTCCAAGTAGTCAACGCAAGTTGCTGGTCTTTGAGAACCAGTTATTAACCTTGTTTTATGAATGTTGTGTATGTCATCAGTGTTGTAATGTTGAAAGTATTTATATTGGAACATTAATTGCTGTGAAGCAGAAGTGTCTACATTGTGGCTTTCAAAGAGAATGGCAAAGCCAGCCTTTTGTTAATGATATTCCTGCAGGAAATTTGCTTTTGTCTGCTGCAATTTACTTCACTGGAGCTTCATTTACAAAGATGAACCAAGTTTTGAATGCACTCCAAATGCAAGTAGTGTCTGTTAGAACACATTACAGCCACATGAGAAATTATCTCCAACCTACAATTTATAAATTGTGGAAAATGAGACAAAGCCAAATGCTACAGAGTTACAGAGATACAGGTGGCCATCTGATATTGGGAGGAGACATGAGAGCTGACAGTCCGGGGCACTGTGCCAAATATGGGTCATACACCATGATGGAACTAAATGCAAAAAAGATTGTTGACATCCAGTTAATACAGGTGACTTCAATCAACTTAATAGCTTCATATATTGTTGTATTGTTTCATTAGAGTTTGTTCCATTGCTGAAATGGATATAACCGAAATTTCAATATTGGTATGAAAGGAAAACTTAATAGGGCACATGAAGGGTACTTCCAGGTTTGATGGGGACTGGATAAATTCTGGAGCTGTACTTTTCCTAGTGCCCCCAGCTATTACATTCTGGTATCCTTGACACCATATCCCTAGCTTATAGGTTGTACTGAATTGTGTTACAGAGTAATGAAGTTGGCGGTAGTTGCTATATGGAGAAAGAAGGCCTCATTCGAAGTGTTAGACTGATAGAAGATGCAGGATTAGAAATAGGAAGCCTTGTGACTGATCGGCACCCTCAAATTCAGAAACACGTTAGAGAACAAATGAAAAGTACCACCCACTACTTTGACGTTTGGCATGTTGCTAAAGGTAAGCTTGTTCTAAAAGGAGTTTTTGATACATGCATGAAATTTACACTCACTCAGTGGCAATATCTAAGGTGGCTTATTTGGTTGTAAAAATTGTTGCCCAACTTATGTGATATGGAATATATACAAGATTCTACTAAGTAGCCTTTACTATGCCATTCATTCAATGTCAGGCCTTGTGAAGAAAATGGAAGCATTGGGAAGAGAAAAAGACTGCCAGGATATAAATGATTGGATAAAAAGTATATCAAATCACTTGTATTGGTGTGCTGCTAGTAGCAAAACAAGCAACGAAATCTTGGCAAAATGGAAGTCGGTTGTAAACCACATTCAAAATATCCATATACACGAAGACCCATTGTTTCCAGTTTGTCTCCATGATGCATCATTAAGAAGAAAATATCTAAAATCAATTATGTATCACAAATATATCACTCGCAAACACGCAAAAAACCTATATAGGCTTCCCTGTAATACATAGCCCAACATTATAATGCAAGAAAAAAAATTCGCTTCACTGCACCTTTAAATAACAGCATCTGTTACAAGCATGATCAGGGAGTTCGGACATGGCAACGGTTTTTTAATCAACAAATTTCATACAAACGGTATTTCACCTGATCATCAAACTGTACAATGTTACTGAAATTAAGTAGGAAATACTCCACGTCAGACCAGTAAGCTTTATTTCTACAAAAGAATTCAATCCAAGTGACAGGTCTTGTGATAAGCAATGCAGTGGAATGGACTGTGTTCAGCAATCAGTGAGGCGTTTGATCTGAATTGAAAGAAGAGTTAGATCCAGGAAGAATTCCGTGAGAAAAATAACTCCCGTCGTGAGACTGGGAGAAGAGGTGATTATCCGTGAGTCTCACAGCCAAACCGTGAGACTTGGTAACCTTGAACTCAGATAGGCAATTTTTTAAGTGTTTTCAAATTGAAAGAAATACTGTAGATTTTACAATAATTTGTCATTGCTGGAAGTCGGCTGGAGAAAACACTAAAATGTTTGAGTCTCAAGCGGAATACGGGAGACTTGACAACTATAGAAGTATCAAGTAAGTATTTGTAATGCAGTAGCTTTCCGCTGCGCCCTTATCTGCATGACAGCCCCCATAGAGATAGGAATATAAGAACACTAGAGTGATAACGAGGCCTGCGCGAGTGAAGCACCCCCAGCGCCATCTTGTTGGAGGTAAGTTTTGAGAAGGTGGGCGGTAGCAACGCAAGGCGAATGTTGTGCGCTGAAGTCAATCGTCCTGCTTTTCACCCAAGATTTGGCGATGAATGGATCTGATGATATAAAACAATGAATGAAGTATAACTTTCTTTGCTGCTGAAGCTCAGAATAGTGAAAAAATACTTCATATCTTCGCAAATGGTAAGTTCGTATATGATTTTAATGTAAACACCGTGTATATTCAAATTCGGGAGAGCAATATAACGTGTAACTCGCGTAAATGAAGCCCATTGATAATAACATATTGATGTTATTTTTTGGATGAACATAAGAACATCTAAATACAGCCTTAATGGCTCTAGTATTTTGTTCAATACAGTATTAAGTTTGTCGTTATTGAAGTTGTATTTCTAGGTGTTCACACTATTTTGACTACTTTTGAGCCATCTAGCAACATATTTCGCACATTTTCAACGATCTATATTAAATAAGCATCGTTATATACATTCCTTTTTGCAGACTTATTTCAAAGGAGATTCCCTGTTCTGATGTAATATGAGCTTGTTTGCCTAATACTAGTTGCTTAAACAATTGCTCACATGTCTTCACAACTTGGAAAATGCCAAATCTTGCAAATACTAATCCACTTTTGTTTCATCTATATGTTAACTTTTGTGTGTTTTCTGTGTTAATCTTTTCTATGTGCAGCAGGTTAATGCCCTGTAACAGATTGCTAATGGTATTTATTATACAAGCATTTATACACACATATTTGTGTTGATAGATCAATGATCTGTAGGAGTGCTGTATGAAATGATAGGAGCAAATGGATATTGAAACCAGAGTCCAGAAAAAGTTCCAACCTTCCTCCGGCTGCCAAATCTTCTCGATAAACCTTCCTCTTTTAAGACTATCAAAACTAGCCAAAGTTTTTAGTTTATGAACTCTGCATTGTGTATGTCTCAGAAGCATTACTGTAAATAGGCTATGCCTTTTACAGTCGATGTCGCATTACATGAAAACTTTGCTGAAACTGGATTCTTGATGCAAATTTCAAAACCTTCCTCAAATATGACATAAAGAGCAAAATTTTCCTCCGGCTCAGAGCCGTGGAGCCGTGACTTTTTCTGGACTCTGATTGAAACTTCTTCCTATTTCTCTATGTGGGATATATTTAATTTTACCTATCATGACTGACATGTCATATAGTGTTTGTTCTACTTGCAGAGTATAATATAGATGCATCAGCATATGGCTTATAATAAAGATCACATGAACCACATAGTCACAAGCAGGATGAGCAGATACAGTTACAATACTTTCATGTCACTCCAGACTTGCAGCCTTGACATTTTCCTACTTCCTAATTTACAAAAGTGTCATCCCAAACAATACTACATGTTCAAAAGCCTGAATTGGCCAGAATTGCCATGAAGCTGTTCTCACCAATTGAGCAAGAACTTTTCCAGTTACTTTCTGGATAAGGAAATATTCCATAATGGACTTCCATGAAGTTTGGCCTATTCCAACTACCATAAAGAAAAGTATTTTAGAGGCCAACACCTCACTGTTTTCAACAATTGCATTCCCTCCATAGTCAACAAAGCCTGTGTATTTCTGCTCTTCCCTACTCCACTGTATCTGTTATCTAATGGCCTTTCCATCAATAAGAATTGACATATCACAACTCAGTTTGCCCAAAACTAGTTTCTTAGCTTCATCAAGTGCATCACTGAGAAAGCCTAGCCTGAACTGCATAGAAGAGCACAAAAGGTGGAGAAGATCTACTAGCAATAACAATTCCTGGCAGGAGAAACAAGAAAGGAAAGAGAATTGCTAGGAATCGTATTATGTATATGTCCTAGAAAGAACTATTTGATAGAAATATATATCTAGACTTTTTAACATTTAATGAATTATGTTTCATAACAGTATGTTATTGAAGTCTCTCAACTCTGCTAATGGTCATGTTCCGCTGCCTTGAACTGTTCCAAGTTTGTTGTATAACAATTTCCGTAATATTTAGTACTTGGTATACATGTTGCCATTTCACTGTAAGCATTTCTACAAACCTGTGAAACGAAACGGTTTCACCTGTTCTATGTTCATACCCACGACGACACTGGTATGCACTTTACGGCGACACAGTCATTCCGCATTTTCTGAGCAAGCAATACAGCATAGCGTATACAAAACTTATTTACGACTAAAACTAAAGTGTAAACAACAAATATAACAGTTTAAAAGACATTAAACAGCAACTAGTGTCCAAAAGCGGCGATTTCTGCTCTTTCAGGAGATCACTCATGAAGGGTCAAACCAGCTTCCGCACC
Source organism: Mastigias papua (assembly GCA_964019165.1). Classification (NCBI taxonomy): domain Eukaryota; kingdom Metazoa; phylum Cnidaria; class Scyphozoa; order Rhizostomeae; family Mastigiidae; genus Mastigias; species Mastigias papua. The sequence goes on from OZ025275.1 coordinate 115,697, forward strand.
CGAAACTTACCTCCAACAATATGGCGCATGGGTGCTTCAACCTCGTACTGGTCAAACAATAGGAGTGCGCACTCTAGTGTTCTTATATTCCTATCTCTATGGACAGCCCCACAGATCGCCGCATATTTTACTTGCCTCTATCACGAACCCCTATTTGCATGGTCTCGATCTCGAGCTGAGCTATGGTTTGGCTTTAGACTACTACTGCTGGTAGAGTATTCAGTCTGGTTGCTTCCTATGGCATGGATATTACACTTGGAATTGATATTGGGACGACTTCTGTTAAAGTATGTATCATAGATACCAACTCATCGAACATTCTGATATCAGATAGTATGAATCACTCGAATATCAGTGGAGTCAAATTCGCTAATCATTCAAATTATTCAGAGCAAAATGGAATGCAAATAATACAGAGAGTTGATGAATGCATACAGAAACTCGGGGAATCGTTGAATAAATATTACCATGACCACACACCTTGCCAACTTACATCTGTTGTGGTTAGTGGTCAAATGCATGGAGTTGTTCTTTGGAATAGGCATCAGTCTCCGTCTCATTCTTCATCACAATTGTTACCAAAATCTTTCTCTGATAATTGTGGGATACACCACTCTGATGTGTGGATCACAAAGTTTAAAACGGATATTGACTTCAGGACAAATGTGATAACTTGGGAAGATAAAAGATGCAATGGAGAATTCATTAGTTCTTTACCATCTACAGATAGTACTATTCACTCAGGCTATGGCTGTGCTACATTATTCTGGTTGTGTAAATACAGGAAGGATATAATTGAGACAACACAATTTGCTGGCAGTATAATGGACTTACTACTGTCATATATTTGTGATCTTGATAGACCTGTTATGTCGGATCAAATTGCAAACAGTTGGGGATATTTTGATACTGACAAATGTTGCTGGCAAAGTGAATTGTATGTTACTATATCATAGTTGCAAAGTCTCCGACATTCTTCTGGGGGTCCCAGCATTTCAATTTCTTTGTTATATCCAATCTAAAAATGTATAGTTTGTGAATACATATTTACAGCAATGATACCATTGGGAGCATAATAGTCATGGCTACCCTTAATGGCCTTTTTGCATATAACAATACATGTAATAAAATCTATGCCAAGGTTCTGGTGGCCCCTTGTATATGGAGAACCAGGTTGTGTCACAGAGTTGTAAAAATGGCAATATTGCCTCCAGCCAACCTCCTGCAGTAGTAAAGTGTTGTAAAATCTGCAACATTTACTTCATTTTGAAAAAGATCCAAAATTGTCTATCTCAAAATATACTGGGACTTGATAATTCACTCTGTTTGTTCCTCATCGGTGCCATATTCAAAACTAATCATTCTAAGAAACATTGCTTTTCATGCTTCTGATCTATTATGTTGTTCTTTTAGATATTATTATGTGTTGATGGCTTCCTTAAAAGCTCTCTGACAATGGTGGCATCAGCCTCACCCCAACCCCTTGATTCCACAAACAGTGCCATGTCTATTTCTTCAGCATTTTTATAACCAAAACTTGGCAACTATGCTATCTTGTCATTTTTAGGAAGTAGGATGCCATCACTCAGACTTAAAAATCTGCATGATTGTACACAATGTGTAGTGGTACTCCTAAACTGACCTTCATTTCAGTTCATTTCAGTTCATTTCAGTTCATTTCAGTTCATTTCAGTTCATTTCAGTTCATTTCAGTTCATTTCAGTTCATTTCAGTTCATTTCAGTTCATTTCAGTTCAGTTCAGTTCATTTCATTTCATTTCAATTATTTAAGGAAGGTCACCATTCAGTAAAATGCTGGTTTTCTAAGGGCTCTATATTTATAAAACACAATTAAGGAAATTGATTATGTATGTTGTTCAGATATTGGATACAAAAGACTAGTGCAAGGATTTCTTTAAATAATGGATTGGAAGAGAATAACCTGGGTATAAAGTTACATTTTGATGATTACTCAATTCTATAGACTACACAAATTGTTTAATGATCAAAAGTTGATGAAGTGACTGAAACTAAGTCAAAAATTACCATTCTTTACCTATTGTCATGTTAAATATCATATTTAATGTGAACTACTCAACATTTTGAGTGATACAACTTGTTTTGTGAAAGTTTTTGTTGACTTCGCACCTTTCCATTGTGACTTAAAGTATGCTTTTTAATTCATTTAGATTGTCCCAAGCCAAATTTCCAACTACTTTGCTTCCAAAAGTTCACCCAGCTGGTAGCACCATAGGATATGTTTCCAATGATTGGCATTTTGTTTGTAAAGGGACAAATGTTAAAGCAGCAGTTGGTGATTGTCAGTGCTCCTTCCTAGCAACATGCGATGATGAAGTAAATGCTGGTGAGTCTTCTGAATGATTCAAATAATTTCACTAGTTTATCACAGATCAAGTAACTGAATTGTTTCTGCTGAATTGATTGTATCTTCACTATAAGTTGTTTCTTGGTTTAGTAAGCCTTCAAAATGCTCTTGCTGCCATGTATTTTATTATTATGCAGATATTCCATATTGTTCAAATCAATGGATTGTGTTTCTTAGGGTTTGTTGTCAACAAGACTGCCTAGACCTCAAGCACTTTTCTAAGAATCATTGCAGTTTATAGAACTACAGTTTTCTGCAGCTCATCTACTTTAGTCTTGGTGCCAATATCCTGCAGCCTTTTTGCTAGGGTTTTTGGGGTAGTTCCTAGTGCCCCTGTTACTAAAGGAATGACCGCTATCTTCATGCCCCACAACTTTTTCAGTTCTTAAATAAAATCTTGATATTTCTTGATCCTCCTTACTGTCTACCCTGCTGTCATGTGAAATAGCAAAGTCTATTACTTAAGCCCTATTTGTATTCCTATCAATGTCTATCATGTCTGATTGTCTTGCTCTAATAATATGGTCTGTCTGTACATTAAACTCCCATAGAGTCTTGCATCTCTTGTTTTCTATGACTGGAGCAAATTCATGCTTACTCTTAAGTGCCTAATTGCCGGGGTCGGAATAAGTGGGGTGGTTGGAATTGTTTGGACAATTCAATTAACAGGGGGGGTCAGAATTGGTGGGGGGGGTTGGAATTGTTTGGAAACTTCAATTAATGGGTGTCGGATTTAGTATGGGGCTGCTTTTGTGCATTCATGTTAATAAATGGATTTTAGAAAGTGCTCTAAGCTGGTTTGCTTTCTCCACGTAAGGAGCAAATTTCCTTAGCAACTATGGCTTCAATATTTCAGTGTAATAAGTAACCAATAATGGAAAATCAGTTTGAGCAATATCAATAGAACAATTATGTAGCTATGAAAGTGTAACATAGATTCCCAATATCCTGTGGTGTAAACTTTTTGCATATGGCATCGTATTGAGTCTTTCCCTTCAAACATTCCACTTGAGCATCGTATACGCTCTTAAACCGGAAGTAGTCCCTGATTGGCTAATGCGATTCTCCTTAGTGACCAGGTAGCAACCATCCTACCTCAGTTTGTTTATACTGAAACGACTGTCACACTCAAACAATTTTGCGAGTTATCATAGATTTCTTCCGCGCTGAGAGATAGACTGATGGTCTATTTTCTGGATAATATTGTATCTTGTTATTGTTTATGTACTCTGATCTTATTTTCTTGGACATTTACTCTCCGTTTCCCGAAGCGAAATACCTCCGCTTGACTTTGTTTGGCTAGGCCGTCCTGCTGATATATTTCATCCTATTCGATTGTATATGGTATTTCCTTGTTTCACATTGAAATATGCCGATGTACTGTTCAGTTTATGGCTGTAGCTGCTCTAGTGAAAAGAATCCAGAACTTTCCTTTTTCCAGTACCCAAAGGACAGTAAACTATTAAGGGCTTGGACTGTGAGAGTGAGGAGGGAAAATTTTACGCCAACAAGATCTTCTTATGTATGCTCCAACCATTTTGAGCCCTCAGATATATACATTCCTCTGACAGATACACCAAGTGCATTTAGAAAACAACGCCTACGCAAAGGAGCACTCCCATCTGTAAATCTACGAGGAACTGAAGGGGATGAGAGAGAATCCAAGCGCCGCTCTAGCTACTTAACGAGGGCAGATAGTGTAGACCATGTAGATCCATCAACTGTTTCCTCTGCAGGGGTTAATGAAGCTTTTGTTGCTGCTCCTTGCCCTAGTGCTGTTGACACTCTTCCGTCTAAATCTAGTATAATAGCAGAACTAACGAAACAGATTAGAGACCTAGAGGCTACGAGTTTCCGATTCAAAAACATGAACGATGCTGATATAAAAGCTTATACAGGCATAGAGAAGTCCATTTTTAATGGTATGGTTGAAACCGTGGATCAGTTTTCTCCTCTTACCTATTGGTCAGGCAAACCAGTCAAATCTATAACTCCTGAGGATCAGCTACTCATCTTTCTTATAAGGCTTCGTCTTGACCTTCCATATTTTGACATTGCAAAAAGATATTCTGTTAGTCAAACAACAATCCAAAATATTGTAATGACATATCTGCATACAATTCATGAGATATTTTTTATTGGTGTTATGAAAGAGCTTCCTTCTCAAGAAAAGAATAAATGTGCGATGCCCATTGCCTTTGAAAGTATCACTAACTGTAGAATCATTATAGATTGTACAGAATTCAGGATTGCTTCACCAAGAAATGACCTATCAGCTGCATCATCAACTTTCAGCAACTATAAACATTTCCTGTCTGCAAAGTATTTGGTTGGGGTTGCCCCAAATGGTGCTATTACATTTGTTAGTAATGGCTTTCCAGGAAGCACTAGTGACAAAAGTATTACAAATGAATCTGGCATCATATCACATATGAAGGTAATTTGAATATAATGGCTAAAACTATCTGCAATCTCCATGGCTTAAAGACTTTGTACATTCATCCAGTGATTCTCATGATATATTAAATCTGGTTTCTTACATTACGTGCTATTGTTAGACAAATTTTCTTACTTTATCTTTATTTCCAGTTTTTGGGCATGAAATAGATATTATCCTTTCTTATAGGCAGGAGATCTAATTCTGGCAGACAAGGGGTTTGTAATACATGACCTATTACCAAAGAATGTTTTTTTAAATTTGCCAGCATTTCTATGTGGCAAAACCCAATTTACAAAGGAAGAAGCAGTTTGTTCACGAAAAATTTCAAGCTGTAGAATACATGTGGAGAGAGCAATTGAGAGGCTTAGAACATATAAAATATTAAGATACATAGATGCCCCCTTGCGTCCATTTGCAGATAAAGTCATTCAAGTCTGTGCAGTTCTTGTGAACTTACAAAGTCCAATAATTGCTGGGATTTTTCAGGAATATATTGATATGCTTGCTGCAGAGTATCACACAGAGTAGAAGTTAGTATGAAAATTATTTTGAGTTTAATGGCTTATTAAATTTATATTAAAGTAAGGATGTCTAGATGTAATGTGTTACTCAAGTTATTCATGACAAAGCCTGATCCATACAATATGAAGGAAGCAATTCAGTCAAGTAAAACTCTGTTAGGGTTGGTACATAAGTTTTCTCCCATAATGGGTCTCTCTCCACATTTATTATCTGCATGTCAATTGTTGTCCACACAACAAAGTGAGCCCAACTAACACCTGTAGCTGCAATCTCTCCCTGGACTTGGTGCCAGTAGGGATGATTTCTATTTAACTCCCCTGTAGTTGTCAAGAAGAAGCTCTTTTTGTCTTTTCCTTTGAGCTCAGCATCAATCATATCAGTAACTCTTGAGTTTCTGTGAGACCAGGGGCATTTAATTTCCAGAACCCCTTTGCTTTCCTCTTCAGCAAATCGCTTACTAAAAATGATGCCATCTGGGCTGCTTCCAAGAAACCCACAAGGAAAAAGAAATAGTCCACATTCCTGTACTTTGTTGCCAGTTTCCTTTTCATATGTCTCCAAAGCAATTTTCTCATGCATTTGTCCCCATATCACTGCATCTCTTGTGTTAATGGAATATTCCCCTCTTAATTTTTTTAAAAGTGAAGGAGGGATTGGTATTTTCTTATTTTCTCTTCTCTCCATAGCATTAATTACGTCCCCAAAATTACTCCCTGTTAGTCTCATTTTACGATACTGCCCCCATAATGATGTTCTTCTCTGACCTATAGTTCTATTGGAAAGCCAAACTATCTGTTCCTCAGTAGCTTTGGCCTTTCTGATAAAGGATTCTTTATCCTTAATAAAATCCTCAATGAGTTCCTCAATAAATTTTGGCCCTGTCAGATTTGCTGATTGATTGAGTGGTTCAGGCCCAGTAATCCACTGCATTGGACATTGCGTTCCTTCCACTGACAATTTAGCCAATTTCCTATGCAGTACGTCACGATCTGCTGGTGTAAATTCCCTCGATATAGCCCTGTATTGAGGCCTTGGATTTGGGAATAAGTCTGCAAATGTTTTCGAATCCAATTTTGCAGCTTTCTTTGGCTTTGCAATCCAGCTATTTGGTAAATCGGTTTTTGAAACCCCCTTTTTATTTGCATAAAGTGCCGTAGCTGCCATATGACTGCATATCCATTTCCGGCGAGGGCAATCACACTGTCCCTCAACTATTCCACCATCTCCATCGACAGTGAGGGAAACAGGGTAGCATTTATCTTTCATCGAAGCTCTTATTTTTGCGTTAATTTTGTATTCATATATTCTAAAGTCCATTACGTAGTCTGCCTTGTATTTCAATTCACCTTTAGAGATCGTATTCAAATCATCTTTAAAAAATTCAAAAATACCAGTTATTGTGATTACTTCATTCGCCATTCTTCTCAATATAATTCGATGAGGTACTATGAAATGATAGTTTGTTCAAGTCCGATTACTTAAGAGTTGAGAGACGTCACCAGGACGGCCTAGCCAAACAAAGTCAAGCGGAGGTATTTCGCTTCGGGAAACGGAGAGTAAATGTCCAAGAAAATAAGATCAGAGTACATAAACAATAACAAGATACAATATTATCCAGAAAATAGACCATCAGTCTATCTCTCAGCGCGGAAGAAATCTATGATAACTCGCAAAATTGTTTGAGTGTGACAGTCGTTTCAGTATAAACAAACTGAGGTAGGATGGTTGCTACCTGGTCACTAAGGAGAATCGCATTAGCCAATCAGGGACTACTTCCGGTTTAAGAGCGTATTCTTTTTTAAACATTTCAATGCATTCCCCGAGCTTTTGCTTCTCTGCCAATGTATACTCCTCCAACTGACAAAAAAAGTTTCTTCTGCTTGACTCATTGTTGTCTTTCATCATGCATTATAATAGCTGCATCGCATGGACTATCATATGTACTAAATGGTTCAGAATACGTCAAACTGACTGACATTGTGTTATGCTTAGAAATGTCTCCCCTTTGAAGATATATCTCTGTAGCTTTTTCCGTTCTTAAGGATGATAATTGTTACAAATTGTGGTAGTCAAGTGACAATGCAAACTATGGTAAAAATAATTGCTGGGGCGTCCTAATAAGAGTGGGGGGTTGGAAAATTTTCAAAAATTAATTAGCGGGGGGGACAGCAATTAGGCACTTAAGAGCATGCCTTTTATTTTTCAATCTGATATCATACTTTTTACAAGCATCCCAATGGACCCTCCTACCAACCCAGTCATACATTCTTTTGTGCTCTTTCTGTTGCACCTTGCTATATGCACTTGCTGAATGATTCACTGTCTCATCCTTTTCTCCACGCATCCTACATTTACTTTGCTTTGGAGTCTTGTCAATATATGCTTTAATGACGTTTTTATGATTGCTTGCACTTGAGCTGCAAAAGTTAAGGACACTGTTTACCTCTTTAGGCTCCCCTGCTTTATCCATGTAGCCACCTGTCATCTCCATCAACCTCATCAGTCTGCCTTAGAAATTGTCCGTCTAGTACTTTTTCCTTCCATCCTTGTTTTCTTTGTATTCTCAGTTATTTCTTCAGATGAACATCTGACTAAATAGCTCTATCCTCACCCATGCCTCTAGGTGGACTGAGTAGCATTTCTGTACTATATGTGACATACCACCTTAATCAAACGTTTGCTATATGCACTCTGTCCCCCACTCCGTAAGGCCTCTTCCTCCATCTTTCTGGGGTAAATATTATCTATCAATATTACTCTTAGGATGTAAGGCATTGTGCATTGTGAGTAGTATTTTTATTCATTTCATTCATTTTTATATCTCATTTTATTTTATATTCTTTATACACGGCAACCCCATCAGCTAAGATTGCTTTTCAGGGGGTTGAGGTAAAAACTTACAAAATTGTAGTAAACACCTATTTAGTATATAAATACAATATAAGTAAATTACCTAATTAGAAAGCTAACATAAGATTGAATTAAGTACATTGAAATAGATAATTAGAAGCATATGGAGAGGGTGCTGGCTTAACCTCTGGTTCGAGGCTGTCCCAACGATGTGAACCACTATAGGAAAGCAATTTCTGTCTACTCGCTGTTTTGAAAAGGGGTACTCATAGGTCAGTCTCAAAGTTTCTCAGCTTGATAGTGTCTTTTGAAGAGTTCCTTGATAAAATATTTGAGAGATAGGTAGGTGCGAGACCATATAGATATGTAAACCATGGTCGCTGTCTCTCGTTTAGTAATTTCGGCGATAGTTGGCCACTTTAGCTTTTGAACCAGGACATCAGCAGGTGCATCAGGACATCATGCCGATATTGAGATGCTGTTGTTTATGTGCACAGAACATCATACCAATATCCAGTGTCAGAAAATAGCGCCTTATCGTCTCTGTGATTGTGAGGAAGAGAGATCAGTAGAATGTAATGACCCTTGATGAGCACCAAAGCTGTGAGTGCTGTGGATATTGAAAGGCGAGTACAACGGGAATGGTCCAGAGAACAGGGATATAGTACAGGAACGTGAACTGTGCGAACTCAAAAACTTTAATGAACGATTTAGAAAGCTTCCGCTTTGCATAGTTTAAAATTAGTAATGACGCAAAGGCGACACGTGGCGCTGATATCAGATGACTGTATTCTATTTCAAGTGTAAACGCAATTCCAATATTCTCGTGCGTAATACGTAATGTTTATTACTGGTAGTCTGATGCAATCTTGCTCAATATTATGATGTAATTCTTTTTTAAGAAATGATTAATAATTCTAGAAAGTGCCCCCACAAATATATAAAATGGGAGTTATAGTCAGTTTGAGTTAGTTAAGAATTGGATTCAAGATCAATACAATCAAGCTATTATGAGAGTTATTTAGTGTCTTTGGGAGTTCTACTCGAGGAAAAAGGGCCATATACAGTGTTGGCTTGTATGTGAATAATTCAATTCCTATGAATTATCATAATTACATGGCAACTCTTCCGGAGTGTGTTGTGTGTGAAATTCATCTAAATAAGAGGATATTTTTCTTTACCGTTATCTACAGAACTCCAAGTCAAGCACCGGAAGAATTTAAATCATTCACTGAGAACTTTCAGCTGCTAATCTCAAACATGCAAAATTAGAAAACCCCTTCTCTATTGTGTTAACTGGTGACTTTAATTGCCGCTCCTATAAATGGTAGCCTGATGACATTGAAAATACTGAAGGTCAAATTATTTTTTTGAACCCTTAGCATCAGACCTTGGTCTACACCAGTTGATATCTGAGCCTATCCATTTAATGAATAACTCAAAATTATGCATTGACCTCAAACTTACTGATCAACCTAATCTTTTCTTTGTGTTGTGAACTAATTGAGGCAGATCGTGAAGCCAAATAATGTAGTGTCTTTATATAAAACAGTAACATATCTATATACATAATTTGTACAGCAAAAACATAATACCTTTCATCTTAACTACACGTGAACACTGACTTCTAATTTCCTATACACCTTCTTTTACGGATGCCTGTCCCTAATTCGGCGCCTTAACTAATTATGTTGATTGGCAAGTGTTCTTGATTGACTACATTAGGATTAGATATCGACTACACTCTAAATTAACTAAATCAACATCTCAACACTTTGACAGTGGTATTCACCCGACTTTGCACGAACAGTGTCACCAACAGATAGTGTATGGAAAATTGTCTAATGTTAAGCAACCCCCTTACACCAGATGAATCTGGTTCTATGACAAAACTGACTCAGCCAATATATGAAAAAGTATGGAAATGTGTAGTTGGCAAAAACATCTAGGTAGCCTAGAGTGTTCAATTGAGCAGGTCAAATTTTTGAATAAAACCCTATTGAACATTTATTCCAATTTTATTCTAAATAAAACTAAGAAGATTAGACCGAATGAAGTTCCATGGATGACACGCAATATTACAGCAAAAGCTTCCTAAGGAAAAGCAACTGGATATATAGAAACGCAGTTACGAAGGGCCACCCAATTGAACAATCCGATATTTTGAAAAAAAAATGATAGCGGATGGGGCGACACTGATAGAGAATGCCAAAAGAAGTTGTCTTTTGAACGTTGGTAAATCCCTAGCACAAAAGCCTTGTACAAAGCCTATTGATCACAAATAAACGAAGTCCTCAATAAACGTAGGATTCCATCAATACCACCCTTTTTGAAGAACGGGATATTTGTGATCGATTTGATCGATAAAGCGCAACTTTTCAATGTTTATTTTACCCGTCAATGCTCAACAATAGATACTGGTAGCATCATCCCTACTCTAACCCCAAAGACAACTACAACCTTAGATGATATCAATATCTCAGATGAAGGGTTGTTATTGACTATTGGATCACTTAATCCTAGTAAAGCACATGGCTATGATGAAATCTCCGTAAGAATCATAAAGACAAATGATACTGCATTAGTCTACCCACTGAAATTGATATTTGCAAATTTATAAAAACTGGAGTATTTCCTGATATTTGGAAACTTGCAAATGTTGTTCCAATGCACAAGAAGGATCATAAAAATCTGTTAGAAAACTTCCATTCAATCTCTCTTTTGCCCATTTTCGGAACAATATTTGAGAAACTTATTTATAATTCCCTATATAGCCACGTTGTCTCTTGCGGCTTCATAAACCCATATCAATCTGGAATCCGTCAGGGTGACTCAATTATCAACCAATTACCGTCAATAGCAAACTATATATTCCAAGCCTTTGATTGTAATCCACCTCATGACGTCCGTTCTGTATTTCTTGATCTTTCTAAAGCTTTTGATCGAGTATGGTATGATGACCTCATCTATAAACTTCAGCTCTGTGGCGTTTCTGGGCCACTGCTTTCCCTAATTAAAAGTTTTCTTGCAAATCGTAAACGGAAAACTGTCTGAAATTGCAAGTGTTCCAACTGGAAAGACTTATTGGTGGGAGTGCCTCAAGGATCCATTCTTGGACCATTGTTTTTCCTAGTGTACACAAATGATTTAACTCATCAATTAACATGTAATGTTAAACTTTTTGCTGACGACACTCCTATTTTTAGAGTAGTTGATGACCTTAATGTTGCAGCTTCAGATCTTAATCACGATTTGGAAATAATTGGGTTGTGGCTAAAAACTGGAGAATGTCATTCAATCCGCATCCATCCAAGTGAGCTGTCAAGCTTAGGTTCTTGACAACAAAAGTGCAAGTCCAACATCCTGATATTTTCTTTAGTGGTGTACCTGTGGATAAAGTGACTATGCATAAACATCTAGGCATAGTACTTGATTCGAAGCTTTCATTTGAAGTGCATATCAAAGCAGCTATCTCTAAAACTAGGAAAGGCGTTGGCATATTAAAAGCTCTATCAAAATACTTCCCAAGAAGTGCACTTTCCCAGATATATAAGTCATATGTGAGATCTCTTTTAAAATAGCTATTTATCTACTTGGATGGAAAAGATTATTAGTCGGTACAATACTCTGCTGTTTTAGCTATAACTAGTACGTGGAGGGAAAATCTCATGAAAAAATTTATAATGAGCTTGGATGGGAGTTCTTAAATAATGGAAGATGGTGTAGACGTCTAACTTTATTCTAAAAAATAACTAACAACGCCACAGCTGACTACAGAATAGATCCAATACTACCTTTTAACCAGGCCCAATACTCACTTCGTAACCAGCATACCATTGGACAACTAAGACCTCAACCAGAGCGGTTTAAGTCGAGCTTTTATCCATCCTGCTTGATGGACTGGAACATATTGGACCACTTAATTAAGGCCTCACCCACCCTTGTAAGCTTCAAAGCAAAATTCCTAATTCTAATCCGCCCCCACTGCAAAATCCGTTTATGGTATCCATGATCCAGTTAGATTGTCTTACCAAACCCAATTAGGAGTTAACTTAAGCAAGCTAAATCTTCATAAATTCAAACACAATTTCCGAGATGTAATAGATGCAATGTGCCCATCAAATCATGGTGTTGAGAACGAAGAACATTTCTTGCTGCTCTCCCCCTCTTTTGATACCCAGAGAAGGATCCTTCTCGACAAATCTCTGCCCTTAATTAAACCACTAGGTCTCAATAATCCTTCAAATGAAACGCATATTTTCTTGGATGATTGCAAAGACTTACCTGATGATACTAATAGGGAGCTATTGGAGGAAACGATTTGCTTCATAAGAGAGACAGCTCGTTTTGACTGACTTGGTAGCGACACTAAAGAATCCCTAACATCGTCCACTTATTTGGTTGTAATTGTTATGTTTTTGTATCCCTTTCTTTTCTTGTGTATTTGGTATTTGTTGTTAGACAAGCTTATCGTTAGCTTCCATTCACACTAAGAGCGAATACTGTAGCAAGGAGACTAAATTAAAGATACTACGTGAAGCAGCAGCGACTTTGAGCGACCAATATTATCATCTAGTTTCTTCGCCAATTCGCTCCTAGTGTGAATGTCCCTTTATATGTAATGGCCACTGGGTATGACATAGATAATGCGCCCAGTGGCATCGTTTGTAATGTGTTGTAGGCGTTCTTTAATTGTTATTGATGTTGCATTAGCAGAAGTGCATAGAAAAAAGATTGAAAGAGGAATGCTTTTTTGTAATTGAAAAATGACCCAAACTAAACTCCAAAGAAGAATGAATACATGGCAGTGAAGAGCGCCTTCTGACGAGAAGTTAAAAATTTGAAAATAGGTGGTGGAGGAAAACGACGCAAAGAATTCAACAACGAGCTAATCAGAACAACTCAAGAGTTTTCAAGGCAACAAGGACAGTCTGTGGTCCATACATGCACGGTCAAGTGCCGTTAAATCTCAGCAAGATGAATTGACCCTCCTCAATAGCACAAAGGAATGGAATCGTAGAAAGCATGTTAACATAGATGGAATTTCATATGACACTCGATCAGTTACTTGTGGTGTTCCCCAAGGCTCTATATTGGGCCCACTATTGTTCCTACGTCTTGTAAATGACCTAATTGTAGGATTTACAGCACGGATCAAGGCAAACAGCTTGCCATATTTCATGCCTATCTCTTCGATAGAAGGCAGTTTTTGCAAAATGATGGGATTAAATCAGTTTTTCAGTCGATCTGTTGTAGCATTTGAAAAGGATCAATCCAAGGCCCATTGTTGTTGGTTTAATGATCAACGATGTTGAAATAACCCTTTTAAAGAGTGAAATAATTTTATATGCGGATGATATGGTAATGTATGTCTCAGACAGAGCTGCTACTATTATTGAGAAACACCTGAATTAGGATATCAGTCAAGCTGGTAAGTGATGAGATGATGAAATTGATCATTAATCTGAACCAGACAAGAACGGAATGTGTGTTATTTGGTGAAAATAAAAACACACCTAATGCAGAAACTTTTGAAGTCAGCAAGAAGGGATTCTCTATTCCAAAGGCAGAAAAGTAGGAGGTTCAAGTAGTTTTATCGATGAACATTTGCTTCATTCAGCCAGAGTGGCGTTACTCACTCATTCAATAGAGGTGATGAAAAGGATTCACTGATAAAGATGATGATAGACTTGGACATACCAGAAACCCTTAAACGTCGTCTGCTTTCGAAGATTATTAACATAACTATTCATTCTACATATTATGTTTGCTTTCGTAGATTTCTAGTTATGTTTTTTGCTTTTTCCTTTATTATTATTATAATTATTTTCGTTAACACATTATCTATCAATGATATAGCAGTTAATTTCACACTGCCTGTTATTAGAGGGTGTACAATTGTAGTTTAATCATTATGACCAAATGAAGATGTTTAAAAATAACTGTTAACTTATAACTTTTGTTTAGCAACAATTTCTTTAGATCATTTTCATCTTTTTTCGAATGGTAAGGATATCCAGATAATAGATGTAACGTTTAACATTGCTATTTTGCCAAACGGCTTTATTCTAATTTTCAAAATTTATAGCTGCATAGTGTACCACTTTCGGTGATTCCGTTCCTCATTTCAGAGCAATGAAGACTTTTTCTCTCATTTTAGAGCCAGCCTGTATTCACCCTCCGTCATTAATAATGTCTTTGTATCAATAGCATGATTTGCCTTTTTTAGTTATCAATCTTGGTACATCCTCCCAACTTGCTGTCAAGCTTCCAAAGGATCAACATTTCCTTGGTGTTGAAGGCATGACAACTGCAACTCAATGCTTTCCATATTTTGGAAACTCACAGTTGGCTGTTGCCGCTTCACTAAATGGTATCACATGATTTCGTAGTTACCTATTTCGATTTTTTATAAAGTCATTCCCAATATTTAATCACTGCCTTCCCTATTGAATTATTCCTATTTTTGATATTTGAAATTATCGTTTTACACCATCCAATGATGATTTCGAATAATCCTGGCTGTTTTCAACGTGTTCACAATATATTTCACAATATATTTTACAGGTGGCAATGTGATAAATGAATTTGTTTTGATGCTCATTTCTTGGCATGAAGAGTTGGGTCTTCCACATATCAATGCAGATCAGCTTCATTCAAGAATAAAGGAGTTAAGCAATAGTGTTGAAGTAAAAGACGGAAGTGAATTGAAAATTGTACCAACACTCCACGGAGAAAGGCATAATACAGAGAAATATGCACAGGTTCTTAATATTCGATCAAATAATATTTCATTGACTAATATTATTCATCAGATATATGTTGGCCTCATTAGCAATCTATTTGAAATTATGCCATTGAAAGCTTTGAAGGGATTAGGAATAAAGCAGATTGTGTGTTCTGGTGCTCTATTTTCCGATAATCACCTGCTTAAATGTGTTGTACAAAATTATACTGGTTTACATTGCATTGTTAAATCTGATGTTGATGCTTCATATGGGGCTGCAGTTTCAGCCAAATTTTCTGTTAATGATTCTTAGTGTTATGTTTTAATCACATCAAGTTCACATGAACTTTTGTTCGTGTCATGCCTTTATCATATTTAATGCATTTTTCGTCATGCATTTTGGACTTTTTGCGCTTATTTTGTGTATGTGTGATTATAACTAAATGCGACATTTGATCTTAATTATTGCCTTTCAAATGTTATGGAATGTTCGCCCCCACGTGATTAGGTACATTAGATAAATTCTGTCCGTTGCCTAGTATTCAAGCCAAACATCATACTCGAAATCGCAGTCTACACGCAGCTCTGTGAAGTCTTTGATCTTACCTACTTTTAGTGAAAAGGAAATGCTTTGACCGGCCTGTCTCAGAAGTATATGTCATTTTGACCCGTGGCGTGCTAAAGAACTTTTGAGTGGGTAGACGGGTTGCAGCAAACGAGATATTTAAACAAGTTACCATTTTTGTCAACAAGCCATGATCTTTACAGCATCTTTAACTGCAATGCTAAAAAATTAGGTACAACATCTGCAAAAAGTGGGAGATCGGGGCGGAATCACTTTTCCCAACTCCCATTTAATTCGGTTTCTTTCTCACTGTCAAAATTATACCCCAAGTCAAAGTGGAAGGCCAGGCCTGTAGCCAGCGGGATTATGTAAGGGGACGGAGGGTACAGATAGTCTTAGTGTAGTGAATATCCATTCGCTGGACGGCTTAGTACTCTTGGGTGCCTAATAGACGTCTTCCCGCTAACTAATTTTTCAAACATTTTCCACCCAGGACATTCTTATTCCACCCGCCTATTAATTTTTGAAAGTATTCTCTCAACCAAGGCAATTTTTAGAAGAGATACTTGGCCTGCAAGTAAAAAGTATAGTAAAGGCCAGTTTCCACTTAGTCGCTTTGGTCGCGCGAATGAGCGAATGGCCCTCTGAGCATGCGCAGTGAACAAGAATTAATTTCGCTGCGAATGATCTCCCGTTCGCTCAGTTGTTCAACTCAGTTGAACTACTGAGCGAATTCGCGCAGTGTCTTGGCACTTCAAACAATAGCAAGGCAGTGAAGTGGGGAGTTTCCTGATATCGTGGAGTTAGTTTTGATATTTGAGTATGTTGGGACAACCCCGAGCTTATATGGTGAGATGAATTGCACAAACAATAGACACTTAAGGGTAACAATAGACACTTAAGGGTAACAATAGACACTTAAGGGTACTTCCTTCGCTCATTTTTGCCTTCAACCCGTAAACTACATTTTCTCGTAGTATTGCTACATCCTATTGAGTATTTCCCATGTATGGTTTGATTTGAAACATGAATCGTCAGGAAATAATTTTGAAGTGCAGAATTTCATGATTACTCGATAAGTAATTCGTTCAGAATATATCTTTCGTATCCAAAATCTCTTTCGCTTAACATTTGTTGTACGAAAACGCCTTCGTAATAATAAAATAAGTAGCAATTGCCTTCTTGTGAGCGCCATCTTTTGTCCATTGTGTTATTATTACCGCCAAAATTTATCATTCGACGAGTCGCTGCTCTTATTCGCTGCAATCGCCCATACCTGTCACTGGGGGTTCATTCGCTCATTCGCGCGACCAAAGCGACTAAGTGGAAACTGGCCTTAAGAAAAGTAAGCTGATCGCATGTGTTGTATGGTTCAGCCTTTTCATACTGTGGACTTGGTAATATTGCTTTGATACACATTTTTGATTAAAAAACCATAGCCTTTTCTGCAACATTTGTAGTCATTGTCCAGCCCCCCTGTTATTCCAACCCCCCCGCTAATTAGGCTTTGAGGATTTTCCAGCCCACCTGACTATTTCAACCCCCCCCCCCGAGTATTAGGCACCCAAGAGTAGCCCCAGTTGGTGTTCAAAATGCATTGAATTACATGATCTGGGTTGAATTCTTGAAATTGCAAAATGATTCAAAAGAGGTAGATCGCTTCATACTGTGGACTTGGTAATATTGCTTTGATACACATTTTTGATTAAAAAACCATAGCCTTTTCTGCAACATTTGTAGTCATTGTCCAGCCCCCCTGTTATTCCAACCCCCCCGCTAATTAGGCTTTGAGGATTTTCCAGCCCACCTGACTATTTCAACCCCCCCCCCGAGTATTAGGCACCCAAGAGTAGCCCCAGTTGGTGTTCAAAATGCATTGAATTACATGATCTGGGTTGAATTCTTGAAATTGCAAAATGATTCAAAAGAGGTAGATCGCTTTATGTCTAAAGGGGCACCGACTCACTTTCGAGCTGCAGAGGGATCTTGCTTCCTAGGCCACACCCTGACTGCAGGTTTGTAGATGGCCGGCCTTGTTTGCAGACATTCCGTAAGAGAAGATATTGGGTGAAGGCCAACGATATTGAAAGAAAAAGACTGGCAGATTGACCAGCCATTCGCACTATCCTTGTTCGGGACGCAGTTTGTCCTGCATTAGGCAATTATGGTGATTCATTCAAACTACTTTCACGAAAAGGCTACAGGGAAGGTCATCAAAGTAAAACAAATTGGAGTTGTGTGACAAGCTGGATGTTAAAGTTGTTGTTTGACAAACTGACGGTTGATACCAACCTGCCTGTCTACAGTACCCTTCTTATGCTCATTATTGCACATTGAAAATTAACAGTTACTTCTCTGGTATGTATTTATGCTTTTTTCATTGTAGACTATTAATGGTTTGTTTGCTATTCGACCATTCTTCTGCCCATGTTTCATTTCACTACTGCTTTGAGTGCCTTGTCACAACACGTTTATTGAAAATGGTTGTAATGGGGATAAGATGAATAAATGGTTCAGGTTTATGTTATTTTGCAATATCCTAGTTGAATTTAACCTGATATTTGATTTCAGATGCCATGAAAGTATATTAGAAAGACAGCGGGCCGTTGTATCCCTTGAAACGGGCTGCTGCTGCAATCACTGCGGACGCTAGTTTAGGAGAGGTGTCACACAATTTCAATATTGACAGAACCACGCTGCCTCATTTTATGTAAAGTAAATAACGACATCCAAATTGGATATGACAGATTATCGACGTGTAAACGCATATTCCATCTTCTGACTAATCTGAAACAACGACACACTGGTCAATATATGGAATATATTACAGAGTTTTGCCAAAAAGAGTACAACTGGGATCAAACCAAAACCGAAGCAGCCTTGGCGCACGCGATTAAGACTGGATTCGTCTACACAGCGCCAAGTAATAACAAAATTTCATACAGGATAAAGAGTCAAGGAATCATAATCCAAGACAATGCTAAGTCAGTGGAAACACAAACTGAAACAACAACAGTCACAGATGACAGGGAATTTGCCAATCTCCAAAACGACTTGCAAGAATTTAAACGCTTCGCGCACAATGAAATCCTGTCGCTGAAGACCCAAACATGCAACAGGAATCATACAGAAAAAATTGGAAAAAGTGAAAAAGATGACACCCACCTGAAACCATTGCTGAGAAGCCTCGAACAGCGCATAATATCTTTGGAAAAGCAACTTGAGGACAAGCAACGCATAATTGAAGAATTAATTCGTTGGCCTAGACCGTACGTAAACAAACCCGACCATTGCAAGGAAGCTTCCCCCATGGGGGAAAGGGGAGAATACACTGACCAAGGCAAAGTACTGGCAACAAAAGAGGCACAGAATATCGACAACAATAGCTTGAAAGAACCACCAAAAAATCCTGATTCAAAGCGAAACAATGGTGCAATCGAAGATCCAAATAAAGAAACAAGAACACAAGAGAAAGAAACAAGCGCAATGACAAAAAACAGCAAAGGGCAGAAAGAAGAAGAGAGTAAAAAAGATGACACAAAGCAGAGGCAACGAAAAAATGTTGTGATTATCGGAGACTCTATCCTAAATGGCTTAAATGAACATGGATTGAAAAAACGACACAATGTGAGAATACGAGCCCACAGTGGAGCAACAAGCTTGGATATTAAAGACCACATTCGACCAATAATGAGAAGGAAGCCTGACTGTGTTCTACTACACTGTGGAACCAATGATTTAACCAACAAGGATGGTATTGACACGATCGAAACAATCAAGGAAATTATGTCTGAGGCGAAGGATGAATCTCCGCACACGACCATCGTTCTGTCGTCACTTACGATGAGAAGAGACCATGGAGGTATGAGTAATAAAGTTAATGAATTAAATAGATCTCTCAAGAAGCTAGCTAAAGAACAAGGTATCCCGATAATTGACAATAGTAATGTTGACAATTCCTGCTTGAGTACACGTAAATTGCATCTAAATAGAAAAGGTGACTCCACCCTTGCACGCAACTTCGTCAATTTTTTAGATAATATTTGAACGCAGTATGTCATCCCAAATGAAGATGTATTTCCTAACCATGTTCAAAATAGTGAACATAATTTGAATTCAAATTCAAATTTAAATAGAGAAGACCAATCTTATCAACGTTTGGGCTATATAGAGTCCCAACCTGTAACCAATATAGATATAAATGCTGATTGCTTTGAAGAGATGAACACGCTAAGATTAAAATACCCAAAAAATGTCATAGTCGGCTACATAAACATCAACTCTATAAGGAACAAATTCGAGCATTTCTCTCAGATGATAAGAGACAGGCTTGATGTCTTAATTGTAGCAGAGACAAAACTTGATTCATCTTTTCCGAGCGGTCAGTTTACAATAAAGGGTTTTAAAGCACCAATTAGATTAGACATTACTAGGAACAGCGGAGGACTTCTGGTGTATGCAAGAGAAGATATTTTGTGTAGGAAGATAGAGGGTCTTAAGATACCGAAGGATATTCAGGCTATCCCCATTGAGATCAATATTAGAAAACAGAAATGGCTGTTATTACCGATTTACAGGAGCCCTACACAAGATCCACGTTATTTTGTTGATAACGTGTGCAGGATTATCGATGGATATACTCCCTCGCGTGAAAATGTCTTACTTATTGGTGACTTTAATATGGAGGTAGGTGATAAGGCACTTAGTCCTTTGATTAGTGCCTACCACTTATCTAGCCTTTTGAAGGGACCAACATGTTTCAAGACTTCTAGAGGGCGATCCATTGACCTAATACTCACAAATAAAAAGCATTCCTTCATGAAAAGCCAGTCGTTTGAAACAGGCTTCAGTGATCATCATCATCTGATATACACAATATTGAAATCAACCTTTGTAAAACTGCCCCCAAAAAATATCAGATACCGTGAGTATAAAAATTTCTGCGCGGAAGAGTTCCAAAGAGACTTGGATATCAAACTGCGTGACGCCATTCCTACTGACTATCAAATATTACACTCAGTCACCGAGAGTGTATTACAGAAACATGCCCCCTTGAAACAACGGATGGTTAGGGGGAACAATAAGCCCCACATAAAGTCTGACTTAAGAAAAGCGATAATGACAAGAACAAGACTTAAAACAAGGGCGAATAAATCTGGAAATGATGAAGATCGTAAGAAATATAAAAAACAGAGAAATCTAATTGTCAGTATGAACAGGAAAGCAAAGCGTGACTTTTACCATTCTGTAGACATTAACGCTATTGATAATGACAAAAAATTTTGGAAAACAGTCAAACCAATGTTTTCCAGCGGAAACCCAGTGGGGGAGAAAATCGTCCTTATCGAAGAAGGCGAGATTATATCAGATGATAAAGTGATTGCTGAATGCTTAAATTCGCATTTTGTGAACATCACCGACTCCCTTGGACTAGATCCCTCATTTAAGGATGACAGGATTAATGTAAGTCTGGACGATAAGGTAGACATAGCTACAGAAAAATATAAAAACCACCCAAGTATTGTTGCTATAAAAAGTAAAGTTCCGATTGAGCAAAGATTTGAATTTAGTAATGTCAACTTTTTAAACGTTATGACTAAAATAGAATCCTTAGACACTAGAAAGTCAAGTAGTGGTAATATTCCAACAAAAATTATTCAGGAGTCGAAAGAGGTGATTTGCCCATACTTATCTGACTGTATAAATGCAACTATAGACAACTGTTGCTTCCCTGACAAGCTAAAAGAAGCAGACGTCAGTGCAATCTATAAAAAGGATGACACATGCCAAAAAGTCAATTACAGACCTATTAGTGTCCTATCAGCCATGTCCAAAATTTTTGAACGGATCATGAGCGAGCAAATAAATAAGTATTTTGTAGGTATATTATCTTCATTACTTTCTGGCTTTCGACAAGGTTATAGCACACAACATGCTCTGTTTCGAGTAGTGGAGACTTGGAAAAAGTGTCTAGATATGTCGGGTATAGTAGGAACAATCTTAATGGATTTGTCAAAAGCATACGATTGCATACCTCACGATCTACTAATTGCAAAGTTAGAGGCATATGGGTTCAAGAAAAATGCCCTCAAATTGATTTACAGTTACCTGACAAACCGAACCCAAAGGGTAAAAATAGGTTCCACATATAGCTCACCACAGCATATCTCAATTGGTGTACCACAGGGGTCTGTTCTTGGACCCTTACTTTTCAACATTTTTATAAACGACCTGTTTTATATGGAACTGGAATCGGAGATATGTAACTTTGCTGACGATACGACAATCTACGCGTGCGATACATATGTGGAGGCTGTCATGATTAGATTAGAGGGTGACCTACAGGGATTAATGCAATGGTTTACAAACAATGGCATGAGTGCCAATCCTTCAAAATTCCAAATAATGTTTTTGGGGCTAAAGGGGGCAAATAAACTATGCCTTAACATAAAGGGCCAATTGATTCCATCAAGCGAACATGTAAAACTTCTGGGTGTAAACATTGACAACTCACTAAAGTTTGAAACGCATGTGAAAGAACTATGTAAGAAGGTCAACCAAAAAGTGTATGCATTTGGAAGGTTAAGACCATATCTAGGAGAACAAAAGTCAAAGCTACTTTTAAACTCCGTGATAATGTCAAATTTTTCCTATTGCCCTCTGATCTGGCTATTTTGCAGCAAAGTTGCAAATAATGAAATTAATAGGACCCACAAACGTGCACTGAGAACTTTATATAGAGACTATGAATCCACATTTGAGGAACTTTTAGATAGGGGTGATACAACGACAACACATAAAAAGAATCTACAAAATCTTATGATTGAAATCTACAAATCAATGAACCATCTCAATCCGGAGTACATGTGGGATTTCTTTGTCAAGAAAGATGTCCCCTACAACCTACGGACTAAGGAACTATGCAAACTCCCCTCGGTGAGTTCTCAGCGCTACGGAATAAATTCCCTATCCTTTAGAGGCAGTCTATTGTGGAATACTCTTAGTGATGATCTAAAATTGACAACTTCTCTCGTAAAATTCAAAAAAGGAATACGTTGCTGGGATGGCAACAACTGCACGTGCTACATTTGCACTTAATTTAAGGTTTTTATGTATTTCGTTGCATATTATATTGTAAATAGTTGGTGTTAATTAGTTATTACTAACTATAAATAAACCATCTGTAAATAAGCTTTATGATTATGATGATTATGATGATGATGATTATCTTCAAATGGAGAGCGACTTTGCACAGCATATCAAGGAAGTATCTTATCGATTCCACGGTCTGAGAGTGGCAAAATATTTAGCACTAGCCTACGAGTTTGCTCAATCAAATGGCATTCGGGTTCTCGAAAACTAAAAAGAGAGAAAAGCTGGGAAAGATTGGTTCCAGAAGCAACTTCTCTGGCTCGTGAAACTGCCTGCAACACAGGGGCGGATCCAGGATAAAATCTAACTGTGGCTCAGCAACATATAAATGGGCGTGGCCGATTTAATTGGGTGTGGTCGGGTCTCTTAAATGTAATACATATGCAGATATGCAGAGTGCTATGAACTTTATACCATTATCTGTTGTGCAGGTTTGACAAACTGCTATTTACTGATTTCCTAAATCAAAATGTTGTATACACTGCTTTCTTTGTATTGGATATTTTCGCACTATCTCTATTTAAGTACAACTGAAAAAGTAAGAATGCATAGAAATGATGCAGCTTATTATTATCAGTATTCACTACAACGTTTTTCTTTCTCAAATCATCAAATAAGTTTAAATCTTCTCTAACTGCCGTTGCTGTAGCGGGATATTTTGTGATCAACTTTCGTCTACCACAACCACTTACAGCAATAACATAATACGATCTTTAAAAATATCTAATGAAGAAAGAAATTAAACAAAAAATAACAAACGTAAACCAGATGTATCAGACATGAAACCCCTGCACCTTAAAGCACCTTAAAGCACCTTAAAGCAGATACAGTTGCCTCTACCATAAAAATATAATTTCCATGGGAAGAAATCAGCTGAATCAACAGGTAAATCACATGAAATAAATGATTTGGATTTTGGCAAGACCGTTTGCGTTGAATGCATGTGGGATGGGATGAGATGCATAAAATTCTGGATATCTTCATAACTTAATACTTGTCAAATACTGTATCTCAAATACACTGCCAAATTTTCATCACCAACTGGTGCCAAAGAGTAAGGGTTATATAGGCAAGTCTCATCATCAGAAGTTATAAATTTAGGAAATTAAAATAAACTGATTGTATCTTCAGATTGATATGTTGTGAATTACAACATTCTGAGCCATTTAAGCAAATTGGATAGCCCAAAAGATTTGTTTCTCGATATTCATAATCAACACGTTCCAATTGAACCTGATGCTACAAATTAAACTTAGTATTGGTGTTTTCATGTGCAGAGTTAGTTTTCTGGTAAAAATAGCAAAACATTAAGTATTATAGCAGACGCAGCGTATAGCTTACAGAATGATTATTAAAAACATACTGAAAAGTATTTTCGTGAGCATATATGATGCCAGCACAACTTTGTGAATATGACTATTGGTGTTGAATATAGTCAATCCTGCATGGAATTAAAGAGTTCCCAATATTATCCATATGCAACCATAATGCTTGGAAGACTCAATTTTCATATTTGTATCCAACATTAGTCTTCTACAGTATCATTTTCTAAATCACTATCCAATGAGGGAACTTCCTCGTACTTGTCGTGGCAGAGACAGAACAAGGGATTTTGTGTATGGTATACCTGCTACTTTTTTTATTTATTCGTATAATACAGGGACAGATCCAGACTGGGGCTAGGGGGGCTCAAGCCCCAGTCAGATTTCTAGGTCTAAGAATATAATATTCGTTCACTTTAACAAATCTTCCTACATATAGATACTACATAGGACACTTTGCAAGCATTGCAGCTCATTTGGGTCGGCAAAAATTGGCAAAATGTAGAAAAACAAATGTCAGCAGAGCGTCTGTATGTATTTTGCGGACTACCATTGACCGAAATATGTTTTAGGTGTCCAATCTTTTGTCAGGATCTCCATCAAGAGACGATGGATATTCCGAGCCCCCGGGGTCTATAGAATACTCGATTTGACCGGGGCTCAAAGCGTCGTCGAATAATTTACTGACTGCACGTGAAGCAGCAAGCCATCCAGTGTCCAATCGTTTGCAAGTATCTTGATCGCAAGACAATGAATATTCCGAGCCCCCCTGGTCGGTAAAATGCATAGTGTTTTAACAGTGTATTCTTCGGGCGAGGGGGGCACGGAATTTTGATTGTTTTGTAATCAAGATACTAACAGACGATTGGATACTAAATGATTTCTGTAGTCACGTGCAGCCAGTAAATTTCTCACGGACGCTTTGAGCCCCGTTCAAATTGAGTATTCTATAGACCAAGGGGGCTCGGAATATCTTTTGTCTTTAAATCATGATTTTATTGGATATCCAATACGTCTTTGGGTGCATTCTGGCCAGTAAAATGCACACGATGATAAAAAATTGCTAACAGGCACCTAGAATCAGAAAGACATGCAGGAGATTTCATGCGAGTTCATCAAATACGTACTGCTTACTGACATCAGTTCCATGTTCCTATTTCGAAATGATCGTTGGATACTTTTGGATTTAAGTGTGAAGGCAAGCGAACGCATTATTGGTGAAGAAAGCTTAAGAAGGTAACCAAAGTATAGGTAACAGGAATTACGTGCTCAAACTACAAGAGTAGTTAGCCATGCGTAGCGCCATACCTAGCTTTAAGCAAATGTATGAGGTGGAATACGTATATTGCAATCTACACGCTTTTTTTTTTATAAGGAACCTACATGTAGAAGGCCGAAATATTTAAAGAGCTTATACTACTAAAGGAAAAATCCCTAAGGAACTTTTCATTTTCAAATTCCGAGTACTCTACTCAGATGCAAGTGAAGATTACATTACACTGGATGATATCAGTGGAATAGACATGATACTTCTTGATTGAAATTATGCTTTTGCATATATAGAACTTATTTCCTGTCACATTTGTGCTTTTGAGGTTGAGTTCTGGCCATAATTAAAGGTAAAAGAACTCCCAGTGACACTAAAGAAACTCTCTGAGTATATGTTCCGTTGTATTCTTTTCCCGATTGTTGAAATCTACTACTGCTTGTGAATAAATCATCTCTATTTATACTAAGTTTAAGCGAAAGTTCTAGATTATGATAATAGTAAGCATTACACAGCTATCGAACGGGCTGGAATCTACTAATATTATGTCATTACTAAATTGAGTACAATATGAAAACGAGGTAGCCTAAAAATAGTGACATGTAGGGCCTAATACCATGTGCCGAATGTTCGAGAGAGTTCTCTTTTGCAAACTTACGAGTATTGCTGTAGTATAATGACGAAGGATTATGCATAATTGAATAATGTTCCTACGAAAGTTCTGGAGTGTTCCTAACTACGTGGGCGGAAGGCATGGTAAGTCTGATTTTCCACACCCTCACCCTTTTAAAACGTGAATACAGCTTTAATAGTTCCAGAAAAGTCCCTTGTCTTCTATTCTTCTTCGCTATCTTCTTCCTTCAGGGCAATCCCTATGATTTTTTCCTTTGCGGTTGACTTTGCCTTCCTTGTCATGGCTCTGTTCACTGGTTCATCTCTTGGACCTCTTGGCATGAATGCTGGTGCCTCAGAGTTGAGCCTCACCGTTGATTCTTCTCCTCCTATTTCTAGGTCACAAACCAGTTGCACTGGTCTGTCTATGATGTAGCCATTTCCTAATTTCAGCTTGAACCCCCTTATTACGCCATCTCTCCCATAGATATGATTCACTCTTCTTGCAATTCTCCAATTGGCTTTATTTTTTACGTCGTCTTTCAAAAGAACAATAGATCCAATTTTTGGGGTTGTTACATTTTCTTTGTTGTATTGTCGTTTTCTCTCTTCCAAAGCCTTCAGATACTCCCCCATCCATCTTTTTCTCAATTGCTGTTTTGTTCTTGCTATGTAAATGAGCCGCCTCTTGAACTTTTGTTGATGTTGCTGTTGTAGCTTGAATTATCAAGCTGTTCAAGATTCTCCTGTAGTACCACTGAAGGTCTTCCCTTTATCAGAATATTTGGGGTTAGAACTGGTTGTTCCAAATTTTCTTCCTGATAGCATAGTGGTCTGTTATTCATCTTACACTCCACGTCCAATAAAACTTCTTCAAGCTCAGGAAGTCGCAGAAGTCCCCGTCCAATCACCTTAACGAGGCTCCTTTTCATTATTCCAATTATGCGTTCAAAAAGCCTCCCCACCAGGGAGCCCTTGACATGTTGAATTGCCAATCAATCTTCTGTTCAGTCAGATGGATCATTAGGTCCGAGTCTTTTTGCAGTTTACTGAACCATTTCTTTGCAGCGATGAACGTCTTGGCATTGTCACTAACCATTAGTTTTGGAACACCTCTTCTTGCCACAAACTCTTTAAATGCCCTTTTGAACTCATGGACTGTCATATCCTCACAAAGCTTTAGGTGTACTGCTCTAGTGCTCGTGCAGGTGAAAAGTACCACATACGCTTTTCCGGTCTTGACTTTGTTCATCTTGTAAATAACAGGTCCTGCAAAGTCCACTCCTGTGACCGAAAATGGTTCCCCTAGCTCGGTACGAAATTCTGGTAACCTTGATTCTTTACTCGGTGATAGCGATTTTGCAGCGAATCTTTTGCACCAGTTACACTCTCTTATTCTTTTCTTGACGATTGATCGAAGCTGCGGCACCCAAAACCTTTCTCTTACACATGCCATAGTGGCTGCTACACCGTCATGCAAAACCTTTTTGTGGCTTGCTTCAATGATTAATTTTGTTAAATGGTGTTCCCTTGGTAGTAGGATCGGCATGTAATTGGGAATTCTACTATCGCACCTCATGATACCCTCATCATCTCTCCTTAGCGTAAAATCCTTGTTTCCATTGATGTTTTCTTGTAGCGTAGAATCCTTGTTTCCATTGATGTTTTCTTGTGCTTTCCTGATCCAGAAGTTTTCTTCCTCTTCAACTTCCTTGGCCGTTAAGATAAGTTCATCAGCCCTTTCTTTGTTTCTGCAGTGTTTTATAAATCGCATGATGAAGGCTGTTATTCTCACCATTTTCCAATAAGCTTGTTTCTTCAGGAGGCTTTCCATTTCATTTTCTTCTGTTTCCTTTGCCAACATCAGTTTTCCTTTACTTGCTACCTTTTCCTTTTCTGATTCCTCGGTTCCTTGAGTCTGTGGTTGTTCTGGCCATTGTCTATCATCTTTAAGCCATGTTGGTCCATGAAACCAAAATTTTTTCAGTTTTGCTGGGCTTATTCCTCTGCTCCCCAGGTCTGCCAGATTGTCTTCTGTTGGTACATAATGCCAGTTTATGAAGTCAGTCTGTTGGATTGCCTGTGTTCTGTTTTTCACAAACCTTGTCCATTTTCCTTGATCCTGCAACCAGTGTACCACCGTCGTACTGTCCACCCATCCATGATATTCACAAATTTTGTTGTCTGTCAGCGTATTCTTTATATGATTAAGCAACCGGCTTAGCATATGCGCACCAATCAGCTCTAGTCGTGGTACACTGGTATCTCTTTGGGCAATTCTTGACTTTGCTACAAGGAGTCTACTTTCTGATTCCATTCCTTTATAATATGACACCACATAAACGGCCACAGCTACAGCCTTCTTGCTAGCATCAGAGAATCCGTGAATTATTACTCTCTCTGCCTTTCCATGGGTCACACTTCTTGGAATTGTAAGCAATGAACAGGCTTTCAACATTTTTATCCGATAGTTCCAGCGATCAACGATCTCATTTGGTAATTTTCCATCCCAGGAGACTTTTGACAAGCATGCCTCACTGTATAAAATCTTTCCAATTATGACCAAAGGCGTTGCGATTCCCAGAGGGTCAAAGATTCCCTTTATAGCAGATGACTTCTTTCTCTTTGTTAGAGCATTCCCATCGCTTTTTTGCACGCAGCTCTTGAAGGTGATTTCAAATGTGTCACTGCTCTTGTTCCATGGTATTCCAAGAATTTTCGTTTCCTGATCTCTAGTTCCCATGGTAGTCTTTGCATATGTCGCTTCTACATTGTTTGGAGATAAGATTCCTTGATGTTCCACCTCTTGAACGTTACTATGCCACTTATGAAGAGCAAAGCCTCCTTCTGCCATGATCGCTATACTTTCATTTTTGAATCTGAGGAGTTCTTGTACACAATCTGCTGAGCACTGCACGTCATCCACATATGTATTTTGTAACAAATGCTCCACTGTCGTTGGGTAATTCTCCTTGTATTGGGTCAAGTGTTTGTTCAATGTTGCACCAAGTATATATGGACTTGAAGCCGACCCAAAGATCACCCTTGTGAAGCGGAATTCACAGATGTCTCTTCTTTCCAAATCTGTATACCAGAGCAGGCAATGTACATCTCTGTCATTTGGGTGAATTTTGATTTGAAGAAATGCCTTCTGGACATCTCCAGTGATGCAATATTTATGCATTCGATTTTTTAGCAATATATCAAATATTAAAGGTTGCAATGGCGGTCCAGTTTCCAGCAAATCATTCAAAGATGGTTCTTGTAGACTTTTTGCTGAACAGTCATACACAATTCTTAGTTTTGTAGATTCGGCATCCTCCCTTATGACTGGTTGATGAGGGATCCAATGTACTATCTCCCCTGTCTGTTTATCTGGGACCCTATCTATTATTCCTTGTTCTAATTGTTCACGCATCACCTCATCGTATTCTTCCAGCTTTCCTAGCTTCTCTAACTTTCGTGTAGTGCTTGCAAGCCTAGCTAAAGCTAATTTCTTGTTTGTAGGTAAAGATATTGCACTTTCTTTCCATGGCAACTTTGTCATATATGTTCCATCTGGCAGGCGCTCTAGTTTATACGTAAAATCATTGTGGAAATCTTCCATTGTGTCATCCTTCAATCCCAAAACTTCCAAAGAACACATTTGCTCAAACTCCTCTTTTGTCGACTTTGCAAAAAATGTCCTCTCTGTTTGTGGGCTCTGCTGTATTGCTACTCCAGACAATGTCCATCCTAACATTGTAAACTCTGCGCCAGGGTCTTTGTCGGGGTTTGGATCAAGTATGGCTGGTTCCACAGTTTTGATGCGCTGGTAATCTGGGGCACCCAAGATAATGTGGACTGGCAGCATGTTTTCAGTCGATTCTTCGTCATTAAATTGCAATCTTCGAAGTCTCCGATATTTTCTTTTCAGCTCGCCAATACACGGGTTTGCTAAGTACGCAAGTACCTCCTTTTCTCCGCTAATACACTTCAGCTCGATGCTAAACTTCTCCACTGTATTCGATGCTAATTCTACCCGATACAGCTCAACTTGCTTGACCACCGTGCCGTACATCTGTTCGATTACTCTTCTCTCGGTCTTGAAGGGCCTTATTCCAAGTTCTCGTATCAAGCTGGTACAGATATACGAGCTCCCAGTGCCACTATCTAGCATTATTCGAGCGTCTACACCATTTACCTTTGCCATAAGAGTAGCATAAAGCGTAGTTTGCTTGTCCATTGCTCTTAGTCCTTTTTCTTGAATCTGGATGTAGGTGGGATTTGTTGCCTTTACATTCGATGCCCCTACACTTTCGCACAATGAAGTATGATGCCGCCCACCACACTTGATGCATCCTCTTGATTTGCATTTTGATGCCACGTGTCCTGCCTTGGTACAGTTGAAGCAAAGGCCTTTCATTCTCAACTTTTCCTTCCTATTGGCGATGTCCAGCACTTTGAAGCAGTCGCTACTACGGTGGTGGCTCTTGTCACAGTAGACACATGAGTTCCGTGGGTTCTGCACTGAGGTTTCGAATAATATCACATCCTTTTCTCGCCATTCCTGCTTTGGATCTCTCGCTTTTTTCTTGAATGGTAAATTGCTGTTGTTGTAGGTGGATTCACAGAAATCAACAGGGAATGGGTGTCTGTCAATGAATTTTCTTAAATTTTCCACGAGCTGTTCTAAGTCCCATTCTTCCCAGTCATCTTCCTTTGTCACTAATGCTTCCTTCACTGGGCCTAGTTTTTCCATTACTGAGTAGACATGGCTCTGTGCTGTCTCCATTTTCTTAATAGTGGCCAGCGTGCATACTACTCTTGCAAATTTGTTGTAGAAATCGTGTATTTCTCTCAAATGGGTGATATTAGTGATACGCTGTAATCCCTCTAGTTCCATAATCAGTGCCTTTCTCACTTTGATATCCTTGCCATACGTAGTTTGCAATATCTTCTTTGCTTCTTGATATCCTTCGGGTGTATGCGGTAATCCAAGAATGTCGTTCCGTGGCTTTCCTTGGACCATTTCCAACAAGTAATTGAACTTACTAATTTCTGCGATATTTGAATCATCAACCTCGACAGAAACCTGATTCCAGAACCGCAACCAGTCCTTGTATTCTCCCTGGAACGGTGTAATGGTATACTTTTGCAGCTTCACCGATTGTGGCTTCTTATTGTCCTCTGTACTCTGGCCTTTTCCACTCTCTTTCTCAATCTGAAGTTTCTCGTGTAACCACTCTTCCTCAAGTTGAATTTGTTTCTTACGCGCCACTTCTTCCTCCTTTTGTTGTTGTTTTGCGATTTTTGCCGCCTCTTCTCTCAATAATTTTTGCTTTTCAAGCTCTACTTTTATCCTATAGCCATCTTCCCGTTTTTGCAAAGTGTTCAAGCGATCCCTTAATTGAATTCTGACTTCTTTGAATAAATTCAATTCTACTTTCTATTTCTGTGACCATTCCCGTACTGTCTCAATAGATTGATTTTCCAATTCGTTCCTAACTACGTGGACGGAAGGCATGGTAAGTCTGATTTTCCACAATGTGATTGATCATCAAACATTTCGCTCTATAATTTCATTGCATAAAGCCTACTTCCAACAGACCACGCCCACTACGCCCACCACGCCCAAAATCGTTATGTTTAGCCCCAGTCAGATTTTAGTCTGAATCCGCCTCTGTAATAGATTCAAAAACATTACAGGACGATACCATGGGGAGTAAAGTTTCATTAGCTAGCCCATGACCATTACATTAAACATTAAACAAGTAAACTAAACGAAACTAACTGCAATTACAAAACAAATTGTACATACATTAAATACATACCTAACACAGTTGTCCCCAACCCCCCATAACCGCGGACTAAGCACCGCAAGGCAATTTGACCACGACCCAGGATAGACGTGGATAGAATAACTCCGCCAAATAAAGCTGGCAGAGTGTATATATGGGGCTTAAAGACAGTATCATAACGGAATACTGTATTGGATCAAATAAACCGGTACCAGTCCGTGATTTGTGGTTTGGGGACCAGGTGTTTTAAGACAAACGTTCTATTCTTAAGGCCTGATTACATGGGAGTTTTCAACCCCGGGACTGAGTTTCATCCCACTTGATCGAGGTGAAATGAATTTGCTATTACATGTGTATTTCAACCCCAGGTATGAAAAAGCGCGCTATTGTTGTAAATGGACTTAGGAACTTAGACATAACGTAATGGCTGGATAGCCTAATGCGCTATATTTACTTCTTTTGTCATGCTGCTATTTCTTAAGTATACATATATCATCACCTTGTTGTTTTGTTCTAAGTTGCCAGGTTACCAATCGCATCCCTTGGCGTTTGATTTTAGATAGGTTGTAATGGTGTATTATTAGCGTACTGATTTTAGTAATAACGTAATCTTTGTTTGTTGATATTTTGTAATTGCCACAGCTAGGGATTATAGAACGTATCTAGCTTTTCAGGACGGCCTAGGAAGGCAAAGAGGCTAGAAAGCTATGCTGTAGCAGAAATTAATCGAATTTATAATACCTGAAATATAGAAATTTCTTGGTATTTCTTGTACGTGAATCGGGGGGAACACGCGGCCTAGAAAGATTTTCACTACACTATCACTTTTTCAGCCCCGGGTATGAAAAAGCGCGCCAGCATGTGAATCAGTTTCATGGCAATAAGAAGACTGACAGCTCAATGCGAACTTGCAGCTTATTCTTATAATGTAAACTCAATGCAGGTATAAAGCTACCTAAAGTCAAGAAAATAGCCGCTTTCAGGACTCACCGACTGCTCATTGCGCATGTGTCAACAGCGTTTCAACCCCGGGGTTGAAATTAGTTTGCGATTATATGAGCATTCACCTTTCAAGAACAATAGCAATCAACACCTTGAAGATTTCACCTCGTTTAGGTCAAGGTGGGATGAAGTTTCAACCCCGGGTATTATGTCAACCCCGGGGTTGAAATTTGTCCATATAATTGAAAACTGAAATCAACAAAGGATTGAGTAATGAGATGGGATGGAGTTTCACCTCGGTCAGATGGGTTGAAATTCAGCCCCGGGGTTGAAATCTCCCATGTAATCAGGCCTTTAGAATATATGAAATGGTGGATTTTAGAATGAATTTATTCACATCAAATGGTAATTTTTTGTCACCATACAAAAGAATTTGCCACAGAGTTGGATTAGGAATGTCACGTATATTGAAAGAATCCAGCACCAGAAAGACACTGGCAAGGAGGTCACGCCTATGTTCATCGAAAGACTGGCACAGCAATAGGTTGTGTTCTGTATCTTAAGGACCGGAAAGACACTGGCAAGGGGGTCTCGCCTATGTTCATCGAAAGACTGGCACAGCAATAGGTTGTGTTCTGTATCTTAAGGACCGGAAAGACACTGGCAAGGAGGTCTCGCCTATGTTCATCGAAAGACTGGCACAGCAATAGGTTGTGTTCTGTATCTTAAGGACCGGAAAGACACTGGCAAGGGGGTCTCGCCTATGTTCATCGAAAGACTGGCACAGCAATAGGTTGTGTTCTGTATCTTAAGGACCGGAAAGACACTGGCAAGGAGGTCTCGCCTATGTTCATCGAAAGACTGGCACAGCAATAGGTTGTGTTCTGTATCTTAAGGACCGGAAAGACACTGGCAAGGAGGTCTCGCCTATGTTCATCGAAAGACTGGCACAGCAATAGGTTGTGTTCTGTATCTTAAGGACCGGAAAGACACTGGCAAGGAGGTCTCGCCTATGTTCATCGAAAGACTGGCACAGCAATAGGTTGTGTTCTGTATCTTAAGGACCGGAAAGACACTGGCAAGGAGGTCTCGCCTATGTTCATCGAAAGACTGGCACAGCAATAGGTTGTGTTCTGTATCTTAAGGACCATCATTGACAGGACACATTGGGCTAATTACATCTTTGAAATTGTACCTGCTACTTAAACATACTAAAGACTACAACGGACGGCGAAGGGGGCCTAAAACCCCATGCAATCTGACTACATTATAGTTCAGGCGTTCATTCACCTATACTGAATCAATATTCGCTCCTCATGAAAGTTTGGATTTTGGCAACTGCAGACTCTGCACTTTCAACCTGTATGTTAAGTTGACGTCTTCCCTAGGAAATTGTCCGTTTTTATAAAAGACTGTCTCTTTCTGCACCTGATAGTACCTCATCTTTCATCAGACTTCACCTTTTCCAAGATAATTTGAGGAGTATTTGCCACTGTCAACTTTGCTTGTGATTGGATTGCAACAGTTGAGCATCAGTCAACTCAGATTCTGATTGGCGAGTTTGAACTGACTGTTGCTCGCGCCAAAGCTTGTGTTGCGCTGCAGAGGAAATTTACGGCAAATGTAAAATGCAGGTCACCAGGTCATGTAAAATGCAGGTCACGCTGGCAGCCGCTTGCATTTTTGTGAGGAGCCCATGCGGTTCAATCTATCCCATAAGGAAGCGAGGCTAGAGGCCGTCAATGAATCTGAACATGTTTCGAGATGACAAATCCATAACTTGTCAGGCAGGGATGATGCACGTTCATTGCTATATGCAATTATCAGATTGCCATGTAGTTACTCTGTAACTGGTTGGGCACTTAATGTTTTGCAACACTTTTCTAGGAGCCGTCTCACTTAATATTTTATGGCAATGAAAATCA
The DNA here is from genome assembly GCA_964019165.1 of Mastigias papua. Taxonomy (NCBI): domain Eukaryota; kingdom Metazoa; phylum Cnidaria; class Scyphozoa; order Rhizostomeae; family Mastigiidae; genus Mastigias; species Mastigias papua. The sequence continues at coordinate 150,187 of OZ025275.1, forward strand.
GGTATGTTGAACTCTGACCGTCGTGTCGTGATACAGCGCATTATGAAATCGAATGCAATCTGCACCATGTTTGAGACACATTGTCTTTGTAGGCATTTCACTCATCCCTAGACTTGAAAAATTTGCCAGAAAACATGGGTAAAGGGTAAAACATATAGCACTTTCACTAACCGTCTCCGAAATTACTTTCGTCCTCTCCACGATGTCTTGGAATACTTGCATCAAAACAGTTGAATAATGCACCTCCAAATAAAATATTTCTAATCAATATGAATACAACCTTTCACCATTTATTTCTACAAAGCATATGTTTAATGTTTAAAACTAGTGATCTAGACTACAACCTCAACTACCCCCGCGTCGTAGTAGTAAGGGTTTCCTAACTCTTGTTCAATCTTTGTTCTAAAAGTTTCTTGAAAGTTCCGTAAGTCGATAGAAAAAGTGTCAGTGACAACGAAAGCAGAACGGTAAACAGTTTTTTGTATTGCTCATGAGGTATAAGGACATAAAGATACTGTAGTGGAAACTTTTTTAAATCCGTAGAGAAAGGGGGAGGGGGGTTACGAAACTTTGAGAGAAAGCACATAAAGTTCCAACGTTTCTTAACTCTTTCCTTGTAGTTACAAATGCTTCTTAAATTTTAGTGTGTCTATTATTAGGTTTCTTATAAACCTGTTCCCTATGAAAGCAATCGTGTAATCCCCACTGATCGATGCTTATATGCGTACGTGTGCCTCTCAAATTCTCAGTGGCATTACTTCCCCTCTTCATTTGCTCAAATCCCGATTTACATTATTTTGTCCGTTTTCTATTCTCTCTCTTGACAAACAGCTATTGCTTGCAAACTGGGTACAAATGAAAAATGAGAAATACAGCAGACGGCTGCAAGCCGTTCTCACAGCCTTAGCCACTTTAACAGTTCCGAGTAACTTCCTGTTTTGTGGCATGACCTGCATTTTACATTACCTGGTGACCTGCATTTTACAGTTGCCCGGAAATTTACGGACTAGTGCATTTGAGGCGATTCCTCATGATGACAGAAAACAGTTGTTAGCGGGAGGCATACCTTATGGATACTGTTGTCCTTTCCTATTCAATGAAATCATAGCAGATTCCGTCTATATTTATTGAAGGAATTATCTGCTTTGTATCGCTTCAATGTAGCAGTTGGATGAAGGATTACTTTTCGAAACTTTTGTGTACACTTCCCCTTAAAATCTGACTGATGCTAGAGCTACGTTCGCTACGGTCTGGATCCGCGCCTGCAACAGATACAATGCTACTCAGTTTTACAACATCCTTTCTGTTGTTATGGAAAGATACAAATTCTCTCCCATTCACATATGGAATCTGGGTGAAACTGGCTACACTACTGTACAGGACCCGGAGAAAGTTATCGCAAAGAAGGGCAGACGGCAAGTTTCATCGCTGACAAGTGCAGAGCGTAGAGAATTAGACATTAGCGTGCAGAGCGTGACAATTAACATTAGATAACATTATGTGGATGCTGTGTGGAGCGTTGTTCTTCCATTGTTTGAATATCTTAGGGTGTATTATCATGATTGCTTTCTGGACGGTGCCCTTATTGGTGCTATTGGAAGAGCATCCCGTTCTGGTTTGATGACTAACTATTTTCTGATTATATGGCCTGGCTTAAGAAAGTGACATTGTTCCACTAAGGGCCATTTACAGAGGACGTCTGAGCACAAGGGGGAGGGGAGTCTGATGAAATAGGACAGACGGACATAGGGGGAAGACATGTTTACGCAATGCGGACGTCCATATGCTCAGAATATTACAACAACACAGCATCTCAGACCAATTGGTCAAAAACAGGTAGCACTGAAGACTTTCCATAGAATGAACTTACAAGTCATGATGATAACATAGCAATAAGTGCCATAGCGCCCATTGTCCACATTGCAACTTTTAACATAAAGTTGCGGACATCTTAGACGAGAGGTGATATTGATTAATAATGATTGCGGATTCATAAGTGACTTACATGAGCATTTTTGCCCAAGCGTAAGGCTATAACTTTCGTATTTTACCGACAACAGGTAAAAATTGACATTCATAACCCTTCATTCCAGATTGAAAGTGATCACAATGAGCGATTTTTGGCCAAAAAGTAAGGCTATATCCTTGGTATTTTGCTCAAACATGACCAAATTTGAAATTGATTGATTTTGATTGCAGATTGAAAAGTGATGAAAGTGAGCGATTTTTGGCCAAAAAGTAAGGCTATATCCTTGGTATTTTGCTCAAAACTGACCAAATTTGAAATTGATTGATTTTGATTGCAGATTGAAAAGTGATGAAAATGAGCGATTTTTGGCCAAAAAGTGAGGCTATAGCCTTGGTATTTTGCTCAAAATGACCAAATTTGAAATTGATTGATTTTGATTGCAGATTGAAAAGTGATGAAAATGGGCGATCTTTGGCCAAAAGGTAAGGCTATAGCCTTGGTATTTTGCTCAAAAATGACCAAATTTGAAATTGATTGATTTTGATTGCAGATTGAAAAGTGATGAAAATGAGCGATTTTTGGCCAAAAAGTAAGGCTATAGCCTTGGTATTTTGCTCAAAAATGACCAAATTTGAAATTGATTGATTTTGATTGCAGATTGAAAAGTGACGAAAATGAGCGATCTTTGGCCAAAAAGTAAGCCTATAGCCTTGGTATTTTGCTCAACAATGACCAAGTTTGAAATTGATTGATTTTGATTGCAGATTGAAAAGTGATAAAAATGAGCGATTTTTGGCCAAAAAGTAAGGCTATAGCCTTGGTATTTTGCTCAAAAATGACCAAATTTGAAATTGATTGATTTTGATTGCAGATTGAAAAGTGATGAAAATGAGCGATTTTTGGCCAAAAAGTAAGGCTATAGCCTTGGTATTTTGCTCAATAATGACTAAATTTGAAATTGATTGATTTTGATTGCAGATTGAAAAGTGATGAAAATGAGCGATTTTTGGCCAAAAAGTAAGGCTATAACCTTGGTATTTTGCTCAAACATGACCAAATTTGAAATTGATTGATTTTGATTGCAGATAGAAAAGTGATGAAAATGAGCGATTTTTGGCCAAAAAGTAAGGCTATAGCCTTGGTATTTTGCTCAAACATGACCAAATTTGAAATTGATTGATTTTGATTGCAGATTGAAAAGTGATGAAAATGAGCGATTTTTGGCCAGAAAGTAAGGCTATAGCCTTGGTATTTTGCTCAGACATGACCAAATTTGAAATTGATTGATTTTGATTGCAGATTGAAAAGTGATGAAAATGAGCGATTTTTGGCCAAAAAGTAACGCTATAGCCTTGGTATTTTGCTCAAAAATGACTAAATTTGAAATTGATTGATTTTGATTGCAGATTGAACAGTGATGAAAATGAGCGATCTTTGGCCAAAAAGTAAGGCTATAGCCTTGGTATTTTGCTCAAAAATGACCAAATTTGAAATTGATTGATTTTGATTGCAGATTGAAAAGTGATGAAAATGAGCGATTTTTGGCCAAAAAGTAAGGCTATAGCCTTGGTATTTTGCTCAAAAATGACCAAATTTGAAATTGATTGATTTTGATTGAACATTGAAAAGTGATGAAAATGAGGCATTTCTGGCCAAAAAGTAAGGCTATAGCCTTGGTATCTTCCTCAAAAATGACCAAATTTGAAATTGATTGATTTTGATTGAACATTGAAAAGTGATGAAAATGAGCCATTTTTGGCCAAAAAGTAAGGCTATAGCCTTGGTATTTTGCTCAAAGATGACCAAATTTGAAATTGATTCATTTTGATTGAAGATTGAAAAGTGATGAAAATGAGCCATTTTTGGCCAAAAAGTAAGGCTATACCCTTGGTATTTTGCTCAAAAATGACCAAATTTGATATTGATTGATTTTGATTGCAGATTGAAAAATGATGGAAATGATTGATTTTTGGCCAAACAGTAAGGCTATAGCCTTGGTATTTTGCTCAAAAATGACCAAATTTGAAATTGATTGATTTTGATTGCAGATTGAAAAGGGATGAAAATGAGCAATTCTTGGCCAAAAAGTAAGGCTATACCCTTGGTATTTTGCTCACAAATGACCAAATTTGAAATTGATTGATTTTGATTGCAGATTGAAAAGTGATGAAAATAAGCGATTTTTGGCCAAAACGTAAGGCTATAGCCTTGGTATTTTGCTCAAAAATGACCAAATTTGATATTGATTGATTTTGATTGCAGATTGAAAAGTGATGAAAATGAGCGATTATTGGCCAAAAAGTAAGGCTATAGCCTTGGTATTTTGCTCAAAAATGACCGAATTTGAAATTGATTGATTTTGATTGCAGATTGAAAAGTGATGAAAATGAGCGGTTTTTGGCCAAAAAGTAAGGCTACAGCCTTGTTATTTTGCTCAAAAATGACCAAATTTGAAATTGATTGATTTTGATTGCAGATTGAAAAGTGATGAAAATGAGCGATTTTTGGCCAAAAAGTAAGGCTATAGCCTTGTTATTTTGCTCACAAATGACCAAATTTGAAATTGATTGATTTTGATTGCAGATTGAAAAGTGATGAAAATGAGCGATTTTTGGCCAGAAGTAAGGCTATAGCCTTGGTATTTTGCTCAGAAATGACCAAATTTGAAATTGATTGATTTTGATTGCAGATTGAAAAGTGATGAAAATGAGCGATTTTTGGCCAAAAAGCAACGCTATAGCCTTGGTATTTTGCTCAAAAATGACTAAATTTGAAATTGATTGATTTTGATTGCAGATTGAAAAGTGATGAAAATGAGCGATCTTTGGCCAAAAAGTAAGGCTATAGCCTTGGTATTTTGCTCAAAAATGACCAAATTTGAAATTGATTGATTTTGATTGCAGATTGAAAAGTGATGGAAATGATTGATTTTTGGCCAAAAAGTAAGGCTATAGCCTTGGTATTTTGCTCAAAAATGACCAAATTTGAAATTGATTGATTTTGATTGCAGATTGAAAAGTAATCAAAATGAGCGATTTTTGGCCAAAAAGTAAGGCTATAGCCTTGCTATTTTGCTCACAAATGACCAAATTTGAAATTGATTGATGTTGATTGCAGATTGAAAAGTGATGAAAATGAGCGATTTTTGGCCAAAAAGTAAGGCTATAGCCTTGCTATTTTGCTCACAAATGACCAAATTTGAAATTGATTGATGTTGATTGCAGATTGAAAAGTGATGAAAATGAGCGATTTTTGGCCAAAAAGTAAGGCTATAGCCTTGGTATTTTGCTCAAAAATGACCGAATTTGAAATTGATTGATTTTGATTGCAGATTGAAAAGGGATGAAAATGAGCAATTTTTGGCCAAACAGTAAGGCTATAGCCTTGGTATTTTACTCAAAAATGACCAAATTTGAAATTGATTGATTTTGATTGCAGATTGAAAAGTGATGAAAATGAGCGATCTTTGGCCAAAAAGTAAGGCTATAGCCTTGGTATTTTGCTCAAAAATGACCAAATTTGAAATTGATTGATTTTGATTGCAGATTGAAAATTGATGAAAATGAGCGATTTTTGGCCAAAAAGTAAGGCTATAGCCTTGGTACTTTGCTCACAAATGACCAAATTTGAAATTGATTGATTTTGATTGCAGATTGAAAAGTGATGGAAATGATTGATTTTTGGCCAAAAAGTAAGGCTATAGCCTTGGTATTTTGCTCAAAAATGACCAAATTTGAAATTGATTGATTTTGACTGCAGATTGAAAAGGGATGAAAATGAGCAATTCTTGGCCAAAAAGTAAGGCTATAGCCTTGGTATTTTGCTCAAACATGACCAAATTTGAAATTGATTGATTTTGATTGCAGATTGAAAAGTGATGAAAATGAGCGATTTTTGGCCAGAAAGTAAGGCTATAGCCTTGGTATTTTGCTCAGAAATGACCAAATTTGAAATTGATTGATTTTGATTGCAGATTGAAAAGTGATGAAAATGAGCGATTTTTGGCCAAAAAGTAACGCTATAGCCTTGGTATTTTGCTCAAAAATGACTAAATTTGAAATTGATTGATTTTGATTGCAGATTGAAAAGTGATGAAAATGAGCGATCTTTGGCCAAAAAGTAAGGCTATAGCCTTGGTATTTTGCTCAAAAATGACCAAATTTGAAATTGATTGATTTTGATTGCAGATTGAAAAGTGATGGAAATGATTGATTTTTGGCCAAAAAGTAAGGCTATAGCCTTGGTATTTTGCTCAAAATGACCAAATTTGAAATTGATTGATTTTGATTGCAGATTGAAAAGTGACGAAAATGAGCGATTTTTGGCCAAAAAGTAAGGCTATAGCCTTGGTATTTTGCTCAAAAATGACCGAATTTGAAATTGATTGATTTTGATTGCAGATTGAAAAGGGATGAAAATGAGCAATTTTTGGCCAAACAGTAAGGCTATAGCCTTGGTATTTTGCTCAAAAATGACCAAATTTGAAATTGATTGATTTTGATTGCAGATTGAAAAGTGATGAAAATGAGCGATCTTTGGCCAAAAAGTAAGGCTATAGCCTTGGTATTTTGCTCAAAAATGACCAAATTTGAAATTGATTGATTTTGATTGCAGATTGAAAAGTGATGAAAATCAGCGATTTTTGGCCAAAAAGTAAGGCTATAGCCTTGGTATTTTGCTCACAAATGACCAAATTTGAAATTGATTGATTTTGATTGCAGATTGAAAAGTGATGGAGATGATTGATTTTTGGCCAAAAAGTAAGGCTATAGCCTTGGTATTTTGCTCAAAAATGACCAAATTTGAAATTGATTGATTTTGATTGCAGATTGAAAAGTGATGAAAATGAGCGATCTTTGGCCAAAAAGTAAGGCTATAGCCTTGGTATTTTGCTCAAAAATGACCAAATTTGAAATTGATTGATTTTGATTGCAGATTGAAAAGTGATGAAAATCAGCGATTTTTGGCCAAAAAGTAAGGCTATAGCCTTGGTATTTTGCTCACAAATGACCAAATTTGAAATTGATTGATTTTGATTGCAGATTGAAAAGTGATGGAGATGATTGATTTTTGGCCAAAAAGTAAGGCTATAGCCTTGGTATTTTGCTCAAAAATGACCAAATTTGAAATTGATTGATTTTGATTGCAGATTGAAAAGGGATGAAAATGAGCAATTCTTGGCCAAAAAGTAAGGCTATAGCCTTGGTATTTTGCTCAAAAATGACCAAATTTGAAATTGATTGATTTTGATTGCAGAGTGAAAAGTGATGAAAATGAGCGATTTTTGGCCAAAAAGTAAGGCTATAGCCTTGGTATTTTGCTCACAAATGACCAAATTTGAAATTGATTGATTTTGATTGCAGATTGAAAATTGATGAAAATGAGCGATTTTTGGCCAAAAAGTAAGGCTATAGCCTTGGTATTTTGCTCAAAACTGACCAAATTTGAAATTGATTGATTTTGATTGCAGATTGAAAAGTGATGAAAATGAGCGAGTTTTGGCCAAAAAGTAAGGCTATAGCCTTGGTATTTTGCTCAGAAATGACCAAATTTGAAATTGATTGATTTTGATTGCAGATTGAAAAGTGATGAAAATGAGCGATTTTTGGCCAAAAAGTAACGCTATAGCCTTGGTATTTTGCTCAAAAATGACTAAATTTGAAATTGATTGATTTTGATTGCAGATTGAAAAGTGATGAAAATGAGCGATTTTTGGCCAAAAAGTAACGCTATAGCCTTGGTATTTTGCTCAAAAATGACTAAATTTGAAATTGATTGATTTTGATTGCAGATTGAAAAGTGATGAAAATGAGCGATCTTTGGCCAAAAAGTAAGGCTATAGCCTTGGTATTTTGCTCAAAAATGACCAAATTTGAAATTGATTGATTTTGATTGCAGATTGAAAAGTGATGGAAATGATTGATTTTTGGCCAAAAAGTAAGGCTATAGCCTTGGTATTTTGCTCAAAAATGACCAAATTTGAAATTGATTGATTTTGATTGCAGATTGAAAAGTGACGAAAATGAGCGATTTTTGGCCAAAAAGTAAGGCTATAGCCTTGGTATTTTGCTCAAAAATGACCGAATTTGAAATTGATTGATTTTGATTGCAGATTGAAAAGGGATGAAAATGAGCAATTTTTGGCCAAACAGTAAGGCTATAGCCTTGGTATTTTGCTCAAAAATGACCAAATTTGAAATTGATTGATTTTGATTGCAGATTGAAAAGTGATGAAAATGAGCGATCTTTGGCCAAAAAGTAAGGCTATAGCCTTGGTATTTTGCTCAAAAATGACCAAATTTGAAATTGATTGATTTTGATTGCAGATTGAAAAGTGATGAAAATCAGCGATTTTTGGCCAAAAAGTAAGGCTATAGCCTTGGTATTTTGCTCACAAATGACCAAATTTGAAATTGATTGATTTTGATTGCAGATTGAAAAGTGATGGAGATGATTGATTTTTGGCCAAAAAGTAAGGCTATAGCCTTGGTATTTTGCTCAAAAATGACCAAATTTGAAATTGATTGATTTTGATTGCAGATTGAAAAGGGATGAAAATGAGCAATTCTTGGCCAAAAAGTAAGGCTATAGCCTTGGTATTTTGCTCAAAAATGACCAAATTTGAAATTGATTGATTTTGATTGCAGAGTGAAAAGTGATGAAAATGAGCGATTTTTGGCCAAAAAGTAAGGCTATAGCCTTGGTATTTTGCTCACAAATGACCAAATTTGAAATTGATTGATTTTGATTGCAGATTAAAAATTGATGAAAATGAGCGATTTTTGGCCAAAAAGTAAGGCTATAGCCTTGGTATTTTGCTCAAAACTGACCAAATTTGAAATTGATTGATTTTGATTGCAGATTGAAAAGTGATGAAAATGAGCGAGTTTTGGCCAAAAAGTAAGGCTATAGCCTTGGTATTTTGCTCAAACATGACCAAATTTGAAATTGATTGATTTTAATTGCAGATTGAAAAGTGATGAAAATGAGCGATTTTTGGCCAAAAAGTAAGGCTATAGCCTTGATATTTTTGCTCAAAAATGACCAAATTTGAAATTGATTGATTTTGATTGCAGATTGAACAGTGATGAAAATGAGCGATTTTTGGCCAAAAAGTTAGGCTATAGCCTTGGTATTTTGCTCAAAAATGACTAAATTTGAAATTGATTGATTTTGATTGCAGATTGAACAGTGATGAAAATGAGCGATTTTTGGCCAAAAAGTAAGGCTATAGCCTTGGTATTTTGCTCACAAATGACCAAATTTGAAATTGATTGATTTTGATTGCAGATTGAAAAGTGATGGAGATGATTGATTTTTGGCCAAAAAGTAAGGCTATAGCCTTGGTATTTTGCTCAAAAATGACCAAATTTGAAATTGATTGATTTTGATTGCAGATTGAAAAGGGATGAAAATGAGCAATTCTTGGCCAAAAAGTAAGGCTATAGCCTTGGTATTTTGCTCAAAAATGACCAAATTTGAAATTGATTGATTTTGATTGCAGAGTGAAAAGTGATGAAAATGAGCGATTTTTGGCCAAAAAGTAAGGCTATAGCCTTGGTATTTTGCTCACAAATGACCAAATTTGAAATTGATTGATTTTGATTGCAGATTGAAAATTGATGAAAATGAGCGATTTTTGGCCAAAAAGTAAGGCTATAGCCTTGGTATTTTGCTCAAAACTGACCAAATTTGAAATTGATTGATTTTGATTGCAGATTGAAAAGTGATGAAAATGAGCGATTTTTGGCCAAAAAGTAAGGCTATAGCCTTGGTATTTTGCTCAAACATGACCAAATTTGAAATTGATTGATTTTAATTGCAGATTGAAAAGTGATGAAAATGAGCGATTTTTGGCCAAAAAGTAAGGCTATAGCCTTGATATTTTTGCTCAAAAATGACCAAATTTGAAATTGATTGATTTTGATTGCAGATTGAACAGTGATGAAAATGAGCGATTTTTGGCCAAAAAGTAAGGCTATAGCCTTGGTATTTTGCTCAAAAATGACTAAATTTGAAATTGATTGATTTTGATTGCAGATTGAACAGTGATGAAAATGAGCGATTTTTGGCCAAAAAGTAAGGCTATAGCCTTGGTATTTTGCTCAACAATGACCAAATTTGAAATTGATTGATTTTGATTCCAGATTGAAAAGTGATGAAAATGAGCGATTTTTGGCCAAACAGTAAGGCTATAGCCTTGGTATTTTGCTCAAAAATGATCAAATTTGAAATTGATTGACTTTGATTGCAGATTGAACAGTGATGAAAATGAGCGATTTTTGGCCAAAAAGTTAGGCTATAGCCTTGGTATTTTGCTCAAACATGACCAAATTTGAAATTGATTGATTTTAATTGCAGATTGAAAAGTGATGAAAATGAGCGATTTTTGGCCAAAAAGTAAGGCTATAGCCTTGATATTTTTGCTCAAAAATGACCAAATTTGAAATTGATTGATTTTGATTGCAGATTGAACAGTGATGAAAATGAGCGATTTTTGGCCAAAAAGTAAGGCTATAGCCTTGGTATTTTGCTCAAAAATGACTAAATTTGAAATTGATTGATTTTGATTGCAGATTGAACAGTGATGAAAATGAGCGATTTTTGGCCAAAAAGTAAGGCTATAGCCTTGGTATTTTGCTCAACAATGACCAAATTTGAAATTGATTGATTTTGATTCCAGATTGAAAAGTGATGAAAATGAGCGATTTTTGGCCAAACAGTAAGGCTATAGCCTTGGTATTTTGCTCAAAAATGATCAAATTTGAAATTGATTGACTTTGATTGCAGATTGAACAGTGATGAAAATGAGCGATTTTTGGCCAAAAAGTTAGGCTATAGCCTTGGTATTTTGCTCAAAAATGACTAAATTTGAAATTGATTGATTTTGATTGCAGATTGAACAGTGATCAAAATGAGCGATTTTTGGCCAAAAAGTAAGGCTATAGCCTTGGTATTTTGCTCAACAATGACCAAATTTGAAATTGATTGATTTTGATTGCAGATTGAAAAGTGATGAAAATGAGCGATTTTTGGCCAAAAAGTAAGGCTATAGCCTTGGTATTTTGCTCAAAAATGACTAAATTTGAAATTGATTGATTTTGATTGCAGATTGAAAAGTGATGAAAATGAGCGATTTTTGGCCAAAAAGTAAGGCTATAGCCTTCGTATTTTGCTGACAAATGACCATATTTGAAATTGATTGATTTTGATTGCAGATTGAAAAGTGATGAAAATGAGCGATTTTTGGCCAAAAAGTAAGGCTATAGCCTTGTTATTTTGCTCAAACATGACCAAATTTGAAATTGATTGATTTTGATTGCAGATTGAAAAGTGATGAAAATGAGCGATTTTTGGCCAAAAAGTAAGGCTATAGCCTTGGTATTTTGCTCAAAACTGACTAAATTTGAAATTGATTGATTTTGATTGCAGATTGAAAAGTGATGAAAATGAGCGATTTTTGGCCAAAAAGTAAGGCTATAGCCTTGGTATTTTGCTCAACAATGACCAAATTTGATATTTATTGATTTTGATTGCAGATTGAAAAGTGATCAAAATGAGCGATTTTTGGCCAAAACGTAAGGCTATAGCCTTGGTATTTTGCTCAAAAATGACCAAATTTGAAATTGATTGATTTTGATTGCAGATTGAAAAGTAATCAAAATGAGCGATTTTTGGCCAAAAAGTAAGGCTATAGCCTTGCTATTTTGCTCACAAATGACCAAATTTGAAATTGATTGATGTTGATTGCAGATTGAAAAGTGATGAAAATGAGCGATTTTTGGCCAAAAAGTAAGGCTATAGCCTTGGTATTTTGCTCAGAAATGACCAAATTTGAAATTGATTGATTTTAATTGCAGATTGAACAGTGATGAAAATGAGCCATTTTTGGCCAAAAAGTAAGGCTATAGCCTTGTTATTTTGCTCAAACATGACTAAATTTGAAATTGATTGATTTTGATTGCAGATTGAACAGTGATGAAAATGAGCGATTTTTGGCCAAAAAGTAAGGCTATAGCCTTGGTATTTTGCTCAACAATGACCAAATTTGAAATTGATTGATTTTGATTCCAGATTGAAAAGTGATGAAAATGAGCGATTTTTGGCCAAAAAGTAAGGCTATAGCCTTGGTATTTTGCTCAAAAATGATCAAATTTGAAATTGATTGATTTTGATTGCAGATTGAACAGTGATGAAAATGAGCGAATTTTGGCCAAAAAGTAAGGCTATAGCCTTGGTATTTTGCTCAAAAATGACTAAATTTGAAATTGATTGATTTTGATTGCAGATTGAACAGTGATGAAAATGAGCGATTTTTGGCCAAAAAGTAAGGCTATAGCCTTGGTATTTTGCTCAACAATGACCAAATTTGAAATTGATTGATTTTGATTGCAGATTGAAAAGTGATGAAAATGAGCGATTTTTGGCCAAAAAGTAAGGCTATAGCCTTGGTATTTTGCTCAAAAATGACTAAATTTGAAATTGATTGATTTTGATTGCAGATTGAAAAGTGATGAAAATGAGCGATTTTTGGCCAAAAAGTAAGGCTATAGCCTTGGTATTTTGCTCACAAATGACCATATTTGAAATTGATTGATTTTGATTGCAGATTGAAAAGTGATGAAAATGAGCGATTTGTGGCCAAAAAGTAAGGCTATAGCCTTGGTATTTTGCTCAAACATGACCGAATTTGAAATTGATTGATTTTGATTGCAGATTGAAAAGTGATGAAAATGAGCAATTCTTGGCCAAAAAGTAAGGCTATAGCCTTGGTATTTTGCTCAATAATGACCAAATTTGAAATTGATTGATTTTGATTGCAGATTGAAAAGTGATGAAAATGAGCGATTTTTGGCCAAAAAGTAAGGCTATAGCCTTGGTATTTTGCTCACAAATGACCAGATTTGAAATTGATTGATTTTAATTGCAGATTGAACAGTGATGAAAATGAGCGATTTTTGGCCAAAAAGTAAGGCTATAGCCTTGTTATTTTGCTCAAACATGACCAAATTTGAAATTGATTGATTTTGATTGCAGATTGAAAAGTGATGACAATGAGCGATTTTTGGCCAAAAAGTAAGGCTATAGCCTTGGTATTTTGCTCAAAACTGACTAAATTTGAAATTGATTGATTTTGATTCCAGATTGAAAAGTGATGAAAATGAGCGATTTTTGGCCAAAAAGTAAGGCTATAGCCTTGGTATTTTGCTCAACAATGACCAAATATGAAATTGATTGATTTTGATTGCAGATTGAAAAGTAATCAAAATGAGCGATTTGTGGCCAAAAAGTAAGGCTATAGCCTTGCTATTTTGCTCACAAATGACCAAATTTGAAATTGATTGATGTTGATTGCAGATTGAAAAGTGATGAAAATGAGCGATTTTTGGCCAAAAAGTAAGGCTATAGCCTTGGTATTTTGCTCAGAAATGACCAAATTTGAAATTGATTGATTTTAATTGCAGATTGAACAGTGATGAAAATGAGCCATTTTTGGCCAAAAAGTAAGGCTATAGCCTTGTTATTTTGCTCAAACATGACTAAATTTGAAATTGATTGATTTTGATTGCAGATTGAACAGTGATGAAAATGAGCGATTTTTGGCCAAAAAGTAAGGCTATAGCCTTGGTATTTTGCTCAACAATGACCAAATTTGAAATTGATTGATTTTGATTCCAGATTGAAAAGTGATGACAATGAGCGATTTTTGGCCAAAAAGTAAGGCTATAGCCTTGGTATTTTGCTCAAAAATGATCAAATTTGAAATTGATTGATTTTGATTGCAGATTGAACAGTGATGAAAATGAGCGATTTTTGGTCAAAAAGTTAGGCTATAGCCTTGGTATTTTGCTCAAAAATGACTAAATTTGAAATTGATTGATTTTGATTGCAGATTGAACAGTGATGAAAATGAGCGATTTTTGGCCAAAAAGTAAGGCTATAGCCTTGGTATTTTGCTCAACAATGACCAAATTTGAAATTGATTGATTTTGATTGCAGATTGAAAAGTGATGAAAATCAGCGATTTTTGGCCAAAAAGTAAGGCTATAGCCTTGGTATTTTGCTCAAAAATGACTAAATTTGAAATTGATTGATTTTGATTGCAGATTGAAAAGTGATGAAAATGAGCGATTTTTGGCCAAAACGTAAGGCTATAGCCTTGGTATTTTGCTCACAAATGACCATATTTGAAATTGATTGATTTTGATTGCAGATTGAAAAGTGATGAAAATGAGCGATTTTTGGCCAAAAAGTAAGGCTATAGCCTTGGTATTTTGCTCAAACATGACCGAATTTGAAATTGATTGATTTTGATTGCAGATTGAAAAGTGATGAAAATGAGCAATTCTTGGCCAAAAAGTAAGGCTATAGCCTTGGTATTTTGCTCAATAATGACCAAATTTGAAATTGATTGATTTTGATTGCAGATTGAAAAGTGATGAAAATGAGCGATTTTTGGCCAAAAAGTAAGGCTATAGCCTTGGTATTTTGCTCACAAATGACCAGATTTGAAATTGATTGATTTTAATTGCAGATTGAACAGTGATGAAAATGAGCGATTTTTGGCCAAAAAGTAAGGCTATAGCCTTGTTATTTTGCTCAAACATGACCAAATTTGAAATTGATTGATTTTGATTGCAGATTGAAAAGTGATGACAATGAGCGATTTTTGGCCAAAAAGTAAGGCTATAGCCTTGGTATTTTGCTCAAAACTGACTAAATTTGAAATTGATTGATTTTGATTCCAGATTGACAAGTGATGAAAATGAGCGATTTTTGGCCAAAAAGTAAGGCTATAGCCTTGGTATTTTGCTCAACAATGACCAAATTTGATATTTATTGATTTTGATTGCAGATTGAAAAGTGATGAAAATGAGCGATTTTTGGCCAAAAAGTAAGGCTATAGCCTTGGTATTTTGCTCAAAAATGACCAAATTTGAAATTGATTGATTTTGATTGCAGATTGAAAAGTGATCAAAATGAGCGATTTTTGGCCAAAAAGTAAGGCTATAGCCTTGGTATTTTGCTCAACAATGACCAAATTTGAAATTGATTGATTTTGATTGCAGATTGAAAAGTAATCAAAATGAGCGATTTTTGGCCAAAAAGTAAGGCTATAGCCTTGCTATTTTGCTCACAAATGACCAAATTTGAAATTGATTGATGTTGATTGCAGATTGAAAAGTGATGAAAATGAGCGATTTTTGGCCAAAAAGTAAGGCTATAGCCTTGGTATTTTGCTCACAAATGACCAGATTTGAAATTGATTGATTTTAATTGCAGATTGAACAGTGATGAAAATGAGCGATTTTTGGCCAAAAAGTAAGGCTATAGCCTTGTTATTTTGCTCAACAATGACCAAATTTGAAATTGATTGATTTTGATTGCAGATTGAAAAGTGATGACAATGAGCGATTTTTGGCCAAAAAGTAAGGCTATAGCCTTGGTATTTTGCTCAAAACTGACTAAATTTGAAATTGATTCATTTTGATTCCAGATTGAAAAGTGATGAAAATGAGCGATTTTTGGCCAAAAAGTAAGGCTATAGCCTTGGTATTTTGCTCAACAATGACCAAATTTGATATTTATTGATTTTGATTGCAGATTGAAAAGTGATGAAAATGAGCGATTTTTGGCCAAAAAGTAAGGCTATAGCCTTGGTATTTTGCTCAAAAATGACCAAATTTGAAATTGATTGATTTTGATTGCAGATTGAAAAGTGATCAAAATGAGCGATTTTTGGCCAAAAAGTAAGGCTATAGCCTTGGTATTTTGCTCAACAATGACCAAATTTGAAATTGATTGATTTTGATTGCAGATTGAAAAGTAATCAAAATGAGCGATTTTTGGCCAAAAAGTAAGGCTATAGCCTTGCTATTTTGCTCACAAATGACCAAATTTGAAATTGATTGATGTTGATTGCAGATTGAAAAGTGATGAAAATGAGCGATTTTTGGCCAAAAAGTAAGGCTATAGCCTTGGTATTTTGCTCAGAAATGACAAAATTTGAAATTGATTGATTTTAATTGCAGATTGAACAGTGATGAAAATGAGCGATTTTTGGCCAAAAAGTAAGGCTATAGCCTTGTTATTTTGCTCAAACATGACCAAATTTGAAATTGATTGATTTTGATTGCAGATTGAAAAGTGATGAAAATGAGCGATTTTTGGCCAAAAAGTAAGGCTATAGCCTTGGTATTTTGCTCAAAACTGACTAAATTTGAAATTGATTGATTTTGATTGCAGATTGAAAAGTGATGAAAATGAGCGATTTTTGGCCAAAAAGTAAGGCTATAGCCTTGGTATTTTGCTCAACAATGACGAAATTTGATATTTATTGATTTTGATTGCAGATTGAAAAGTGATCAAAATGAGCGATTTTTGGCCAAAAAGTAAGGCTATAGCCTTGGTATTTTGCTCAACAATGACCAAATTTGAAATTGATTGATTTTGATTCCAGATTGAAAAGTGATCAAAATGAGCGATTTTTGGCCAAAAAGTAAGGCTATAGCCTTGCTATTTTGCTCACAAATGACCAAATTTGAAATTGATTGATGTTGATTGCAGATTGAAAAGTGATGAAAATGAGCGATTTTTGGCCAAAAAGTAACGCTATAGCCTTGGTATTTTGCTCAAAAATGACCAAATTTGAAATTGATTGATTTTGATTGCAGATGGAAAAGTGATGAAAATGAGCGATTTTTGGCCAAAAAGTAAGGCTATAGCCTTGGTATTTTGCTCAAAAATGACTAAATTTGAAATTGATTGATTTTGATTGCAGATTGAACAGTGATGAAAATGAGCGATTTTTGGCCAAAAAGTAAGGCTATAACCTTGGTATTTTGCTCAACAATGACCAAATTTGAAATTGATTGATTTTGATTCCAGATTGAAAAGTGATCAAAATGAGCGATTTTTGGCCAAAAAGTAAGGCTATAGCCTTGCTATTTTGCTCACAAATGACCAAATTTGAAATTGATTGATGTTGATTGCAGATTGAAAAGTGATGAAAATGAGCGATTTTTGGCCAAAAAGTAAGGCTATAGCCTTGGTATTTTGCTCAGAAATGACAAAATTTGAAATTGATTGATTTTAATTGCAGATTGAACAGTGATGAAAATGAGCGATTTTTGGCCAAAAAGTAAGGCTATAGCCTTGTTATTTTGCTCAAACATGACCAAATTTGAAATTGATTGATTTTGATTGCAGATTGAAAAGTGATGAAAATGAGCGATTTTTGGCCAAAAAGTAAGGCTATAGCCTTGGTATTTTGCTCAAAACTGACTAAATTTGAAATTGATTGATTTTGATTGCAGATTGAAAAGTGATGAAAATGAGCGATTTTTGGCCAAAAAGTAAGGCTATAGCCTTGGTATTTTGCTCAACAATGACGAAATTTGATATTTATTGATTTTGATTGCAGATTGAAAAGTGATCAAAATGAGCGATTTTTGGCCAAAAAGTAAGGCTATAGCCTTGGTATTTTGCTCAACAATGACCAAATTTGAAATTGATTGATTTTGATTCCAGATTGAAAAGTGATCAAAATGAGCGATTTTTGGCCAAAAAGTAAGGCTATAGCCTTGCTATTTTGCTCACAAATGACCAAATTTGAAATTGATTGATGTTGATTGCAGATTGAAAAGTGATGAAAATGAGCGATTTTTGGCCAAAAAGTAACGCTATAGCCTTGGTATTTTGCTCAAAAATGACCAAATTTGAAATTGATTGATTTTGATTGCAGATGGAAAAGTGATGAAAATGAGCGATTTTTGGCCAAAAAGTAAGGCTATAGCCTTGGTATTTTGCTCAAAAATGACTAAATTTGAAATTGATTGATTTTGATTGCAGATTGAACAGTGATGAAAATGAGCGATTTTTGGCCAAAAAGTAAGGCTATAACCTTGGTATTTTGCTCAACAATGACCAAATTTGAAATTGATTGATTTTGATTCCAGATTGAAAAGTGATCAAAATGAGCGATTTTTGGCCAAAAAGTAAGGCTATAGCCTTGCTATTTTGCTCACAAATGACCAAATTTGAAATTGATTGATGTTGATTGCAGATTGAAAAGTGATGAAAATGAGCGATTTTTGGCCAAAAAGTAACGCTATAGCCTTGGTATTTTGCTCAAAAATGACCAAATTTGAAATTGATTGATTTTGATTGCAGATGGAAAAGTGATGAAAATGAGCGATTTTTGGCCAAAAAGTAAGGCTATAGCCTTGGTATTTTGCTCAAAAATGACTAAATTTGAAATTGATTGATTTTGATTGCAGATTGAACAGTGATGAAAATGAGCGATTTTTGGCCAAAAAGTAAGGCTATAACCTTGGTATTTTGCTCAACAATGACCAAATTTGAAATTGATTGATTTTGATTGCAGATTGAAAAGTGATGAAAATGAGCGATTTTTGGCCAAAAAGTAAGGCTATAGCCTTGCTATTTTGCTCACAAATGACCAAATTTGAAATTGATTGATGTTGATTGCAGATTGAAAAGTGATGAAAATGAGCGATTTTTGGCCAAAAAGTAACGCTATAGCCTTGGTATTTTGCTCAAAAATGACCAAATTTGAAATTGATTGATTTTGATTGCAGATTGAAAAGTGATGAAAATGAGCGATTTTTGGCCAAAAAGTAAGGCTATAGCCTTGCTATTTTGCTCACAAATGACCAAATTTGAAATTGATTGATGTTGATTGCAGATTGAAAAGTGATGAAAATGAGCGATTTTTGGCCAAACAGTAAGGCTATAGCCTTGGTATTTTGCTCAGAAATGACCAAATTTGAAATTGATTGATTTTAATTGCAGATTGAACAGTGATGAAAATGAGCCATTTTTGGCCAAAAAGTAAGGCTATAGCCTTGTTATTTTGCTCAAACATGACTAAATTTGAAATTGATTGATTTTGATTGCAGATTGAACAGTGATGAAAATGAGCGATTTTTGGCCAAAAAGTAAGGCTATAGCCTTGGTATTTTGCTCAACAATGACCAAATTTGAAATTGATTGATTTTGATTCCAGATTGAAAAGTGATCAAAATGAGCGATTTTTGGCCAAAAAGTAAGGCTATAGCCTTGCTATTTTGCTCACAAATGACCAAATTTGAAATTGATTGATGTTGATTGCAGATTGAAAAGTGATGAAAATGAGCGATTTTTGGCCAAAAGGTAACGCTATAGCCTTGGTATTTTGCTCAAAAATGACCAAATTTGAAATTGATTGATTTTGATTGCAGATGGAACAGTGATGAAAATGAGCGATTTTTGGCCAAAAAGTAAGGCTATAGCCTTGGTATTTTGCTCAAAAATGACTAAATTTGAAATTGATTGATTTTGATTGCAGATTGAACAGTGATGACAATGAGCGATTTTTGGCCAAAAAGTAAGGCTATAACCTTGGTATTTTGCTCAACAATGACCAAATTTGAAATTGATTGATTTTGATTGCAGATTGAAAAGTGATGAAAATGAGCGATTTTTGGCCAAAAAGTAAGGCTATAGCCTTGGTATTTTGCTCAAAAATGACTAAATTTGAAATTGATTGATTTTGATTGCAGATTGAAAAGTGATGAAAATGAGCGATTTTTGGCCAAAAAGTAAGGCTATAGCCTTGGTATTTTGCTCACAAATGACCATATTTGAAATTGATTGATTTTGATTGCAGATTGAAAAGTGATGAAAATGAGCGATTTTTGGCCAAAAAGTAAGGCTATAGCCTTGGTATTTTGCTCAAACATGACCGAATTTGAAATTGATTGATTTTGATTGCAGATTGAAAAGTGATGAAAATGAGCGATTTTTGGCCAAAAAGTAAGGCTATAGCCTTGGTATTTTGCTCAAAACTGACTAAATTTGAAATTGATTGATTTTGATTGCAGATTGAAAAGTGATGAAAATGAGCGATATTTGGCCAAAAAGTAAGGCTATAGCCTTGGTATTTTGCTCAGAAATGACCAAATTTGAAATTGATTGATTTTAATTGCAGATTGAACAGTGATGAAAATGAGCGATTTTTGGCCAAAAAGTAAGGCTATAGCCTTGTTATTTTGCTCAAACATGACCAAATTTGAAATTGATTGATTTTGATTGCAGATTGAAAAGTGATGAAAATGAGCGATTTTTGGCCAAAAAGTAAGGCTATAGCCTTGGTATTTTGCTCAAAACTGACTAAATTTGAAATTGATTGATTTTGATTGCAGATTGAAAAGTGATGAAAATGAGCGATTTTTGGCCAAAAAGTAAGGCTATAGCCTTGGTATTTTGCTCAACAATGACCAAATTTGAAATTGATTGATTTTGATTGCAGATTGAAAAGTGATGAAAATGAGCGATTTTTGGCCAAAAAGTAAGGCTATAGCCTTGCTAGTTTGCTCACAAATGACCAAATTTGAAATTGATTGATGTTGATTGCAGATTGAAAAGTGATGAAAATGAGCGATTTTTGGCCAAAAAGTAACGCTATAGCCTTGGTATTTTGCTCAAAAATGACCAAATTTGAAATTGATTGATTTTGATTGCAGATTGAAAAGTGATGAAAATGAGCGATTTTTGGCCAAAAAGTAAGGCTATAGCCTTGGTATTTTGCTCAACAATGACCAAATTTCATATTGATTGATTTTGATTGCAGATGGAAAAGTGATGAAAATGAGCGATCTTTGCCAAAAAGTAAGGCTATAGCCTTGGTATTTTGCTCACAAATGACCAAATTTGAAATTGATTGATTTTGATTGCAGATTGAAAAGTGATGAAAATGAGCGATTTTTGGCCAAAAAGTAAGGCTATAGCCTTGGTATTTTGCTCAAAAATGACCAAATTTGAAATTGATTGATTTTGATTGCAGATTGAAAAGTGATGAAAATGAGCGATTTTTGGCCAAAAAGTAAGGCTATAGCCTTGGTATTTTGCTCAAAAATGACCAAATTTGAAATTGATTGATTTTGATTGCAGATTGAAAAGTAATCAAAATGAGCGATTTTTGGCCAAAAAGTAAGGCTATAGCCTTGGTATTTTGCTCAAAAATGACCAAATTTGAAATTCATTGATTTTGATTGCAGGTTGAAAAGTGATGAAAATGAGCGATTTTTGGCCAAAAAGTAAGGCTATAGCCTTGGTATTTTGCTCAAAAATGACCAAATTTGAAATTGATTGATTTTGATTGCAGATTGAAAAGGGATGAAAATGAGCAATTTTTGGCCAAACAGTAAGGCTATAGCCTTGGTATTTTGCTCAACAATGACCAAATTTCATATTGATTGATTTTGATTGCAGATGGAAAAGTGATGAAAATGAGCGATCTTTGGCCAAAAAGTAAGGCTATATCCTTGGTATTTTGCTCAAAAATGACCAAATTTGAAATTGATTGATTTTGATTGCAGATTGAAAAGTGATGAAAATGAGCGATTTTTGGCCAAAAAGTAAGGCTATAGCCTTGGTATTTTGCTGAAAAATGACCAACTTTGAAATTGATTGATTTTGATTGCAGATTGAGAAGTGATGAAAATGAGCGATTTTTGGCCAAAAAGTAAGGCTATAGCCTTGGTATTTTGCTCAAAAATGACCAAATTTGAAATTGATTGTTTTTGACTGCAGATTGAAAAGTGATGAAAATGAGCGATTTTTGGCCAAAAAGTAAGGCTATAGCCTTGGTATTTTGCTCAACAATGACCAAATTTGAAATTGATTGATTTTGATTGCAGATTGAAAAGTTATGAAAATGAGCGATATTTGGCCAAAAAGTAAGGCTATAGCCTTGGTATTTTGCTCAAAAATGACCACATTTGAAATTGATTGATTTTGATTGCAGATTGAAAAGTGATGAAAATAAGCGATTTTTGGCCAAAACGTAAGGCTATAGCCTTGGTATTTTGCTCAAAAATGACCAAATTTGAAATTGATTGATTTTGATTGCAGATTGAAAAGTGATGAAAATGAGCGATTTTTGGCCAAAAAGTAAGGCTATAGCCTTGTTATTTTGCTCACAAATGACCAAATTTGAAATTGATTGATTTTGATTGCAGATTGAAAAGTGATGAAAATGAGCGATTTTTGGCCAAAAAGTAAGGCTATAGCCTTGGTATTTTGCTCAAAAATGACCAAATTTGAAATTTATTGATTTTGATTGCAGATTGAAAAGTGATGAAAATGAGCGGTTTTTGGCCAAAAAGTAAGGCTACAGCCTTGTTATTTTGCTCAAAAATGACCAAATTTGAAATTGATTGATTTTGATTGCAGATTGAAAAGTGATGAAAATGAGCGATCTTTGGCCAAAAAGTAAGGCTATAGCCTTGGTATTTTGCTCAAAAATGACCAAATTTGAAATTGATTGATTTTGATTGCAGATTGAAAAGTGATGAAAATGAGCGATCTTTGGCCAAAAAGCAAGGCTATAGCCTTGGTATTTTGCTCAAAACTGACCAAACTTGAAATTGATTGATTTTGATTGCAAATTGAAAAGTGTTGAAAATGAGCGATCTTTGGCCAAAAAGTAAGGCTATAGCCTTGGTATTTTGCTCAGAAATGACCAAATTTGAAATTGATTGATTTTGATTGCAGATTGAAAAGTGATGAAAATGAGCGATTTTTGGCCAAAAAGTAACGCTATAGCCTTGGTATTTTGCTCAAAAATGACCAAATTTGAAATTGATTGATTTTGATTGCAGATTGAAAAGTGATGAAAATGAGCGATTTTTGGCCAAAAAGTAAGGCTATAGCCTTGGTATTTTGCTCAACAATGACCAAATTTCATATTGATTGATTTTGATTGCAGATGGAAAAGTGATGAAAATGAGCGATCTTTGCCAAAAAGTAAGGCTATATCCTTGTTATTTTGCTCAATAATGACCAAATTTGAAATTGATTGATTTTGATTGCAGATTAACAAGTGATGAACATGAGCGATCTTTGGCCAAAAAGTAAGGCTATAGCCTTGGTATTTTGCTCAACAATGACCAAATTTGAAATTGATTGATTTTGATTGCAGATTGAAAAGTGATGAAAATGAGCGATTTTTGGCCAAAAAGTAAGGCTATAGCCTTGGTATTTTGCTCAATAATGACCAAATTTGAAATTGATTGATTTTGATTGCAGATTGAAAAGTGATGAAAATGAGCGATTTTTGGCCAAAAAGTAAGGCTATAGCCTTGGTATTTTGCTCAAAACTGACCAAACTTGAAATTGATTGATTTTGATTGCAGATTGAAAAGTGATGAAAATGAGCGATTTTTGGCCAAAAAGTAAGGCTATAGCCTTGGTATTTTGCTCAAAGCTGACCAAACTTGAAATTGATTGATTTTGATTGCAGATTGAAAAGTGATGAAAATGAGCGATTTTTGGCCAAAAAGTAAGGCTATAGCCTTGGTATTTCGCTCAAAACTGACCACATTTGAAATTGATTGATGTTGATTCCAGATTGAAAAGTGTTGAAAATGAGCGATCTTTGGCCAAAAAGTAAGGCTATAGCCTTGGTAGTTTGCTCAAAAATGACCAAATTTGAAATTGATTGATTTTGACTGCAGATTGAAAAGTGATGAAAATGAGCGATTTTTGGCCAAAAAGTAAGGCTATAGCCTTGGTATTTTGCTCAAAAATGACCAAATTTGAAATCGATTGATTTTGATTCCAGATTGAAAAGTTATGAAAATGAGCGATTTCTGGCCAAAAAGTAAGGCTATAGCCTTGGTATTTTGCTCAACAATGACCAAATTTCATATTGATTGATTTTGATTGCAGATGGAAAAGTGATGAAAATGAGCGATCTTTGCCAAAAAGTAAGGCTATATCCTTGGTATTTTGCTCAAAACTGACCAAACTTGAAATTGATTGATTTTGATTGCAGATTGAAAAGTGATGAAAATGAGCGATTTTTGGCCAAAAAGTAAGGCTATAGCCTTGGTATTTTGCTCAAAGCTGACCAAACTTGAAATTGATTGATTTTGATTGCAGATTGAAAAGTGATGAAAATGAGCGATTTTTGGCCAAAAAGTAAGGCTATAGCCTTGGTATTTCGCTCACAACTGACCACATTTGAAATTGATTGATTTTGATTGCAGATTGACAAGTGTTGAAAATGAGCGATCTTTGGCCAAAAAGTAAGGCTATAGCCTTGGTAGTTTGCTCAAAAATGACCAAATTTGAAATTGATTGATTTTGACTGCAGATTGAAAAGTGATGAAAATGAGCGATTTTTGGCCAAAAAGTAAGGCTATAGCCTTGGTATTTTGCTCAAAAATGACCAAATTTGAAATCGATTGATTTTGATTGCAGATTGAAAAGTTATGAAAATGAGCGATTTTTGGCCAAAAAGTAAGGCTATAGCCTTGGTATTTTGCTCAACAATGACCAAATTTCATATTGATTGATTTTGATTCCAGATGGAAAAGTGATGAAAATGAGCGATCTTTGCCAAAAAGTAAGGCTATATCCTTGGTATTTTGCTCAAAAATGAGCAAATTTGAAATTGATTGATTTTGATTGCAGATTGAAAAGTGATGAAAATGAGCGATTTTTGGCCAAAAAGTAAGGCTATAGCCTTGGTATTTTGCTCAACAATGACCAAATTTCATATTGATTGATTTTGATTGCAGATGGAAAAGTGATGAAAATGAGCGATCTTTGCCAAAAAGTAAGGCTATATCCTTGTTATTTTGCTCACAAATGACCAAATTTGAAATTGATTGATTTTGATTGCAGATTAAAAAGTGATGAACATGAGCGATTTTTGGCCAAAAAGTAAGGCTATAGCCTTGGTATTTTGCTCAACAATGACCAAATTTGAAATTGATTGATTTTGATTGCAGATTGAAAAGTGATGAAAATGAGCGATCTTTGGCCAAAAAGTAAGGCTATAGCCTTGGTATTTTGCTCAACAATGACCAAATTTGAAATTGATTGATTTTGATTGCAGATTGAAAAGTGATGAAAATGAGCGATTTTTGGCCAAAAAGTAAGGCTATAGCCTTGGTATTTTGCTCAAAACTGACCAAACTTGAAATTGATTGATTTTGATTGCAGATTGAAAAGTGATGAAAATGAGCGATTTTTGGCCAAAAAGTAAGGCTATAGCCTTGGTATTTTGCTCAAAAATGACTAAATTTGAAATTGATTGATTTTGATTGCAGATTGAAAAGTGATGAAAATGAGCGATTTATGGCCAAAAAGTAAGGCTATAGCCTTGGTATTTTGCTCAACAATGACCAAATTTCATATTGATTGATTTTGATTGCAGATGGAAAAGTGATGAAAATGAGCGATCTTTGGCCAAAAAGTAAGGCTATGTCCTTGGTATTTTGCTCAAAAATGACCAAATTTGAAATTGATTGATTTTGATTGCAGATTGAAAAGTGATGAAAATGAGCGATTTTTGGCCAAAAAGTAAGGCTATAGCCTTGGTATTTTGCTCAAAAATGACCAAATTTGAAATTGATTGATTTTGACTGCAGATTGAAAAGTGATGAAAATGAGCGATTTTTGGCCAAAAAGTAAGGCTATAGCCTTGGTATTTTGCTCAAAAATGACCACATTTGAAATTGATTGATTTTGATTGCAGATTGAAAAGTGATGAAAATGAGCGATTTTTGGCCAAAACGTAAGGCTATAGCCTTGGTATTTTGCTCAAAAATGACCAAATTTGAAATTGATTGATTTTGATTGCAGATTGAACAGTGATGAAAATGAGCGATTTTTGGCCAAAAAGTAAGGCTATAGCCTTGGTATTTTGCTCAAAAATGACCAAATTTGAAATTGATTGATTTTGATTGCAGATTGAAAAGTGATGAAAATGAGCGATTTTTGGCCAAAAAGTAAGGCTATAGCCTTGGTATTTTGCTCAAAAATGACCAAATTTGAAATTGATTGATTTTGATTGCAGATTGAAAAGTGATGAAAATGAGCGATTTTTGGCCAAAGAGTAAGGCTATAGCCTTGGTATTTTGCTCACAAATGACCAAATTTGAAATTGATTGATTTTGATTGCAGATTGACAAGTGATGAAAATGAGCGATTTTTGGCCATAAAGTAAGGCTATAGCCTTGGTATTTTGCTCAAACATGACCAAATTTGAAATTGATTGATTTTGATTGCAGATTGAAAAGTGATGAAAATGAGCGATTTTTGGCCAAAAAGTAAGGCTACAGCCTTGTTATTTTGCTCAAAAATGACCAAATTTGAAATTGATTGATTTTGATTGCAGATTGAAAAGTGATGAAAATGAGCGATCTTTGGCCAAAAAGTAAGGCTATAGCCTTGGTATTTTGCTCAAAAATGACCAAATTTGAAATTGATTGATTTTGATTGCAGATTGAAAAGTGATGAAAATGAGCGATCTTTGGCCAAAAAGTAAGGCTATAGCCTTGGTATTTTGCTCAAACATGACCAAATTTGAAATTGATTGATTTTGATTGCAGATTGAAAAGTGATGAAAATGAGCGATTTTTGGCCAAAAAGTAAGGCTATAGCCTTGGTATTTTGCTCAAAAATGACCACATTTGAAATTGATTGATTTTGATTGCAGATTGAAAAGTGATGAAAATGAGCGATTTTTGGCCAAAAAGTAAGGCTATAGCCTTGTTCTTTTGCTCACAAATGACCAAATTTGAAATTGATTGATTTTGATTGCAGATTGACAAGTGATGAAAATGAGCGATTTTTGGCCATAAAGTAAGGCTATAGCCTTGGTATTTTGCTCAAACATGACCAAATTTGAAATTGATTGATTTTGATTGCAGATTGAAAAGTGATGAAAATGAGCGATTTTTGGCCAAAAAGTAAGGCTACAGCCTTGTTATTTTGCTCAAAAATGACCAAATTTGAAATTGATTGATTTTGATTGCAGATTGAAAAGTGATGAAAATGAGCGATCTTTGGCCAAAAAGTAAGGCTATAGCCTTGGTATTTTGCTCAAAAATGACCAAATTTGAAATTGATTGATTTTGATTGCAGATTGAAAAGTGATGAAAATGAGCGATTTTTGGCCAAAAAGTAAGGCTATAGCCTTGGTATTTTGCTCAAAAATGACCAAATTTGAAATTGATTGATTTTGATTGCAGATTGAAAAGTGATGAAAATGAGCGATTTTTGGCCAAAGAGTAAGGCTATAGCCTTGGTATTTTGCTCACAAATGACCAAATTTGAAATTGATTGATTTTGATTGCAGATTGACAAGTGATGAAAATGAGCGATTTTTGGCCATAAAGTAAGGCTATAGCCTTGGTATTTTGCTCAAACATGACCAAATTTGAAATTGATTGATTTTGATTGCAGATTGAAAAGTGATGAAAATGAGCGATTTTTGGCCAAAAAGTAAGGCTACAGCCTTGTTATTTTGCTCAAAAATGACCAAATTTGAATTGATTGATTTTGATTGCAGATTGAAAAGTGATGAAAATGAGCGATCTTTGGCCAAAAAGTAAGGCTATAGCCTTGGTATTTTGCTCAAAAATGACCAAATTTGAAATTGATTGATTTTGATTGCAGATTGAAAAGTGATGAAAATGAGCGATCTTTGGCCAAAAAGTAAGGCTATAGCCTTGGTATTTTGCTCAAACATGACCAAATTTGAAATTGATTGATTTTGATTGCAGATTGAAAAGTGATGAAAATGAGCGATTTTTGGCCAAAAAGTGAGGCTATAGCCTTGGTATTTTGCTCAAAATGACCACATTTGAAATTGATTGATTTTGATTGCAGATTGAAAAGTGATGAAAATGAGCGATTTTTGGCCAAAAAGTAAGGCTATAGCCTTGTTCTTTTGCTCACAAATGACCAAATTTGAAATTGATTGATTTTGATTGCAGATTGACAAGTGATGAAAATGAGCGATTTTTGGCCATAAAGTAAGGCTATAGCCTTGGTATTTTGCTCAAACATGACCAAATTTGAAATTGATTGATTTTGATTGCAGATTGAAAAGTGATGAAAATGAGCGATTTTTGGCCAAAAAGTAAGGCTACAGCCTTGTTATTTTGCTCAAAAATGACCAAATTTGAAATTGATTGATTTTGATTGCAGATTGAAAAGTGATGAAAATGAGCGATCTTTGGCCAAAAAGTAAGGCTATAGCCTTGGTATTTTGCTCAAAAATGACCAAATTTGAAATTGATTGATTTTGATTGCAGATTGAAAAGTGATGAAAATGAGCGATCTTTGGCCAAAAAGTAAGGCTATAGCCTTGGTATTTTGCTCAATAATGACCAAATTTGAAATTGATTGATTTTGATTGCAGATTGAAAAGTGATGAAAATGAGCGATTTTTGGCCAAAAAGTAAGGCTATAGCCTTGGTATTTTGCTCAAAAATGACCAAATTTGAAATTGATTGATTTTGATTGCAGATTGAAAAGTGATGAAAATGAGCGATTTTTGGCCAAAAACTAAGGCTATAGCCTTGGTATTTTGCTCAAAAATGACCAAATTTGAAATTGATTGATTTTGATTGCAGATTGAAAAGTGATGAAAATGAGCGATCTTTGGCCAAAAAGTAAGGCTATAGCCTTGGTATTTTGCTCAAACATGACCAAATTTGAAATTGATTGATTTTGATTGCAGATTGAAAAGTGATGAAAATGAGCGATTTTTGGCCAAAAAGTAAGGCTACAGCCTTGGTATTTTGCTCAAAAATGACCAAATTTGAAATTGATTGATTTTGATTGCAGATTGACAAGTGATGAAAATGAGCGATTTTTGGCCATAAAGTAAGGCTATAGCCTTGGTATTTTGCTCAAACATGACCAAATTTGAAATTGATTGATTTTGATTGCAGATTGAAAAGTGATGAAAATGAGCGATTTTTGGCCAAAAAGTAAGGCTACAGCCTTGTTATTTTGCTCAAAAATGACCAAATTTGAAATTGATTGATTTTGATTGCAGATTGAAAAGTGATGAAAATGAGCGATCTTTGGCCAAAAAGTAAGGCTATAGCCTTGGTATTTTGCTCAAAAATGACCAAATTTGAAATTGATTGATTTTGATTGCAGATTGAAAAGTGATGAAAATGAGCGATCTTTGGCCAAAAAGTAAGGCTATAGCCTTGGTATTTTGCTCAAACATGACCAAATTTGAAATTGATTGATTTTGATTGCAGATTGAAAAGTGATGAAAATGAGCGATTTTTGGCCAAAAAGTGAGGGCTATAGCCTTGGTATTTTGCTCAAAAATGACCACATTTGAAATTGATTGATT